>OX465260.1:13817587-14417587 GCA_949987775.1 Aproaerema taeniolella
ATGAAGCTCAGTGGCACTCCACCGGATGAGGTGGTTCATGCCTGGGAGGATGTCAAGGCCATGTTTAATGGGGGAACGAGAAAGAGGATGCTGTCTGCTGCTAGGTGAGAAGAAGATACTCATGCCTAGTTCTTGTCAGGGTAGGCAAGCGCCATGTAGTTCTATTCTAGAACCACATAAAGCTATGTTTGACATTAATTCTGACATTAATGTTGTGTATGTGCTTTTAATTGGCAAACATATTTATACATTTATCTGTTTATACATTTAAATTGTCAACTATCAATATGTCTTGCTGTTAGTACACGTTTAAATAAATAAATTTTAAGTTATTACATGAAACAGGAGTAGGTATAGTGCTGATTGAAGTTTTCAGCCATTCACCCACAATTTAGGAAAACTTTTATGTTCAACTTACTGGCTTTTACAGTTAGCAGCTGGTCCATTCTAACTCTAAGTTTTTTTTTCACTCCCAATCTATATCGATTTATGTATGTAAAGTTTCTACTAATTCAAAAGTGGTTATTTTCATGCTGCCCCACAAAACACAATAGTTTTAAACAGCTACTTGGAAAATCAGTTCTGTCTTCAGAAATTATGGTTTATCAAAAAACCATTCATAAAAACGCAATAAAGTCACAAAGTTCAGCCTTAAATTGTGCCACAGAAGGGTCCCATTTCGCAGGCCAGAGACAGAATCAGTGGAGGCGAAAAGGGCCGCAGTCAGTCCTCCAGGGGCCCACGCACCTGTCCCACGGCTTGCAGACTACGTGTGGGGGGCCAGGCTTCCGTTGCCGTATGCCATACCTTGGCTGAAGCCGTCTTTGTGGACTCCAGGTGAGCTGACGTATTTGATTTGATGGTTTTGAGTGTTCGTTTTAATTTATTTATTTTTATTTATAACAAATAGTCTTACACAATTTTGATATTGTCTCATTTAATTAAAGACCTATAGTTCTAATTGAGAAGTACATATTTATTTAAGTTTATAAAAGCAGTTCTGTAAGAAATACTGAATTACAAAATTTCTCTTCACTTAACATGTGCCGCTAGAGTGATATAATACAGCTTTATTTAAGTTATTCATAACTTTTTAATAGAGGCTTTCTTGAATGAATATAGTAAGACCCTAAAAATATCTATATCTACCAGTTAATTATTGTTATGTACCTAATGGTTTGATGGACAAGTTAGGTTAGTTGGTTTCATCAAACGTTGGAATATGACGTGGGAATTTCGTCTTCTTTCCTTCCTACCCAAAAAATTTAAACAAAAGTCAGATCCGGTCGTGATTTAAACCTAAAATCGTCACTACTTGACCATCAAACAAAATGTCCCTAGTATTTGTGTTAATAACATTGATTCGGATTATTCATGGGTGTTTATTTCTGTCTTTATTTATATTCCAAGGGACCCATGGTACAAGGGAAAACCTTAGTGTGGGCCTTTGAGTGTGTAGAGTTCATTTATTTATTTATTGTTTTACTACTTGTGTAGGGGCCCTATCCGCCCTGAGTTCGGTCGGTGCGATTGAGGAGCCACGTGCCTTCAGACCGGTGCGATCCCGCCTGGAGTCACCGCAATTGTCTCCTGCCATGACGTCGTCCAGATCTCCTACTAGGTAAGATAAGTACTTAAATAATAATTAGGTAACTTTAAAATAGCCCAACTCGAATGGTCTACGAGAAAAGTCTTAGTAGGTATGGATTGGGCCTATTCGACTTCTCGTCATTTTCAGTCAGCTGGTCGCACAAACTGTATGGAGAGGGAATTTTTGTCACATTTTGACCCATATTCCTTGGGGAAAGTTGTTTAGTTATTTTAATTTTCGTTAAGTAAAAAGTAAAGTGTATTATTTGAGCCAAATAAATATATATTTTCAAAAGTCTTTATCTTGCAGATGGTCACTTATTGATAACTAGGATCTTGGGGTATAGTGAATATAACGAATATCGAACAATACTTTGTACTAGGTCGCCACTATCCACGTCGCCGCGACCGCCGCGCTCGCCGCGCTCGCCGCGCTCTCCGCTCCGCTCGTCGCCCCGCTCATCGCCTCGCTCGCCGCATCGCTCGTCGCCTGCTCGCTCGCACAAGAGCGACCGCGATAGCGATGAAAGTGTTGATATTGAAACTACTGAAGAAGACCAGCCTAGAAATGCAGTAAGTGGATTTTAGAGCTATTCATTTTATTATAAGATGGGGTTAACTCTTAACCTGAATCATGACTAAGGTCATAGATGAGGTCGACGATGGAGCGAGCTAACCCAGAAAATACCTATTAAAGCACTGGTCCTTCTACGCACCGACGGAACACAGCAAGCTGTTTGGCGTAAGTGGATTTTAGAGCTATTCATTTAATGATATTCCCTAACTATCATGTAGGTTTAATGATAATAAAATCATTTATTATCAGGCATCTAAGGCCCATAGATTACAGACTAACATACATATGAATTATAATGAAACAAAATAAAATAAAACTAACACTATTTCCCGGGGGTTTTTCCGGGGGTGTCTGTAACCGGGAATCTCCCTCGGAAACGGTAGAACACCACGCCCTTCTGCCAAAAGCTCTCCTTCATGACTGCCTCCAGCATGAACTTGACGAACTTGACTAACCCTGCCGTCAGAGTTTTCAAACTGCCTTGGTTCAACTACTGACCGTAGTCAGTCGACAACAGAAAAGAAGGTAGAGATAAAAAGAGAGAAACAGATGTGTGCTGCGGGCTATTCTACAATTTATACAATTACTGATTTGCAAGACAATATCAATATATCAAAGTGGACTAAGTATCTTTAGAAAGGGCAGCAGCTACTTTCTGATCATTTTACTAACGTAAAAGTGATGATGGCATTTCCTGCAGTCTTTGAAGCCTGTGTCCAAAAATGTGAATAACGTAGACTCAAAAAAATACATTAAACACGGTTTGTTAGAGAAGGTAATTCAAAAACTAGAACGTAATCGCGGTTATATTTGATAGGATACCAATCCTCAAATGTTATGAAAATGTATTCAACAAACTATTCTCAAATATCAGCCAACTCTATTCAACCGAAAACCGCAGTGATTGGAAAGGAGAAATCCGCTACATAATAAAATCTCGACGATTCAATATTTTCTAACCCCTTTCTCTCTAAACGTTTCTCAAAGATGCAATACCTGAGTAATACTTTAATGCTCGGAGACTGTATTATCTACTTGTGTATTGGGGGGAAACCGAGCTGACTTCAATCCAATTTAGAAAGTTGGGAGAGGAGAATTTTTCCAATCACAGACGCGAGTAATCGCCGATTAGTTTTTTTGCGGATTTCGTAAAGCTAGACTTTTTTGTTGCATTGAAGAAGATTCTATTATCAAGTAAAGTATAGGGTTGCTTACACGAATAATTCAATAATATGATAAAAATAATCCAATCCACGGCTAACCAGCGTTTAGTAACTACTCAATTCAGACAAAACATTAAAGAAAATGTATGAAAATTAAATTGTCAAATCGCGGTAATCAAATGTTACATTTTTGTTGAACATTTTCCTTCGATCAACTGTTCTTTATAGTTGATCGAAGACATTTTCGTAAGTATATATCTAATCTATTACAGGACTAGCGGATTTCTTTGCCGTACGAATTTTGACTAGGTACAGTTTCGTCTGTATAATAAATAAAACCTCACTACACAGGTTACAAGCGTTTGAGCTGGGCGTTGATGAGTCATTCGGATTATTTTTTAAATATGGTAATACGATTCATAATTATCATGTTTTTGTAAAGTAGCTACAGACCAAAAATAGCTTTTACCACAACAACAATTAATTCCTTAATAAGGTAGAGTCTACGTACTTAAATCAGGTCAGAACTAATGATTACGGGCAAACATTAATTAGATCGAGTCTATCTTACCCAAGCTCTGAAAAAAACAGTGATTCTACAAACCTAATTTAAAACAGACATTAAAAAACCGTCCATGACCTACCAGCAAACCAAACTTGAGTAATTAATGCATTGATTAATTTAATTCAGTTCCAAACATTCGCCATTTAAGTTCGAAGAGCGTCCTCGAATCCCGGCGGGACGCGCCGCCATTTTCTCATAGCAATTTATCACAAAATGGCCGCCGGACGCTTCGGCACGTCGTAAAGTCTGTAATTACTGTCGGAACGAATTTAAATGGACTTCATTTCGGTTTTAAATAAGAGAAAATGTTTAATTTAGTACCGATCGGCTCGGAGGACCAATTAATTCGGGATTTGCCGTTTGTGTCGCGAATTGAACGTGTTTACGTTAGCTCGCTTTTTGTTTCTAATTTAACATCACTTTGAATGTTAGTCAAAGTACGTAAATGTGCTTTGGTTGTGAATGTTGTGATATGAAATAGTCGTGAACGAATCTTGATTAGATTATTGTTTTTCACTATAGTGAGTATTTATTTAAGACTAGCTTTCTAGCGTGGACTACAGGTTATATCGTGCCCAACTGTGGTATAAAATGTAGCCTATGTCCTTCCCAGGCTCCAATTTATCTATGTAGGTACCAAATTTCATCAAAATCGGTTCTGTAGCTTAGGCGTGAAAGACGGACAGACAGACAGACAGAGTTACTTTCGCATTTATAAATATTAGTAAGGATTATTTACGATTACGATCAACTATAATACTTAGTCATTCTATTATGCAGGACTTTTTCACATGATGGAGAAGTTTTTAAAAAAGCCTAAAAAATATCTGGCTTAAAAATCCTTGCACTAACACTAAATTACACTTTTTTGGGGATTAAAAAACTTTAAAAAAAAATAGAACCAACTTTAAAAAAGCGAAAAATAAATACAATATAATTTGATGTGCTGTGTGGTACCTACCTACTTAGCTGTTTGATGTCGGTGCCTAGAAAATGAAGTTTGATAGGCCGCCTTCGCACCGACTTCATTTATTATTAATTTTTATAAAGTTTTTATTTTTCCATTTTTAGTGCAAATTATAACCTCTTCCTTTTTTGAAGTCGGTTAATAAAACGAAGTGTTAGCTTTGAAAAAGTTTAAGTGAATCATTATAGTTTTATTTTATTTTATTTTACATGAGAACCCTTCTTTTTTTTGAAGTCGATTAAAA
This sequence comes from Aproaerema taeniolella, assembly GCA_949987775.1. Taxonomy (NCBI): domain Eukaryota; kingdom Metazoa; phylum Arthropoda; class Insecta; order Lepidoptera; family Gelechiidae; genus Aproaerema; species Aproaerema taeniolella. The sequence continues at coordinate 13,822,694 of OX465260.1, forward strand.
TACTAAAACCTTCTCCTAAATGTAACAAATACTTTTCTGAAAACCGTATCAAAATCGGTTCAGCCAAACGCGACATAATCGCGGACAAACATACATACATACACACAGGTCAAATTGAGAACCTCCTTTTTTTTTGAAGTCGGTTAAAAATACCTATGGATAGGTTAGGTTAGAGTAGGGTAGGTTAGCTTGGGTTTCTTATTTTTGAACAGCAGTTAATTTTAGTTTTAACAAACACGGTTTTAATTGTAAGAGATAAGTAGAGTTATGTAAAGCGGTTATAGCCCAGTTGGTAATGAACCAGACTTGTAATCCGAAGGTCGTGGGTTCAAATCCTGGCGCGGGCCTGTACCACTAAATTCGTCTTTTCGAATTTATGTACGGATTTCTAAATTTCTAATTATCACTTGCTCAACGGTGAAGGAAAACATCGTGATGAATCCCGCCCGTCCAAGAAAATTCATTTCCGAAAGACGAGCGGTCCACCAACCCGCATTGGGACAGCGTGGTGGACTATGGACTAAATCCCCTCCGTGTTTCGAAGGGAGGCCCGTGCCCCTCGGTGGGGACATATATGGACTGGGAAAAAAAAGTAGAGTTGGAGATTTTTCACATGCCATTGTTAAAATATGAGATGGAATCTAACCTTATTGGGATACTTAAAAACATTATTTACTTACAATTCATCTATACATATTATAAAGAGGAAAGATTTGTTTGTTTGTTTGCATTGAATAGGCTCCGAAACTACTGGACCGATTTGAACAATTCTTTCACCATTAGAGAGCCACATTATCCCCGATGGACATAGGCTACATAATTTACCAAATTCCCATGAAGTCCCGAGCGGAATGCTAGTTTTAAATAACTAAGTATTTACCTAATTGAAAAGGCGTAAGGGTATCAAAGCGTTCTAACGACTGGCGTGTTTATAATTAACACGAGTTAAGGGTACCAGCGGTAATCCCCTCGGGGTTGCCAGCGCAACTGGTAATCGTTTAATTATGAGTCTTACGTCACTACAAATAAAAGGGTGAGTGGTGGGTAGCTCTTATATGGTACTTACATAGTATTAAGTATAGGCTCAGAGCTCCCTTTCAAGTTTTAAGAAGACTTTTTAATATCTAACTATATCTCTTCAATGTTTTCAAAAAGAATTTCCTGTTGGAGGTGAAAATTCTTTTTGAAAACACTGAAATCTTTTCTCTCTTTTCTATGGTTGATGCGCTTGCTAAAATATTTGTAATACTCGAACCAGTTGCTGCCACATTTGATATTTCAATTGGGCCTTTTTACTGACTTCAAAAAAGGAGGATGTACTATGTTCACCGATTTCTCCGCCAATTATGGACCGATTTTCAAAATTATTATTTCGTTAGAACGAGTATACTTCAGAAGTGGTTCCATATAAATTTTATCGAAAATGATTCATCGCTTTTGAAAAAATCAACAAAAACAAAAAATACTACAAACCAGAACATCATCTAAATAAATGAGTGACATTTGCAAACTGTGTTGTTGGGATTGATACGTTTTTATAACGTGGAAAATTATTATAATTTGAACGGCACGGCACAGCACTTGAAAATTTGAATTACCATTGCCCCCTATGTTCTCAGCTTCTAGTATTACTATTACATAGAAGGTAATGGTAATACAATTTTGCCGTACCGTTTTCGAATGATAAATTGGCCTAATTCTGAGGGTAATTAAATGTGATCAAATGTAGTGTAGTTCACTACTTTGAGTAATCATATCATAATATACTAAAAAAAAAAGTCCTCCGTTGCCTCTATCTGTCTGTCTGAACTCATAGATTTTCATACGGTTTTCACGCAAAAACTACAGAACGGATTGTCATAATGGATGAAGCAATTCAAAAGGAAGGTTTAAGTGTATAATTAATTCCCTAAATTCCCACGGGAACGAAGACCCTGGTGGGAAGGTAGTTTTAAATAATATCCTAAATGTTCTGTAAAATAAAGTTATTTTGACATTGATTATGACCAAAGTGGTATAATCAGCCTTACACCCACGTTTCATCGTAACCCTCGCTTCCCATTGGTTTCTACAGTATGTTTGGGAAGAGTTGACAGCTGGGACATTCTAAGTATTTTCTCTCACTCTCAGTCCAGTGTTTAAAATAATGATCAGTTAAAAAACAAAACAATTCGATTAAAACAAAGGCTTTTTTTTATATATATAAACTAGCTTTCCGCACGCGGCTCCGCCCGCGTCCTAATTAAAAAAAAAAAAAAGTATCATATAAACCTCACGGCGGAGCCCGAGACCTTTCCAACGAATGCAAAACCGTGGAAATCGGTTCGTGCGTTCTGGAGTTATAGCGTCAGGAAGGAAAACCCGACTTATTTTTATAAACTTAGTAGATTGTTTTATTATCAGTACCTATCCACAGACATTTGATATCCCAGCCCTTGTCTAGATTAAGTTTTCTTTTTTACTGTTATACTATTATATTTCCATAGTAGTTTACAGTTAATAAACTACTATGGAAACAAAGGCTTTGTGCAACTTCAATTATGTAATTGGCAAACCAGACGATAGTCCGGCTAGATTTGAGCGTAATCTCTAAATCGGATACAAGCGGGGCCGGGTGCGGAGCTAGTCTATCTCAATCAGATTACCGGCCAGCTATCTACTTATTAAATTGAAATATTAAACCGTTTTGGGAAAGGGTTGTGGCAAATGTTTTGTATGTTAATTCTTTATTGCTCGAATACAATGTTATATAATACATTTAAAAGGTAATTTAATAGCAAAGGCGGACTTACCCCTGAAGGGATCTCTTCCAGTCTACCTTAGAGTAGTTGAGAGAGGAGACACACGTATCATTTTAAAAATGTAACTGAATTTTAATACAGATATCCTCAACTGAAATTTTTGAGCTGAAATTTTGTATATACGAGTTTGATTTGATGACAATTACATGGTGAGGGATGTGACGTCATTCTTAATAAAATATGGGAAGCTGTCTAGACCATAGTTATTGTATTTTGCACTCCCTTGATATGGGTATTAAATAAAAGGGATGCTGAAAAAAATATTTAAAAAAAACCTAAAAGTAATTAAATATTTATAACCTGCACAGAAGGCAACTAAGCACTTTAAAATCTTGCTAATAAAAATAAGTACAAATTTTGAAAGTACAAATGTTTTTAATGAAAAAATTACATTGCGTCATTATTTTCCTGTTTCGTAGCCATTTGCTACGGCTACGAAAAGTTCTCGTAGTTGCAATTATAAGACATCAACGAGATTTCTTCAACTTAATCAAAAAACCAGAATAACTTATTACAATAACTTAGTATATCAGTGAGGTTAAGCAACGCTCTTCGGGACAGAGAATCTGATGGGTAATCAATCTAATCATACTGGCAATTTATCATGAACGTTTCTGTGCTTTGGTTGGTCCTGGGTGTTGTCGATTGACTACAGTCGATAAATTAACAGAGGTCATTTGGCGATTTGAAAACTTTGACACCAGTTTTAGTCCATTTTGCCACATACCTACTTGCCATATAATGTTATGAACTAGTTTACCACCCGCGACTTTGTTTAACGCGAAAAGCCACTGCCACTTCCTTCCTTGTCACTTCCTTCCTATAGTGACCGCGCCGCGACAACACCGCGGTCCTATGTCAAAATATCAACATTGACAACGCCATAGGGCGAGCAAGCCTTTGCGCGAGACCCTCGCGCAATCAAAGTGAAGTTTCAGCGTGAGCCGAGCGCGAGTTTGTCGTTATCAGTATTGTCAAGTAAGTGGCAAACTTAACCTTAGTGTCTAGAGTTTTCAAACCGCCAAAGCCTCTGACTCGGTTTGACGACTGCAATAAAACAATAGCAGACGGGAAAACAGCTTAACGTGTCCTCTGAAGCACGACAACGCTCGTGACAAATTGTTTAGATCAGCGTGTGTCACTGTGCTATAAGCACTTCAGTTCTATTAGATAATTTATTAGTCAATTTTTTATAAAAAGCTTAAATAAACTTATGACAACCCTAAGTCACGTGCCTCGTTCAAACTGAGGCGCGTTTGCAAACAAACGCTCCATCAATTTAACACATGAACCATATTTTATTGCAAAACCACTCTTATCTCAAGAGTATAGAGTACACCTACTTTTACTGGTCTTTGTACATAGTGACAGCATCAATCTACTAAATTAAAACAACATATCGGATGACCTGTAATCACATTGCATTGTGTTTTTCATTTTTGTTATTTGTTAATACATGGTGTAGCTAATATGTGTGAGTAATTTAATTAAATATGAATATGATAACTCTAACATTAAAAAATAAAGTGATCCCCGTTAATCATCGTTTATAGCTCTTAAACGGCTGAAACAAATTTTATCAAATATGGCTGAGTACTACATATCTTGATTCGAACTTACAAACAAAAAAACCGCCTAGAAATCGATCCATTCTACAGACCTATATCGAGATAGACGAAAAGAGCGCTTCAAACTGTATGAGAACCTAGCGAGTCGAATTTTTCGTACCGAAAATGACGTCACGAGCGAGATTTAGTGACGGGAAATCAAGACCGCGCGGAAACGATTCAAAGGCGCTTAATTAAGTAAAATAATAATGTAAATCTGGTTAAAATCAATTATCATTTACGGCATAGGTCTCAAGCAGACTGACTTACTCGTAAGTCAGACAAAACTGTAACTGTGGATCACACTTTTTACACGCAAGGTAGGTAAACTTTTACCGTCTATCTCGATATAGGTCTGTGATCCATTCGTCTAAGAGCTATGCTGCCTGAGACAGACACACAGATACACAGATCGGACGGCATTTTATAACACCCCTTTTTGTCGGGGGTAAAAAATGAATGTAGATTCATGATATGTACGAGTACATATCTTAAAATAAAAATGCCTACAAAAATTCCTTTTAGTTCCACTTATGTTTTTGTTACATCCTGTATAACTGATCATTGATCAAGGGTGATTAAAATGGATTTAAGTTTATTAATTTCTGCAAGTCTTTTTGCCCGCGGTGAAATCACATGTAAGTCGCTTATGAATGGACAGATTGTTTTTAAACCATTTCATTTGGAAATGATATGGCTTAGGGACATTTATGTTAAAATTATCGATTTTTTAAGATGACACATACATGCTTAATTTATCTGTAAACTCAGTTTTTAACCGCCGAAAAAAAGAGGGGTGTTACGAATTTGACGAATGTATTGCAAAAATAACTGTCTGTGCCATCGTAGCTCCTAAACGGATGGACGGATTTTGATGCTTAAATTTGTTTGAAAGCTGACCTGATCGAGATGGTTTTTAGTTATATTATATCAAACTTGGTTTAGCCGTTTAAAAGTTATAAACTATGAATATCGGGGGTGTTTTTTTTCCTTTTATATTTATTACATGATGCATGAGCATTAGTATATAAATTAATTTGAGTTTGTGACGTTTATTATTATTATTATTATAATAACTGTATCCTATGGGCATAGGTAAAGTTTTTTTGAATAAAGAATAATAAAATAAATCACGTCATGGTCTAGATAGAACAACAAATAACTCAATATGTATTTTAGTTGTAGGTATTTTATTTAATTTTATTTTATTTGTCAAATCTGTTAATGTTTTTATTATTAACTAGTATTTCGTCCGAGACTTCGTTCTCGTGGGATTTTTTTTTTGTGAATTTATCCAATATTTTTAATAGTTACTCTGCTGTTCGAGATGGAAACAAATACAACAAATCAAAAACCAAGAAAATCGGTCTAGCCGTTCTCGAGTTGTAAGTGTTCGAACAAACGCGACTTTGTTTTATATATCAGGACTATTTTATTTAAACATTGTTATATGTATTGTTTGAGTGCAGTGCCCTAACAGGGTTTCATGTTGGAACTACTTTTAGACTGTAAGAACTATTGTAACACATGAAAGCATGAATTAAAAATAAATAAATAAATAAAGGAGACCATACTTTACCACATAAAATCCACTTAATTTCTATTCAAGTTTTGGTAAAATGACGTCAACTACTTTTGTGATTTTGTCAATATATGAGTATTACTTAAAATAAGTATTAAAATAGAGAATGGCGAAGTCGCCAATATTAAGTAGAAAAACCATTTAAGTGTTGTAATATGCCAGAACTTCGTCCCTTGATCAGCAGGGTGCACCGCTTGCAGATGAGTATTACGTTTTGGAGCACTAAGATGTTATGATCACACACCGCTAAAACTTTTCAACTAACAAATACTTACACGCCAAAACCCATCTAAAACAAAAGCATTTACTTAAAAAAGTACAATCTAAACCCTCATGAAACACGCTACGTGACTTGCAGGCGTGGCAGGGCGAAGCGCGCAGTGATTTATATGAACATCAGCGGTACAATTGAATCGTTACCCGCCATACGAACGAAGTATCTATTTAGGACGTGCCCGGCTTACTGAGAGTACCTTAGAGATGGGATTTAAATTGATATCGGTAGCAGCTATTTTAGTTAGTATATAAAGTGTCTTTGTAGATATTTTGACATTTGAAATGTCTTTTCGTTTGCTCCAGAATAGGCTCCGATTTCACGAAAAAGTGCGATCCCCTTATATCTCGGAGAGTTGTGAAGATATGATATTTAAAAAAACTCAACAGACACGTATTTAGAAGAGCTGTAAGGTGAAAAAAAGAATTATTCGAGAAAGTAAAAAACCAGAAAAGTTATGGCCGATATAGAGAAAAAAGTATTTTTTTTCCAAATTTTTGATTTTGGTTTTCGATACTTTGGAAACGAAGAAAGATATCAAAAATTTGAGAAAAATTCCTCTGGATAATTTAGTCAGCTACAATTGGAGCTTAAAACAAAGACGATCGGGTTAAGGGTTTGCCCTGTAGCCGAACCTTTTTGAAAAAAGACAAAAAGTCAGAATGATATTTTTTCGAATTCCGAAGATTCATTTCCAATGTGCTCTATAGTCGTGCGAGGCACGAAATCGGTGAATTTTTTTGACCCCCAATAAAAAGAGGGGTTCTATAAGTTTGACGTTTGTATTTGTTTCTGTTTGTGGCATCGTAGCTCCTAAACGAATGGACCGATTTCGATGCGTTTTTTTGTTTGAAAGCTGACGTAATTGAGATAGTTCTTAGCAATAATTGATCAAAATTAGTTCAGCAGTTCAAAAAGTTATGAGCAATCAAATGTCGGGGGTTATACAAAGTTTTTAATTTTATAATTATAGAGTTACTAGCTTTTCGACCGCGGCTCCGCCCTCGTTGACTACAGTTTATATCGTGCCCAACTGTGGGATAAAATGTAGCCTATATCCTTTCTCAGACTCTAATCTATATTTGTACCAAATTTCATTAAAATCGGTTCAGTAGTTTAGGCGTGAAAGACGGACAGACGGACGAAGGACAGACAAACAAACAGACAGACAAACAGACAGACAGACAGAGTTACTTTCACATTTATAATATTAGTAAGGAATAAGGATAGTAAGGATAAGGATTTATAAGTTGGTTAGTCATCATGAGTCCCATTCGCGCCGAATATTTTTTTTCCGTAAATATTATTTGTGAATATCCCTAACGGGGGTTAGTTTTAAAAGTGCTAAATTATTTATACCAGGCTATTTATGGGGTAAAAAAATCTTCAATTTAAATAATAGTAAAAAAATAGTCATCTACCCAATTCTAGCGTTCCAAAATACTAGTGTTGTTTCCCTCCCTAGCACCTCATTCTGTACTCAGTGTAATAGTGTAAAAGTATTTACGACGCGTGTCGTCTTGTTACGTTAATGTCGGTTTCGGATTACCCCCGTTTGTCGGCCTGATAGCTTCTGCCAGCTTTTTTAAAGTTTATTTTGCCATTTTGTTGTTTGTGTTGTAGTTATACCACATGGTGACATATTGTGACTTTAACTTAGCTAGAAAAACTTGTGGGTGTTTCTCCCGATGAAACTGAAATACTTTCTTCAAGGAATCTATTTATGAAATTTAAAAAAAAACGTCTGATTTATAAAAAAAATCAGCTGGTCGCCCATCTAGGTAAAAATCCTGGTCGTCTTGAAAGATATCCTTGAAAGAGGCCTTACTTAGTCGACTTTTCTGACAAAAACAGGAAGTGATAGAGTGGTATTATTTGCAATTATACCAGTACCTGTAATATTACTTTATATTAAAAAAAACTAATACGGCCGGTTTAGTCGAGTGGTAGTGACGCTGCCTCTTGATCGGCGGGTCCTGGGTTCGATCCCCAGTCGGGGCAAACATTTGTGTAAAAAGCAGATGTTTGTGCTCGGGTCATGGGTGTTTGTGTTTGTCTTTATGTGTTTTCCAAGGGACCCACGACACAAGGGAAAACCTTAATGTGGGCCTTTGAGTGTGTAGCGTTTATTTTATTTAATTGGTAAAAGTGGTTCAGTTCAACTTAACTGAACCATACCAAAAACTCGAATTTATCTACCTTGTACTCGAAGGCCCGTATTACAGGAGACTCATGTCGTGATCTATACTTAAGTATTGATTGTCTCTTTCTCTCACTATCGAAATCACAAAGACGACTACTACTCAAGTACAGATCAGAGTCTGAGTCGCATTCTGTAATACGGACCAAAGTCATCATGATTAATATGTAATTCCATATTGTCAGTGTAATTACCTGCCATCCATCGTTCCCTATACAATGGCGAAGTGAATCCCTGGGGTAAGTCAGGGGAATAAGCATCATTTATATGCACAATGTTTGCTCATTGAATTACTGTTATGACCAAGTAGATTGTAGAGCAATGGATTGACTGATCAGCGTTTAAATAATCTGCTCGTCCTCTGGCGTTGTCAGTTCGACACTTTTGACATTTGACCGCATTGTTTTTATGTTGTGCTTGAGCAGCAGCTCGAGTACGACGGTGATAGCGCGCGTATAGCACCGCAGTCCTATGTCAAAATGTCAACATTGACAACGCCAGAGGGTAGCAAGCATTTGCGCGGGGCCCTCGTGCAACCAAAGTGAAGTTTCAGCGTCAGCCGAGTGGCGCGCCGCGCGAGTTTGTGGCCAACGTGATCCATTGACTTTCCGACTTTCCGGTACGATGTGAAGAAAGAAAAAACGAAAAAGTAAAATACACTTTAACTTTTTAACTGACTTCAAAAAAGGAGGAGGTTCTATGTTCGACTAAATGTTCCTTTTTATGGATGTTCACCAATTTCTCCGCCATTTGTGGACCGATCTCAAAATTCTTTTTTTTTCGAGGATCTGAGTCAGTTAGGATCTGATCATGGAATCCTTGGAAATCGAGAGCAACCCTCAAGTTTAATAGGCACTTACAAACTTACAATGTTTCTCATGTTTTTTTTATATTATTAATTAATATTAGTTAAAATCGTAGCCCAGTGGCTCTCGCTGATCTCAACCGATCAGTGAGGTTAAGCAAAGTACACAGAGGCAGGGAACCTGATGGGTGACCAAAGTGGCAATTTATCACGAGCGTTTCCGTGCTTCGGAGGGCACGTTAAGCTGTCGGTCCCGGCTGTTGTCGATTGACTAAAGTCGTTAAAACCAAGTCAGAGGCCATTGTGCGGTTTGAAAACTCTGACACCAGGGTTAGCCAAGTTCACCACAAACTTGACTATACCTACACGATAAGAAGAGAAGTTAGGATATTGTTAGAATCCTCGTTAAAACGTAATGTCAAAATCATCCGCGTCATCCAAAGTTGTGTGATATGATTTTTCCGCTTCTTTGTAAATTGACAATTTAGACCCGACCTCATTTCGTTGCATAAATAGACAAAAATCTCGGCGGAAAACCAGTGAGCTCTATTGTGTAATATTTAAAATTTTTGGCGCCATCTGGCATACGAGACTGGAACGAATACATAAAAAAAGAAAACGCTCGTGACGAAATCAGTAATTCGCACTGTAAAATGCTTTTAAATAATGAGAAGGAAGACTTTCTGGCAGAGAACTAAAGAAAAGAAAAAACTCAAATGCGCGGTCCTATTCAGGAACATGCAGGGTATATTCATTATCAAATCAACTAATATCTACTCCAATAAATGTAAATGAACAAAAATAACAAAAATGAATCACCGATCTGGCAAAAATAATGTCGAACTCGAAAAATTCACTTCTGATCAATATTGAGCAATAGATAAGCTAAAGGTCGTGCTATGTTTGATTAACAAAATTCTGATTTATACTAATACTTATTAACCTCTAAATTCGATTTTTGCTAAAGCAAATTCTTCAGTGGCACTTTGGCTTTGGTGAACTAAAATCCGCAGCTCTAGCACGATAACGACAAACTCGATCTCGGCTTACGCTGAAACTTCACTTTGATTGCGCGAGGGTCCCGCGCAATGGCTCGCTCAACTTCAACCTTTTTTGGAACCTGACATTGGCCTAATCAACAAAGGAGAGCCATAGACAAGAAATTGAATTGAATGCATGGACTTAGTACTTTCTATTGAATGGCTTGCTCGCCCTATGGCGTTGTCAATGTTGAAATTTCGACATAGGACCACGGTGTTGTCGCGGTGCTGTCACTATCGTACTCGGCCTCCTAAGCTGTTAGAAAACCTCTAGATGTCAAGAGTTTTCAAACGTCTGATTTGGCTTAACGACTACAACTGTACCTTAGACTACCTCGTTAACCTAAATCAGCCTGTATTTAAAGTTATAAAATAGAAAGTTATCTATGGCTAAAGTCATTCTGCCAAGTCAAAGTCGATTGAATGGTTTAAAACTAGACTCGAGCAAGACTCGAGTGAATTAGCGAGAACTTGGTTAGCTCCAATATTTATTCCTTCATTTTTCAGTTTCATATGATTGGTTTTGTCCAAATAAAAAAAGACTCATTTCGTTCTGTGATACAATCAAACAAATTTCACTTTTTAAACAAAACAACATTTCTTTTATTAAGGCAAAAAGCCATTATTTCGAGTGGTGCTTATATTTAATTCAGAAACACGTTTGAGTTGAAGAATAATCAAATTATTGGAACAGACATTACTGAATGAGATATTATCAGTAAAATTAAATGTTCCGAGTTTTTTATTGTTCACGAACTGTAGATAATGGTAACATAAAATGGAACAGGTAAACATATATTCATACATCAGTAGTGATCTTATGATTTTATCCACAAAAATGGGGTAGAAAAGTAGAGAAATTGTGTGTATGTGAGCCTAATAAATCCTTTCGCTTGTGATTTTGTAAAAGATTTTCATCCGATTCATGCCGATTCCAGTCAGGTTATACTTTTGCATATAGTCCAGCTGTCCAATTCTACTACCAGAAATATCAGCACTAATTAGCAGGTTTGGCTACAAGAGTACATTGCTTTGTACTTACTCACTCTATAAATCGAAAAACCAGTAGGTTGATAAAAAGCGTAGTTATTTTTCCTGACACCAGGTTTGGCCTAATCAATTGATGAATGTATCTATATCATCTACTACTTTGTGGCGCCTATTTAATTATATAAATGAAATAAATGAACAAAGTTATTTATGCAGTCATTATGACAATGAAACCTTCAATTATAACAAACTTATGGCACCCCTACATTATAATAAAAATACAAAAGAAAAAAGATTTAGGGTCCCGCTTCATACAAGTAAAACTGAATAGCAAAATTAATGTTCCGCACACGGGCTCACCAATAAAATGGCCAAATGCCACCTCCCAAATGAGGTAAATAAAAAAACATGCGAAATGTCAACATGGCATTTAAATAACGTTATTGGGCCATTGCGATAAATATCTACGTATAGAAAAATTGTAGGGGTTAATAACGCTTATCGATAAAAATATCTTATGAAGCATAATATGAAGATTTACTATTTAAAAACTTTAGCTATCGGTATTTTGTCTTGTCGAACGTACTTGTTAAATCTACATAAATAAAAATGAATGTAACTAGAAAAAAACTCGAGAACGGCTAGACCAATTTGGATGATTCTTTTTTGTTGTGTTCTTTATTGTCGCGACCAGGTTTGTATTAAAAAAAAATTAAAATCCACCGGGAAAATTACCACGAGAACAAAGTCGCGGGCGGACAACTAGTATAATAATTTCTCTATTTACGAATGGAACATCGTAATAAAGAATATTTACTTGGCTTTTCGGTGCGGGCTCCGGATTTTAGACCCACTGCTACTACATATCGACTTTTTAGTAATTAAAATTGGCATTTTTTATTAACTCTAAATTATATCTTAGAGAAGAGCTGGGCCTTCTGGAAATAATAAGTTATAATTACTATGAATTTTAACCCCGACAAAAAGAGGGGTGTTATAAGTTTACCGTGTGTATCTGTGTGTCTATCTGTGGCATCGTAATCGTAGTGCCTAAACGAATGGACCGATTTTGATGCGTTTTTTGTTTTAAAGCTGACGTAATCAAGATGGTTCTTACCTACTTTTCATTAAATTTAGTTTAGCCGTTTAAGAGTTATCAGCGATCGAATGTCGAGGGTGTTACGAAATTTTAATTAAAGAATAATTTGATTATTCCTTTTACAGTTACAATTTTAAAAATATGATTTACTATAAGTTAGACGTTAATCTAAAAGTCAGTAAAAGTTTAAACGCAGCCAAGTTCGCGTGAATGCATGTATGTCAAACGGGTTATTATTTAATGATACACCGTCACTGTAGTGTAGTGTAGCAGTGTTACGTTAATAATTGTACGGAACCTTATTAATTATTTATGAATGTAGTTGGTCACACTTGAAAGTGGCATAGAATAGGCCTAAATAAACGGTTTAAAAATGTATTTAAGAGAATTAATTTGCACTTAAATAAATAAACATTAATTTCACGAAATTTTACAACTAAACAAAATATCACCTACTCATACGAGTATAGTTATGTTTTGAGCTGGTTGTATGAACAGTCGTTCAGTTTCTACAATTTTAAATCGTTTTTCTCTTCTTCCAGAAAGCCACTCTGGGCCGATAATGTGATTTTGTGTTGTTCAGATTATTACGAAATAATTTAGATTATAGTTCTCTCTAGAAAAATACAATTTTACACTTTTGTATGAAATTGCCGATTTTTCATGAGCTTTATTTCGTTTTTTTTTGAAAAACTTGGTTACAAAATTAATAACACATTTTTACTCTGGATTTATTTAAGACGTTTGTAAAAAAAAACTAAGAAAGTTAATTTCATATATAAAGAAATGGGGTTACATAAGTAACCCCATTTCTTTATATAACCCCGATTCTGTAACTTCAGTTGTGTCTCGATGGAATGGTCACCATTTGATCCATTCAGGTGGCGAAATTGAGAACTATCTATTGACGGCTGCTTTTACTGGTGGCGCCACCGCCAACTGAATTTTCAGTTGCTAGGTAGTTTGAAACTTAACGTTCGGTTGGCGATGGCGCTGCTTGTCGGGGTGGTTGTCAGCAAGTAATATGAAAATTAAATAGTTCTCAATTTCGCCACCTGAACAGATAAATGGCCTCCATTCCATCGACACACAACTTAAGTTACAGAATCGAGGCCCAGGTCGTTTCTTCAAAGATCACTTCTAAGCTTTCGAAAGTGCATATTCTCAATTGCTTTTAAATCAAACAGCAATAACTACTGCAAGCTTTGTTTGTTGCATGATTATCTTTGTTCACTCCAATGCTTCTCAAAGTGTCCTATAATCTCTTCTATTTTCTTTATGTCATTCGGCACTCATCGATTCTGAATGCACACTTTTCGGTAATTATCCATCATAAAATCAAATCAAATATACTTTATTGTACACACAAACAGAAAAATAACTAAAAATAAGAATAAATTTATATAAACCCAAGGCATGTACAATAAGGCGGCCTTATCGCTTTCAGCGATTTCTTCCAGGCAACCTTAGGGAAGAATTTGAGAGAGGAAATATCATAGCAGGTGTACTAAAGAAATTATTAAGCTAGAAATTAATTATACTTATTATATCCTACAAAAATAAATATATTAAATACCTACACATTTAGACATACGAATAATACTATAATATAATATATATATATATATATATATATATATAAATATATACATACAATAATACACACACACATCACACAGCGTCGGAAAGCGCGTTGCAGATAAATAGTTATATTTTCTTTTATTTCTACATGACTATAAGATTTCTTGTTTAGGAGTATATTTGAATTCCGAACTCGGAACTTTATGTTTTAATTGTCAAAAACGAAGTTTTCCGAGTCATATAAAAGTAGATGCCCCGTGCTTATTCCACTTTTGCAAAACTTTTGCAATTGAAAAATCACGCTATTGGACGATTTGTTTATTTGAGACATCTTTTATGAATTTATTTCAGAACCTTATGTTTTTTGGTCTACATTACGAGAAATGATGACGTTCCAGATAGCATTTTGTCAGACCTAGACACGTGTGGCCGTGGCCAGTAATTTTTTTTTCATCTGGCTTGTTTGAGAATCAATGGAAAATCGCAGTTATTGCATTTAGGGTTGTTATTAGTTAAGTGATAGTACGAGGGGTGCTATTCTCATAATCGTGTCGATGTCGTGTCCCATCAGATACCGCTCGATACGGAGATAGCCCCTCGTGAGTCGTGACGGTAATCGAAGCAAACACGGTATTTTATCACGAACTTCATAATATCATAACTTTTATTTATATTGAAAATTGGATTTTAAATGTAGAGTGCTACTTTTAAATAGACCGTGAAGGACATTTCCAGTTCGTTGTGGAAAAATCAATAGTCTGATTTTTTTTTGCTTTAAATAAAATAAATATATTACTTAACGTATTTAGTAAGTGTATTTAAAACGATGTGTTAAGTTCTTCATTAAAAAAAAGTAAATAAGAAGTTAGTTAAAATATTTTTTAAATTTGATTATCATTTTTGTGTGAATTCTGACTAATAAATGATACAAAGAAAACGTATTAAAATAAAATCAGTAACAAATAATCCATTTTTAATATTCAGTTGTTAATATTTATTTTTATTGGTTACGTGCTGCCTCTAAAACAAAGGTTCATTTTTGTTATAAAATTGTAATTTTTGGAAAGCGGTGATAGCCCAGTTGGTAATGAGCTGGGCTTGTAATCCGAAGGTCACGGGTTCAAATCCTGGTGCGGGCCAGTACCACTAAATTCGTCTTTTCGGATTTATGTACAGATTACTAATTATCACTTGCTCAACGGTGAAGGAAAAGATCGTGATGAAACCCGCCCGTCCAAGAAAATTCATTTTCGAAAGACGAGTGGTCCACCAACCCGCATTGGGCCAGCGTGGTGCACTATGGCCTAAATCCCCTTCGTGTTTCGAAGGGAGGCCCGTGCCCCTCGGTGGGGACGTAATGGGCTGGTAAAAAAATAATATTTTGGAAGTATACCTAAAAGTATGATATAGAATGTAGATTGTAGTTTATACTTTGTGTTTTTTCTAGATGGAACTCCATATTATTAAAAATGAAAGACTTGATTTTTACACTAGTTCCACTAGTTTTATGCATAAAACTATAAAATAAACAAGTGAAACTAGTGTAAAAATTATGTCTTTCATTGGTAATCTACACTAATATTATAAATAGGAAAGATTTGATTGTTTGTTTGTTTGCATTGAATAGGCTCCGAAACTACTGGACCGATTTGAAAAATTCTTTTACCGTTAAAATCCTACATTATCCCTGATGAACATAGGCTACATAATTTTCCCGATTTCCCACGGGAACGAATTCCTGGGCGGAAAGCTACACACACCGGCACAATTAGCGGAACAACTTATGTTTTTCATACAATTAAGTCAACTTTGAGTTTATAAATGGAGATTTTTATTCGATGCTGTTATTAAAATTTTACGCTTAGTTTAGGCCAAAATGTTTGTCTGTTAAAACCAAATATAAAACATACAAGAAGTTTTCAATAATGTGCCGCATGGCCAAAAGAGAACATTGCAAAAACCTTATCATACAACTTCGTATGAAACGTTTAAAGATTTTTTTTTCTATTGACTCCATGAGAAATTCTAGGCTTTTCGTCAGTTTTTGTAAAAAAAAGAGACGATCATTTATAAAATTTATTTGCATAAATAAAGTGCAGTTATGCACGTAAAACGTATATTTTTAGAACTCCCAATATAAGTCGATTGTATGAAAAACAGACGTTGTTCTGCTAAATGTGCCGGTGTGTGTAGTATGTTATAGAAGTTCTGACCCAAAACATATTAGAGTCATTTCTGTGATTAAAACTATATGATTTAAGATTACTTATCTTGATTTCCCAGCCCTGCACCTGGCCCTGCCGAGCAGCTGCCACTCCTCGTCCAGAAGACTCCTGCTGGACAGGTCTGGTGCCCAAGGTGGAGAGAACTGACGAAGCCATGGAGCCCTGGCGACTACCTGACTTGCGACCCCCCGTGCATTACTTGCATGACCGTGGTAAGAAACTTCTTAACCCTTACCCCCTGGTAAGCAGGCGCGCTGCTTCTTGCTCGATGGGTCCTGGGTTCGATTCCCGTCGGGGCAAATGTTTGTGTTGAAAGGAGAATTTTGTTCTCGGGTCGTGGGTGTTCGTGTGTCTTTGTGTATGTGCTAAGGGACTACTCAAGGGATAACCTTAAGTGGGTCTTTGAGTGTGTAGCGTTAATTTAATTTAATATTTTTTTCGACTTCATCCTGGCTCCGACTGCCTTTCTAAACATTATCATTGAGGACCTATTATTGGCTTTATGTTACGTATATAAGTAGCTAGTTAAGGTGCTAATAAGCGGTTCCAACATTAAATAAATGAAATAAACATTTATTTTAAGGTCATTACATTATCCACTCATTTTAAAAGCAAAGCCTAGCTTGTCCTGTTCACATCTGAATCAAATACAACAGTATAACAACCCTTCACAAAGATATATCAATATCAATAGCTAAACCACCCACGCCCAACCCAATTCCATCGTTTTAATTGTACAAACATATTTACATCAATATCCGTTACAAGTTCACTAATTGCCTGTGAGAATCCTCGCGGCAATTACGCAAGGATTAGGCTCGGCTGGGAAAGCGGGTCGATATTGACAGGCGCTTTGCATCAAAGTGTGAGGACTTTATTTGAGCACCTATTAGGTGAAGATCGCTGTATTCATAAGGATTAATAGGTATTTTTGCCCAATTATTATGCTCGTGGTGTTTAAACTGAAGATATTTTTGGTAGAAACATACTTAACTAAGTGATTTAAGTATTCCTACAACAATTTTATTAAAAACCCTAGTGTTTTTTTTAATAAGGGTCATTTCAGATCGGGGTGCATTTATCTATTGAATTAATTTTGTTTGGTTTTAGAACGAGATGGCTGTGCGGCATGTGTGGCTCCTCTTCCATTGCTCCCACCTCCAGCACCTACGCCTCATTAGCCAAGCAATTACTACCAATAAAGTATCTTACAATACTAGCCTATATTTGTAATTTGTAAGCACTGAGTAAAGCCTAACACTCGGCAATAAAAATAAAATTGAAGAATACATAATTGAAAACACTTTTTTTTAAAGGGCGCCAAATAAAACGAAGTTGCCATTTGAAAAAAAATACTGCTTGTAATTTACGGCCTGAGTCTAGAATCTGCTAATCATACACCTATAAAATTAAATGTCGATGTAATGTAGAACATCTAAGATCTAGATTAAAAGAAAAGTAAAAATAATCATTGTAAATAGTCATGTAATTAATCTAAAGTAGGTGCTTACATAAATAAGCAAAATCTAGTCAAATACTAATGAATTAGTTTCTTATAGCTCTTGTGATTTTCATGTTTAGTACTTAGGTAATTGATAGAAATACTTACATCGGTAGATTTCATATTTAAATATATATATATTATTTCTACGGTGATAAATAGAATAATACGTCTTATTCATTAAACATACTCTTCAATACGACAGATCAGACAAGTTTCTTTTACGAGGAAAAATTAAAAATTAAGTGGTATCTTTAGCTTACTACCCTTAAAAAATAATTATCCACATTCGTCTGCAATATAGTAAGTAATTATAACTAAATAATGTACCTAAATGTAAAAATATATATTACTGTACTTACTTACCCACTATAAGTCAGTTATCGATGCATATCAATTAAATTATGTATTATAACTGCGTGTAATATAAATCTACCAAGTAAAATAGACCATATAATTAGATACTTATCACCTATCATTATTATGCTTAAAACAAAATAAAGAAATCTGTAAGTAAATGTGGTTTTCTTATTTTATTACACCCACTCGATCGATTGACATTAATAAGACCATGTAATTAGATACCTACTAGTCATTTACACTTACCGTTAAAAAGTTTGAGAATAATATTAAAGTTGGCAAGTAAATGTTAATTTACTGTTCCTATAACAGGGTGCTATATTATGCAGTGATATAAAGAATGAATACCGAAAAAATGAAAGATACTAGAATCAACAAAAACAAAACTTGACTTGACAATCAACAACAACGGTAACTACGGCGAGTCTACCACAAACTTCGATGTCTATCAAAAAGAAGATTATATACATAATCACAATACTCTCCCTCATCGAAAGTTCTGCTTATTCCTTCCTCCGAAGTCCCAGACCTTCACAGAAGGCAATATGCTTTGGCTTAGGTAAAGCTTTAGTCAAGCCATCAGCAATCTGTGCTTTACTGTTGATTTTAACTACTTCTATAATCTCTTCTGTGACTAACTCGCGCACGAAAAAGTGCCTGATGCGAATGTGTTTGGTACGCTTATGAAACTCAGGATTATGAGCGAGTTTTATGGCTGCCTCATTGTCGACATGCAGGGATGGTGTGATATTTAATTTGGTCAATCCTTCAAAGATTCGTCTCAACCAAACGAGTTCTCTCCCGGCTTCACTGGCCGCTACCAACTCCGCCTCTGTCGTGGATATGGCAACTGAAGCCTGTCTTTGGCTTAGCCATGATACAGCTCCTCCTGCGTAACAGCATGTGACTCCTGTGGTCGAACGTCCGGTCTGCGTATCACCGCCGTGATCTGCATCACTGAAAGCTGTTAAAATTCCGGGTTGGCAATTTGGTTTATACTCAATGCCAAAAGATAATGTACCCTTCAGATATCTCATTATCCTTTTGACTTTAAGCCAATCTGCTTTAGTGGGATTTTCTAACTTTCTAGAGACTATGCCGACTGCATAGGCAATATCTGGACGTGTCCCAACCATTAAATAGGCTAACGATCCAACGGCCTCACGATAGGGAAATTTCTCACTTTCTCTCCCTGAATCTGGACTCTCTTGCAAATCCAAATTTTCTTTTTCCATCGGTGTCGAAATTGAATTACAGTCACTCATCTTAAAACGTTCAAGTACCTTCTTAGTGTAGGCTTCTTGATTCACGAAAATGCGTCCATCTGAGTGTTGTATAATTTCCATTCCGAGGTAAAATGTTGCAGGTTTGATCGTTATTTTAATTCTCTTTTTTAAATCCTCTAGGAATTCTTTACAAAGCTTTTCATCAGATGTTGCTACAAGACCGTCATCTACATAAAGCGTAAGTAAGATCTTTTTCAATCCAACTGTCTTTATATATAAGCAGCAGTCAGCTTCGCTAGGTTTGAAACCCATGTCTATTAAGATCTCACTGAAACATTGGTTCCAACACCTCGGTGCCTGCTTGAGTCCGTAAAGGCTTTTCTTCAAGTAAAACACTTTTGAAGAACCATCTTCGTAACCTTCTGGCTGACGCATGTAAATTTCTTCTTTTAATTTGCCGTGAAGGAATGCTGTGGTTACGTCAAACTGCATAAGGTACAGTTTCTCACATGCAGCAACGCTTAACAAGGAGCGAATTGTTGCTAATCTTGCAACTGGACTGAAAGTTTCATCATAATCTACTCCTTTTTGTTGCTTAAATCCTTTGACAACTAGTCTTGCTTTGTATTTATCAATTGAGCCATCTGGATTTCTTTTAATTCTAAAAACCCATTTAGATGGCAAGGCTTTCTTGCCCTGTGGAAGTTGTTTTAGCTCCCAGACGTTTAATTCCTTCAACGAATTAATTTCTTTATTTATGGCTTCCTGCCATTTATCTCGATCGTCCCTGTCCATCGCTTCCTTATAAGTTAAGGGATCTGGTTGATAAACCAAGCAGCAGTCATTGAATCTGCTCGGGGGTCGAAGAGGTCTAGGTCTTAGATTGTATCTCGACTGAGGTTCGAGAGATTCAGGTTCCTCTGAAGCATCTATAAATTCTTCGACTTCTATCTCTCCCTCTGATTCAATTGACTGAGGAACTTCGTTTTCTGTAGCTATCTCGCGTAAATCTCTTTCTTCAGATTCTTGCTGTATATCAATGGCTGACTCCTGTGAAACTTGTGGTTCTGGGTTAGAATCTACTTTCAACTTTGTTGGCAATCTGAACTCTAGAGTCGCATCAAACGTGACATCTCTCGATCTGACAGTTTGGTTGCCGTCCCAGATTCTGTAACCATCATCGTTCTCATAGCCAATTAATATGCCCTTGACAGCTTTTTTACTTAGCTTCTTCCTCTTTTGTTTGGGTACATGGGCATAGCACACACTGCCTATCACTCGCAGGTGTGATATCTTCGGCTTTTTTCCAAACCAGAGTTCAAAAGGTGTCTTGTTCTCTACTCTTGTAGGACCTGTACGATTGAGAACGTAAGCGGACGTATTAATCAGTTCAGCCCATAAAGCTTGTGGCATCTGATTCTCTTCTCTTGCGTGCATAATCGCTCGAGCAGCTTCTACTAGCGTTCTGTTCTCTCGCTCACTACACCCATTCTGTTCTGGTGTGTATGGCATTGTAAATCGCTGTATAATTCCTCTTTTATTCAAGATATCCCGGATTGGTTTATTATCAAACTCACCTCCGTTGTCACTGAGTATTGTTTTGACAGAATGACCTAAGGTTTGTACTTGGTTAAGCATTTGTACGAGCTTATCTTTCACTTCATGCTTATGGCGAATGAAATGTACCATTCTGTATCCTGAAAAGTCATCTTTAAACAATACATAGTAATTAAACTTTGAATAACTGTCAGGAAATGGGCCACATACATCAGTATGAATTAATTCACCGGGGGCTGATGCTCTCTCCCTTTTTCCAAACTTCAAACGATGTGCCTTTCCATAAATGCATCCTTCACACTTGATTTCTTCATCAAGACTCAACTCGATTCCAAGTTCTTGCTTTACTATACTCTTCACATGTCTCTTATCTTGATGACCGAATCTTTCATGGTACAGTTGCATCAAATTGGAAGGTGTGATTGCGTTTGCTTGTGCGGAATTATTTGGCATGACTGTTTTCATCGACAGTTTATATAATCCACCACTTCGCTTCCTCGTTCCAATCAAATGAGTGACTCCGCCTGACGTAAGCTTACAGTCATTTGCAGTTGATGTGAAAATGCTGTTTGAAAGTTTATCTTGCGCCGCTAGAACCGAGAATAGATTCTTTGTTAATGATGGTACATACCAAACGTCGCTGAGTGTAAGTCTAATTATTTCTCCATTTACGTTCGACTCAACAATCACTGACCCTTTCCCTTTTGCAGGAATAGTGGTTCCGTCTGCCGTCGTGACAGTGTGACTTGAATGGAACTTCTCAAATGTATCAAAGACGTCACCCCTGTTGGTAATATGTGCCGTGGCTCCGTTGTCCACAAACCAATTTTCTATGTCTTGGCTCTCTGAAGAACACACGTAAATCATTAACGTAAGATTCTGAATTTGCTTTGATTTGCTTGCTGCTGCTCCTGAGGTTGAAGGCTTCGGTGGTCTTCCATCATTAATCCACTTTTTACAGTTTCTTACACGATGTCCTCTTTCGAAACAGTAGTTGCATTTAAGCTTTTCATTAATTTTAAGTTTAGCTTTGGTAACAAGAGTCTCTGTGGTTGTTTCGGTTCTGTTTTTCATTGAGCGTTCAAAAGCGCAAAGGTGGCTGGTCAAATTTTCGATGGTTCTTTCTGCTTTACTCAGCATAGCCCAACTGGATCGAAAAGAGAAGAATCGTTCATCAAGTGTGTCTAATATCTTACAAATTAACATTAAGTCGGGTAATTTACGTTCGCCGCCGCTTGTCAATTCAGAATTAAGATTGCACCAGATATTCTTCAATTTTGACATCATTGTCGCCACGTCGTCAGCAGGTTCTTGCTTAAAACCAAAGAATTGCATGCATAAGTTGTATGCACGATCTTCCGATTGACCGTCGAATAATCTATGTAGCTCTTGCCACACTTCTTTAGCTGTATTGAATCGCATCACTTTTTTCAAAGTATCTACTGACATATTTGTTGTCAAAATAAGGAGAGCGCTGGCCTCAGCTTTCTTGTATTTTGCCATTGCCGTGTTAAAACAACTAACTTCCGCGTCACCTGCTCCTTCAGCGAGAGAAGGCTTTTGAAGTGTCCCTTCTACGGCTTCTAATGCACTTTCGGTGCCGTTAAGCATAATGGAAACCTGATACTTCCACGTCTCCCAATCTTGCTTGCCTGTCAGTTTTCCGATATTAATTTTTGACGAGAAATCCATCGCAAAAACTTTGTTTACTTTATTGGGGACCCGTAACCTATAACAGGGTGCTATATTATGCAGTGATATAAAGAATGAATACCGAAAAAATGAAAGATACTAGAATCAACAAAAACAAAACTTGACTTGACAATCAACAACAACGGTAACTACGGCGAGTCTACCACAAACTTCGATGTCTATCAAAAAGAAGATTATATACATAATCACAATAGTTCCCACTCGATATTTACAAGAACTGTGAGATAATACAAATTAAAGGTCTTTAGAGCCTTTTGGCGATTAATAATTAATACACCTAATTTCCACTATAGACTGCTAGCAACACTGTGTACTAAGTAATGTACGGAACCACATGGTACCCTTACCGCGTCGTTGCCCTTGACCCAACTGCGCGCACTATGAAAATTAACCTTACAAAATCATTCGGGTCCACTTATTCTTTCTATGTATTTGTTTGGGTCTGTTAAGTGAAAAATAAAAAGAAGCAAAGCAACTAAGTAGTAAACCGGCTAAAAATATATTTGTCAAGCCCATAATATCATAGACAATGAATATATTTCTAATATTGCAACACTGACCGTCTTATGTCAAAGTGACATTTATCCAATGTCAAAAAATATAGTCTATTCCTTTTCCTGTCTAAAATTCTCCTGAGAGGTTGGTTTCGTGTTTGTTGAAATCTGTTTTAATCCTGGAAACTATTAAATTTTGAACAAAAGCCTGTTGCAATGATTCGGTTTATTATGTATTTTCGCCGTTTGAGTGTATATTTCGTGAATTTTGTGAAAAATTACGATGTTATAAAATGATAACCTAAGAAGGATTGTAACGAAGCCGCATCTGTTTCAGAAGCAAAAATGGGTCGTTACTCTCGGGAACCAGACAACCCAGCCAAGTCATGCAAAGCGCGTGGCTCAAACCTTCGTGTTCATTTCAAGGTGAGTAACTTACGGCTTAATATTTACATACTATAAACAAACTTAGGTAGGTAGTACAAAATCCACATGCATTTTCCCTTCCTCTATTTACTATGTATTCTACTCCCTTGCAGCATTTTATTTCTATATTTCATAAGAGAAAAATGTCGTCTATCTATCTTGTTTACCATTTATTTTTGCAGCCTATAAAAAGTTAGGTTATGTTTAACATGAAGTACACCTATAAGTTTCTGTTTTTGCTGACATAAAACACCAACAGATTGCCATGTTGAACTGTATAATCTATCTAGTAGCACTTTTTAAAAGGAAATTCGAAGCAAGTCTCGCGTCTTGTCAGAGGGTCGGGTCATCTACTTTGCCAAACACAATTCCAAGTATTAGTTGAAGTAGTGAGTAACATACCACGTAATACAAGTTTCAATATTATCATTTTCAGAACACATACGAGACCGCAATGGCGATCAGAAAGATGCCACTGCGTCGGGCTGTTCGTTATTTGAAGAATGTGACTGAAAAGAAGGAGTGCATTCCATTCCGTCGTTTCAACGGTGGTGTAGGCCGGTGTGCACAGGCCAAGCAGTTTGGAACTACACAGGGACGCTGGCCTAAGAAATCTGCAGAGTTCCTGCTACAACTCCTCAGAAATGCTGAGTCAAACGCTGATTACAAAGGTCTTGATGTTGACAGGCTTGTCATCGACCACATTCAGGTATGTTTCTGTTTTTTACTTTTTATAATATAGTACAGAGGCCAGCACATCAGGTTACTCAATTTTCATTGCAAAAC
This sequence comes from Aproaerema taeniolella, assembly GCA_949987775.1. Lineage (NCBI taxonomy): Eukaryota > Metazoa > Arthropoda > Insecta > Lepidoptera > Gelechiidae > Aproaerema > Aproaerema taeniolella. The sequence continues at coordinate 13,846,961 of OX465260.1, forward strand.
TGCTCTTATCGCAACAGCAAAGAGTGCACACTTGTGGTAACCTGATGTAACCGTCCGTACAAATAAAGCTTTTATTCAGATAACACATAAATTATTTAAGCTCACCCTGTAATCCCATACAGGGTAGGCAGAACATCAGTGGTTCAGAATCACTTGATGCTACCTTTGACAAATGCTGAGGGTTATTAGATGAGACATGATGTGTAGTGGTGAGAGATTGTCAGCCTTTAATACAGTAAAACCCATAATACAGTTAACCCTCGCACCCCACTTACTTCTACAGTATGCCTGGGAAGAGTTGGCAGCTGGTATATTCTAAGTTTTTCTTTCACTGCCAATCCAGCATGAAAGTTGTTAAGATAATATCAAGAAAATATCACAATACATGCTTGTTTCACATTATATTGTGTGTCTGGATGTCAGTTGGCATAGGCCTCCTCCAACCTTTTCCACTCATCTCTCACTTTGTACCATTCATTAAATGTCATCTTTTAGTCTGGTTATTTCATAGTCTATGCCAAACCAACTGTTCTACAATCAAGCAACTGACTTTTTAACTTTGAATGTTGATCTAAACTACATGATAACAAATGATTTTATGTTGCTTGAAAAATGTTTTGTGGAGGTTTCATCCACCCGAAGTAACTAAGCCAGTCTCTTAAGGATTATTCTTCAACTGCATGATAGTTTGCAATAAGTGAAAATCAGGAATTGATTCAGCCCATGCAACCGAACAAGTTTTCCTAAGGAACATAGAGGAATGTTTTGCCTCTTCACACAACTTGGTGCGACCAGCTGATTTGCCTCTGTATGGGAACTGAAATTTTTTGAATAAAATTTATATAAAATCGTTTTTTTTTAAAAGGCTGTTGTGTGGACATGACTTTCTGTTTTATGTGAAAACTTCCGCCCGCGACTCCGCCCGCGTTTTCTACAGGTTATATTGTGCCCAACTGTTGGATAAAATGTAGCCTTTGTCCTTTCCCAGGCTCTAATCTATCTCTGTACCTAATTTCATCAAAATCGGTTCAGTAGTTTAGGCGTGAAAGACGGACAGACAGATAGACAGAGTTACTTTCGCATTTATAATATTAGTAAGGATGTGTGATGTAGTGGTGTAATTAAATTTTGAATGTATTTATCTACATGTTGCTTCACAATTTATTATCAGTTTATTGACTTAGATCTATGAAAGCAAATTTTAGACATCTCACTAATATTATAAATCTGAAAGTTTGTGAGGATGTATGGATGTTTGTTACTCTTTCACACTCAAACGGCTGGACCGATTTTGATAAAATTTGGTATTGAGGTAGCTGATACCCTGAATTAACACATAGGTTATATATTTTTTCCAAATTCCCACGGGAACCAAGTCCTGGTCAAAAAGATAGTAATTACAAATTCCCACATACCATCTTAAAAGGTTACGTGGTTAAAGCACAAGCTGAGCCATCTTCCTTTTGTAATACTTTAATAAATTTTTTATCTAGTTATTATTATTAAGTACTTTATCATTTGTTGTTGATAGTAATACTATTGTTATATTGTTTTATATTTCTGTGACAGTAAATAACTTTTTACTTTTAGTTTTTAGATGAATAGTTTTTCAAGCTTTTGGATTTGCCTTTTTTGCTTGACAGTGCGTAAAATTATTGTGCATACTGTTTTCTAAAGGCATAAACTAATTGTGACAATATTTTGAATGGAATACCTGAAGGTTTTTCTTATGTTTTGTCACTAACACATTCCTTAAAGTAATTATTTATCTGATGTGTTACACATTATCTAAGTGCAAAAACTTTCTCCATGAAATTCATGCCTAGTATCAACATCCTACCAGCCCATATTCGTCCCCACCGAGGGGCACGGGCCTCCTTTCGATACACGAAGGGGATTTTAGGCCATAGTCCACCACGCTGGCCCAATGCGGGTTGGTGACCACTCATCTTTCGTAAATGAATTTTCTGGGACGGGCGGGTTTCATCACGATGTTTTCCTTCACCGTTGAGCAAGTGATGATTAGAAATCCGTACATAAATCCGAAAAGACGATTTTAGTGATACAGGCCAACATGAATTTTATAAAATATGGTACAATCTTTAGTTAGAAAGATCTTTAAATATTTAAAACTCAGAGCAGGGTTTCTCTGTCCTTATTTACATCAAAGTGACAGTATGATACTTAAAGCAGCTATAACTTTTGGTAGACTCATTAATGCTCCATTATTACGCCAACAAACACTCTTCTACTTTAATTTATAATATTGGTAAGGATTCGGAGAAAAGACACTAAAACTTGGAACTGTCATGGGTAAATTGTAAAAACCGTAATATTACAATTCAACTAGGGAATTTATAATCACAACTTTAAGGGCCGCCTGCATGAAATTAGGGTAGGTTAGGTTTGGCTTTTTTAGGTAAAGGACATCATTCAAAACGTACCAAAATTTAAAAGTGGTGGCCAAAAAAAGTAAAGCTATTATTTCAAAAGGACTTCTTAATATTTTTATTATGTCAGCTAAGCTGTACGATCTTTGCGAATTTTCCTTTTTTAAGCTTAAAATTCTAGATTTTCTAAATCTAGAACTTAAACCTTTAACCTAATACGAAAAATGTTTTGTATCACAATCTATTGAATCACTATTTTCTATGGACGGAACATTTAAAATCTAGATTTATAATTATAAGTGTCAAGAATAAATCTAGTAATGATCATACAGCTTAGCTATCATACTAAAAATGTTTAGAATAATATGTACTTTCGAAATAATAACTACCTATTTTGGCCGCCACTTTAGAAATTTTGGTGTTTTTTGTATGGGCCGTGAATGATGTCCTTTATATTATAAAAGACCTACAATGTAAATAAAAATTCAGGTAGTTCACATTATTATCGAGCGATTATAATCTTATTACGTAAAATTACAATATTATGGGCTTGACAATCCTACTAATATTATAAATGCGAATGTTTGTAAGGATGTATGGATTCTTGTTACTGGACCAATTTTTAAAAAATTTGGTATGGAGGTAGCCGACACCCTGGATATTTTTTTAGGCTACATAATTTTCTCAAATGCTCACGGAAACAAAGTCCCGGGCGGAAGCTAGTATTACATAACTATACCATTTCCATTAATTTTTTCCAGGTAAACCGCGCCCCCTGCCTCCGCAGACGCACATACCGCGCTCACGGTCGCATCAACCCTTACATGTCCTCCCCGTGCCACATCGAGGTCTGCCTCAGCGAGCGAGAGGACGCCGTGGCCCGCGCCGCGCCCGCCGACGACGCACCCGCTAAGAAGAAGCTCTCCAAAAAGAAGTTAGCTCGCCAGAAGGAAAAGATGATGAGGGAATAGACAGTTAAGGGTTAATAAACAAATACCACACAGTTTTTGGTTTGATTTCCGTTTCGCTCTCGACTGCTTCTCAGATAGATAATTTCTCGAGACAAATATCAAAGTGAGAAAGTAGCCGGTCTCGCCGTATGTGGCATGGCGTTTTTTTATGAGTCTACTCTTGACCTCAATCTTGACCATAAGGTCGACGATGGAGCGAGTTAACCCAGAAAATGCCTATAAAGGCACTGGTACTCCTACGCACCGACGGAACACAGCAAGCTGTTTGGCGTCGGACTTCGGTGGGAGGGTGGTCGCGAACCAGACGGCCCTTTACAGAGCCTACCACACCCGCACCGCGTGAGACCATAGGATGACACCTCAGATTCAGAAAAAAATGAAGTTTCGCCTCTGATGCATTACTAGGAGGCAGGTCTCATTTGTGTTTCCTTGTCGCCTCTTACGACACCCACGGAAAGAGATGGGATGGTGTTATTCTCAACCAATCACCACACGGTTTACGAGCGGCTTCGCAAACGCAAAACAATCAAACCATATAGTCAGCCTCGTTTAAGAGGCTCGTAGCAAATACCCTGAGTTGATGCTCAGAATACGAATGACAAGAAAAATTGTTTTGGGTAGGTATTTTCTCTTCTAGACTATATCTATACTAATATTATGAAAAGATTTGTTTGTTTGCATTGAATAGGCTCTGAAACTACTGGACCGATTTCAAAAATTCTTTCGGGATTAATGTAGTAGGTAGGTATTCTAATAGATAATTTTAGAAATCTGTCCAGTAGTTTCAGGGGCTCTATTTTTGAATCACTCGCCTCGTTTCGAGCGATATCTTTTATTGATTTACGCGGATTCTTTTGATTTCCGAACTTTTTGATCACTGCACTTTAGCGAAAGGATCTTAGCACTCATGGAATTTAGTAGATAAAAAATTCAAAAATCAATAACATCGACGCAAATCAACGAAAGATATCGCTCGAAATGAGACGAGTGATTCAAAAATAGTGCCCCAGAGCCTACCTATTCAATTCATACAATCAAATCTATCCTCTTTATAATAGATTCGTGCAGAAGAGAAAATATCATCAACTTATCCAAAACTAAGCCAAAACTGTATATCACGTTGGACTGTTAAGTCCTGTCTAAATTAGGTACCAATATGCCCAAGATCTGTCTAGATCGAGCTACTTACTGACTCATCCACGTCACGCGCGGTCCAACGTCAGTATCGAAATGACAACGCCAGACGGCGAGCAAACTTTTGCGCGGTGGCCTCACGCAATCAAAGTGAAGTTTCACCGTCATCGGAGTAGCGTTCACGCTTCAGCGCGAGTTTGTCGCGGGCCATGCTAGCTATGCAGGTATGTCTAATCTAGCTGACAAAAGTTTGGTAGAGATCACAGTAATTATAGGAAATTACTACCTACAATAAAATATATATTTATCAATCATCCATTTAATAATCTATTGAAATTGTGATAAAATGTATGTTGTCCAGTCAGTGGCACAATCAAACTTTACAAAGACAGTCTTGTTTTTAAAAAAATCGTCACGCTTGAGAGTAAGTTTACTTTGATGTAAGACAGAGACAGCGCTATACTAAAGCAAGCTGCGGATATTCGCAGCACACTACCTACCTACCACTTCTATATAAACAAAAATAAACGCTTCTTAAAGGTTCACACTAAGATTCTCCCGCAGTCTTTGAAACATAATATAGGTACAAAGACCATGGACGTATGAAACAACTCAATGACAAAGACAGATATGAACACCCATGACCCGAGAACAAACATCTGCTTTTTACACAAATATGTGCCTGGCTGGGAATCGAATCCAGAACCCGTCGATCAAGAGGCAGCGCCACTGCCAATTGGCCAAACCAGCCGTTAAATAACTCTTATTACTTAGACGGTAAGGTAAAATTTAAATAGCAAATGCATTTCTTGTGTACACAAAGAATTTTATAATAATGTTAGGTACAGAGGCCAGCACATCAGGTTACGTCAATAAATTGAAAAACCGTATATTTATGTGTACGCAACAGCACAGAGTAGATGTGCGGCCCTAGGTACCTAAACAGTAACCGAGGATAATATATCCGTCGTCTACTCCGATTTGCCGAAGTATAACAATAGTAAAAAAACTTAGTAAAAATGGCAGTCACAAAATGTACATATTTTTCACAAGAATTAATCAATGAGTCTGAAATCTCTCTCGCGTTTCTTTCAAATTTATTCTATAAATATCAAAACTTTAACTTGCGCGCAACTTCAAATGTAGGACTTAGATCTTATAAAAATGAACTACGAAGATGTGCGAGGACTAGCTAGGTTATAGGTAAACAGTTCTTTTAAGTTTTTTTTGTGGGGGCTGAGCTGAATTTTTAGTATCAACTATAGTAATAGTTTTCCCTATTCATATCGTCACTGTTCTTTATAGTAGAGTCAGTAAGCGGGAAAAAATGAGTTGACTTTCGGAAATTGGATTAAAGCAAACCATTTGGTATGATTGTTCCTTAGGTTAAAATAAGCCGATAAAGATCGGTAGCCCTCGAAAATATCCCCTCTGAACCGGGAGGGGGAGGGTCAAAGAGGTGCTCCGCCCGGCGTTACTTCAAAAAATATTACCACTCATTTGTAGCTACCAGGTTGAGTTTGGTATGGTTTTCGTATAAATCAATAACGAGGAATTTATTTCTGGCATTTATTTTACACATATGTGCAATGGTTTTTTAAATAATCGCAAAAACATAAAATTGTAATCCCAAAAATAAACCTTTCGCAGCCTATATTTTTTTATTTAAGAGACATATAAGTGTTAAAAAATATCCAAATGTAGCCTATTTAATGTAAATTTATGAAAATATAACTTAAGTAGGGGTTTTCATATAGAATTATGACACAAAAAAAATTAGGATCCGACGCGGCGGACGGATTATTTGAGAGAAATAACCTTTTTTTATTTGAATCATATAATAATTTTATAATCTGGTCCTTTTTATGATATCGAAGCGTTTACTTGCTTTATAATTTATTTATTAATTTTATTTTTTTGAGTTTTTCCAAAGTCAAAGACCAGTAGTGGAGCGCCGTAAGACCAAAAAATGTCAAAGCCTCGGAACCCGGTTTTACTGAAAGGGTTTTCGTAAAACATTTTTTATTACATTGTTTGAGCTATAAATAAAAAAGTTTAACCCTCAAATTTTGCCGATCTGATTTTTATCTGGTATGGAGGAATTCCCAATCCAAAAGAAGATTTTTTTCGGTAGGTAAAAAAATCAGATTTTCAAAGATTTCCATACAAAATCAAAACTATTGATGCTGTAAGTTTGAAATTTTGCATAAATGATGTTCAGATATTGTGAAAACTTACCTAAATAGGGTTATACGGAGTTCCCATGGGAACGAATTGTAGAGCGTCCGCTAATTGATATGTACGTTTGGTGTTTCAGTCGCAGTCTTCTATCTTTCAAACTATTATAGACAGTATGTCCAAATTTTCAGGAAATACGTATTTTGATAGTAACTGTCGTAAAATAGAATAAATAACATTAAAAACCGAAATCACAATGGAGTTCCCATACGACAAACGTCCAAAATTTCGCATTTCCTTTACAACTTTTGTTACTGCTCTGTTTCAAAAACGATGTAATGCATACACCTTAAACTTCGTTCACATTTAAAACATACTTTACATTAGTTAAAAAATATATGAATAACAGTCAAGAGTGAATCGGACTCAAGCTAAATATATTTAAACAAACTCTCACTCGAACTGTATTTGTGACATTTACCTGGTTATTTTTGATGGAATTATTGTTATTATTTATTTTATGACTCGGAAACTTTAATATCCGTGCCTTTGATGTATGTGTCTTCGTTTTATTAAACATTTTTGCCTCACGTCATACTATAAATGCCAATTCCATAGTAAATAACCAAAAACCGCGAAAAAAACTGTTTTTATTTACATTGACTTTAAAATATTATTGCTTGAGTTTGGCTCATAGCTGGCCAGTTTTAATATATTTTTTAATTAATGTAAGGTATGTTTTCAATGTGTACTCATTTTGAAGGATATACATTGTATGGTTTTTGAAATAGATCAGTAACAATTATTTTTTCGAAAATACGATATTTTGGACGTTTGTCGTATGGGAACCCCACTTTAGTTTAGGTTTTAAATTTTATTTATCATATTTTACGATAGTTACTATCAAAATACGTATTTTCTGAAAATTTGGACACGCTGTCTATAATAGTTTGAAAGATAGAAGGCTGCGACTGAAACACCAAATGTACATATCAATTAAATGGACGCCCTATAATTCTTTCCCGTGGGAACTCTGTGTCACCTCATTTAGGTAAGTTTCCAAAATATCTGAAGATCATCTATGCAAAATTTTAAACTAACAGCTTCAATAGTTTTGATTTTGCGTGGAAATCTTAAAAAATCGTATTTTTTACCCACTGAAAAATTGTAAAAAAAACACAAAATATCAAAATTAAAAAACATATTAAAAAGCAAATATACGCTTCGGTATCATAAAAAGGACCAGATCATAAAATTATTATATGATTCAAATAAAAAAAGTTTCCTTCTTTCTAATAATCCGTCCGCCGCGTCGGATTCTACATTTTTTCGTGTCATAATTCTATATGAAAACCCCTACTTAAGTTATATTTTTATAAATTTACATTAAACAGGCTACATTTGAATATTTTTTTAACACTTATATGTCTCTTAAATAAAAAAATATAGGCTGCGAAAGGTTTATTTTTGTGATTAAAATTTTATATTTTTGCGATTATTTAAAAAACCATTGCACATATGTGTAAAATAAATACCAGAAATAAATTCCTCGTTATTGATTTATACGAAAACCATACCAAACTCAACCTGGTAGCTACAAATGAGTGGTAATATTTTTTGAAGTAACGCCGGGCGGAGCACCTCTTTGACCCTCCCCCTCCCGGTTCAGAGGGGATATTTTCGAGGGCTACCGATCTTTATCGGCTTATTTTAACCTAAGGAACAATCATACCAAGTGGCTTGCTTTAATCCAGTAGAAAAATGTGAATCTGCTTAATGACTCTACTATTACTAAATCTTATACACAATTATCACAGGTTCGATACTTAAAACTAACTTATAAGTTAGATAAACCTTAATACAAAACTATTTAGTCTTAACTTGCAAGGATTACTTATAAAACAAAATATGTTAAATCAGAATCATTTTGACTTGAGTCACTAAAACACTTTTCTGAGGATATATCACGAAATGATGAAGAAGATGCTCGAGTTAATCCTGTAATCTGATCTTCATAGTCGTTTGATGAAAAGAATGCCTCTTCAATACTCGATTTTGGTTGACTAGTATGGAGTACAGATTCATTTGTTTCTGCATTTGCTTGATTAGGACGCCATAGTGTTTCTGTTACTTGTGTGAGCGGCATTTGTTTTTGCATCAAAAATTCATCAAATGTACGGTCTCTCATCCACACAAGTCGATCTCCAGTTTGTAATTTTGGTAGACTTATTTGTAGTGACGGTTCATCCAACTCATTAAGAGTCCAGTTTTCTGTCAATGCAAATTGTTCTAGAGCACTTGCTTTCGGTTGACTAGTTTGCAATGACTGTTCATCCGTTTCTATACTTTCTTGCCTATATTGTTGCAGTGATTCCATTGCTTCTGACGATGGTTTTTGTGTCAACTCGGTAAATTCTTCAAATGTACATGTGTTTCGCAAAAGATTTCCTTCAGGACTTGCGTTTAGTTGAGTAGTTTCTTTTGCTGTTTCATTTATTTCTATACATACTGGATTAGGCTCTTGTACAGATTGAACCGCTTGTGGAGTCGGTGCAAGAGGCAACACTGTATATTCATCGACAGACCAGTCTCTTATCGATTGACTAGTTTGTAGTGACGGTTCTTCAGTCACTATACTTGCTTGGTTAAGTTCTTGAATTGATTCAATAGCTTGTGAAGGCGCTCGATTTAACTCTACATTATTTTCAATGGAAGAAGAGTCTGCTTGCGACAAAAGTTGGTCTTCATCACTTGCTTTTATTTGACTACACGTCTCATTCGTCGATATATTTCCTTGATTAGACTCTACTAGTGGTTCTATAGGTACCGGTTCATCTAACAATTCTAACGCATAGACTATGCTTTCCGATACATTTGGCATGCTTACATCACTGTTTGGACTTTGACTACTTAAATTTATAGTATCCAAAATATCTGTGTTTATGTTAGGGCAAGAAGTTTCAATTAATTCGGTTGCAGCTGGTGTATCTAGGTTAGTATTTGCAGTATTTTGAGGTGTACTTTTGTCTGATTGTGGTGTTATATAAGAATATGGTCTGATTTTAACAGGGCTGCGAGGTCTAGGATGAATGTCTGATTTGGAACGCGGAATACTACGAACCAACGGAGAAGTCTTGGACGGCACATTTGAAGATTTCGATGAAGACGGTGTTCGAAATGGGTAATCGAATTTTGCAATAGGCCTTTTTAACGCCGTCTTGGTTGATTCGAAGTTGAGATTCGAAGACGATTTTTCATTTTGAGAAGAAATGTTAGAACCACTGGAATCTCTCTGTATTTTTTTCTTGCTCAAATACCGATATCTGAATGGGTTTTTCTCTCCCGTGTCTACTTTAGTAAGCAGGTTCATTTGGACCAATTTCTCCTTTATTGGTTGTAATGCCATTAAAGCTGGGATCTGTTTTAAAGGTTTACCGGTTACGCTTAGGCCTGGATTCACATCCGTTAAGCCTTCAGGATATGGGGTGACAGTGTCTATTGTAGACTTCTCCATCATGGTGACTATTAATAAGTAATTGTTTAGTTTGGATGTATGAAACATGCAGACGGCCTGAAAAAAATCAAACGCAAATCAAAAGTTGAACTTTTGTATTCCTTGTCTCTGTATTTTATATTCCGTTCGATACTAATGCTTTTCGACCCCAACCCTTTGTAGTGAGGTCTCGTGAGATTTAGCTCCTTAAGAGTGACTACTACTAGAGAAACGTTAGGTAGGTACTTGAACTCAGCTTTCTCGCAGTTTCACACTGTTTTTTTGCGGAAAAAATTACGTGATATTTGCAGAGACCTCCCCTTTTTGCCCACGTGAGATTGGATAAGATTTGGCTCGAACCTCCCTAAACGCCTTACTTATTAATAAGTATGTAATGATAGTGTTATTATCAATGGGACATTGACAAGAAAGCTTGTACAATGTACATACATAAATATCCAAGTACATACCTGAACCGCTTCTACCGGGTGATGAAATTCAATGGTCGCTTTATATAGATTTTTGTAAGCCCTCAATTTAAAGACATGTTTTACACAACCGGCCAAGGAAAACACTTCGCGCAACTTTGATTCGTCCGCTTCAGGAGGTAACTGTAAAAGAAATTGAGTTCTTTATTTAATATTATAAAGAAGAAAGATTTGATTGCTTCTTTTTCATTGAATAACTACTGGACCGATTTGAAATTCTTTAACCATTAGAATCCTACATTATCCGTGATGACTATAGGGTACATGATTTTCCCGAATTCCCACGGCAACGAAGTCCCGGGCGGAAAGCTAGTATTAAATAAGCGGATCACTTTGAAGCGCTGTCAAAGCAACGCAAAATGAATCTTAATAGCTACGAAGCAAAGGTTTTTTCGTCCATCGCTCCGTCTTCAGGCGGCGGATGTCTCTTCGTGCTTCTACTTCCGGCAAAAAAGCCCTTTACTGCGTAGCTATTAAGATTCATTTTGCGTTGCTTTAATCGCCGCGCCGCGGCGCTATATGTCGCTTGTGTATAAACAGCGCCTAAGATGTCTAAAAATGGTTTCATCACATTTCCTTTCTACTATTTAGGTACTTACATTTTGCACCACTACCGTAGATGTTAGAGGAAGCTTTATATTATGTTTCGATAAGAACGACTCTTTCAAACCATATGTTTCCAACGCTTCATCTCTGGAAATAATTTTAGAAACTTTTTATGGCACAATGAAATATAATATTATTCATTAAATATGACAGTAGGTAAACAATAAGTTATTATTATAAATGTAATTTGGACTCACTTTTTGTTCCAAACTTCCCTGTTTTTGTATTTTCTTGAAATCGCAGAGTTGGTGGCAAAGTTTCTATCCACACTGGGTTTTGCTTTTAAATCACATGTTTTGTTTGGTTTCCTGACATCAGCCAAATAAGACATGCTTGCTTTAGTTGAGTCGTCTGACAACTTAATCATTGTTTTTGGTTCTGCATTTGAGAGACAAATAGAAAACATCGTATTTCCTTTCTCTGAACTGTTCGTAACAGCTGACGATGTTTTGCTTATAGTACAATTGGACTTTAATAACATTATTTTTTCATCTAATTTCGGTTTGCTGTTAATCGAATCACGATTTGATCTCAAATTATGCTCTCTTCTTAGCAATTTTATTTCATCGTGTAACGTAGGTTTTCTCTCATTAATGGAAACTGCTGAAAACTGTCTTTTCATATTAGGCCTAGTAGATTGATAATCGTTTGTCTCAGGTTCAAATGGTTTTTTACAGTTATGGCTTGTCGATGCTTCATCAACGATTTCACAATCGTTTGAATCATTTGAATCGGCTGACAACGTTTCGTTCATCTGCGGTTCAGGTGATGTGTTATAATTTGAATCTTTTGATATTTTTTCCTTATTCAACTTAGATTTGCTGGTATTACCGTCGACTGCTAACATTGTTTTTGAGGTCGGGTTTACTGTCAAATTATTTCTTCTTAATTTTAAGAGTATATTTCTTATGTCACTGTCTCCATCAATATCAAGCTTGCTACCATCATTAGAATCGACTGATATCTTTGTCTTAACATCCGTTTTTGGTGATTTATTACATTTTGTGTTAGTTGACTCCACATCGATGACGTTATCGGTAAAATTGGCTGTCAATATTTCATCCACATTCGATTTTTGTTTAAGATTACAATTTTGCTCTAATAATATTCCTTCACTATTTCCGTTAGCTTCATTTGAATCGGCTACCGAAATAGTTTTCGTAGCTCGGTTTAATTTTATGATACTATTTGGTTTTAATTTTATTACGAATTTCAACCCAGTATTGCTGGCACAATTTGAGTCGACTATCACTGTTTTCTTCTTATCGAGGTTTATTTTTTTCACATTTGTAGAATTACTTAAATTATTCATATTTGATGACAACAACGTACTCATATCAGGTTTTGGTGTTATGTTATGTTTTCCACTTAAAAGTGTTTCAGCAATGTTCAATGGATCAGTTTTATCTACCTTAAAATCTGCTGAACGATTGGCTGTCATGAGTTTTGATCCAGTATTGCTGGCACTCCTTGACGTGACTATCAATGATTTTTTCATATTTAGGTTCGTTCTCTTCTTTTTGGTTTCTCTACAGTTAAGCATTGCAATTCTTACCCTATTTGAAGACTTTCTTGCATCATTAAAATTGGATGACAGCAACGTATTTGTTTCAGGTTTTGGTGTTATTTTATGATTTCCACTTGAAGTTATTTCATCCATTTTCAAAGCATCAATTTCATCTACCTTGCAATCTGCTGAACGATTGGTTGTCGAAATTGCTTTCTTTTCAGAGTTTAGAAAGTTTTTAACGTTTTGGCTTGCTGATGCTTCATCATCGGTTAAATTATTATCGACTGACACCACTGGCTTATTTGCCGGTTTAAGTGTTTTATTAAAATTATGTTTGGTTGACGTTTTTACATCATCTTTGAGATTTGTTTTGTTATTGTCTGACAACGGTGTCTCAGGCATTATATCGGGCTTTTGCATTGAATAAACGTTTTGATTTAATTTTGAAGATAAAATTACATCACCACATTCAGATTTGCTTGTACTTTTCATAGTTAGGTTTGGATTGGCTACCAATTCTCCCTTAATATCAGGTTTTGGTGTTATATTTGAATTTAAAGATGTTTCATCAATTTTCAATTTAGCACTATTATCCACTCTACAATCTACTGAATCATGGGCTCTCGATACTGCTTTTTCTTTAGGTTTTAGTGATTTTTTACAATGAAAACTTGTTGATGCTTCATCACAGATTTCGTAATCAGTTGAATCATTTGAGTCGGCTGATAACATTACATTTGTATCAATTTCCGATTCATCATCATCGGTCACACAATTGGTTGAATTATTATAGTCATTTTCCGGTTTATTAAAATTACAATTGGTCGATGTTTTAGCATCATCATTATTATTGCTTTTGCTATCGGCTGACAGCGGTGTATCGGGGTTAATATCGAGCTTTTGAATTATTTCAACATTTCGACTTAATTTTGAAGATAATATTACATTTTCACATTCAGATTTGTTTGCACTTTTCATGTTTGGATTGACTATCAATATTCCATTTTTATCAGGTGTTGGTGTTATTCTCTTCATATCGGGTGTTAGTGTTATTTTGACATTTGGATTCAAAGGAGATGCAACACTTTGCAATTTAGCAATATTAACTACCTTACAATCTACTAAATCATAAGCGTTCGATACTGCTTTTTCTTCAGGTTTTTGTGTTTTTTCTGCTTTATAGCCGCTTTCATAATTGGTTGAATCATTTGAGTCGGCTAATAACTTTATATTCGTATCAATGTTTGAGTCAACATCATCAGTTGAATCCGAAATATTACGGTTTAGGTTCAGTGATATTTTATCATTATCTAACTTAGGCTTTTTTGCACTATCGTCGACTGCTAACTTTCGATTTCTTCTTCTCAGTTTTAAGAACCGCTTTCTAGATTTTCGATTCGTTAGTATAAACGTTCTTCTTAATGTGAATGTATTCCTTTTATTCACACTGCCTGAAAATACCTTCTTTCTATGTGTTAATGTTAAATTGTTCTTTGATAATATTTCTTTCTCATTCCTAGTTTGAGTTCTTTTATTCGAACCAGTAAGAAGCACTTCTGGTGTTGAATCGAAATTTGGCGTTAGTAGCCTTTCACTATCCAAGTTACATTTTTTAGGTGACGCGTCGTTATTAACATTACTATTTGTGGTGTTACTGGCTGTCAACATTGAATCTATACTAGATTCTATTGATGAACTACAATTTGGCTTTAATAACAGGCTTTCATTATCTGAGTGAGATTTATTTGTTGTGATGTCGTCATGGAATTTACAATTACTTGCATTATTGGCTGCCACTATATCAACACAAGATTTTAGTATTAAATGACTATTTGGCTTTATGAACAGTCTTTCATCGTTTACATTAGATTTGTTTGCTAATTTTTCATCATCGACTTTACATTCAGTTAAATGATTGGCTGTCAACGTTGCATCAATACAAGAGTGTAGAGATGGATTACAGTTTGACTTTAATGGTAGTATTTCACTATCGAAGTTAGATTCGTTCACTTTTTTTGAGTCGATTGGAAATATTTTCTTAATGCCAATGGATGCCATAGGCAAACTTTGTGGTAATGCTTTTATTCTTTTAATATTCAACTTTCGATACTTCCGATAGACTACCTTATCTGTGGCTGCTGTACAAGTTTTGTTTGACAATCCTTTCACTGTTTTTTCATCCATCTTTGGGGTCATATCAGAATTACCAACCGTAACTAAATCGAATGTTTGATTATCGAAGCCATTCAAGTCAGATTTGCTTGCATTAATTGAGTCGGCTGCTACATTCATCTTCACAGCAGATTTTGGCGTTGCCGAATCATTTTGATTTAAAGATGTTACTATCTCACCAACCTTACATTTGTTTGAAATATTAGAGCGTCTTATTTTTATTACCACAGGAAGTTTTCTTGTCAAATGTTTATTTTGGTTTGAAGATGTGGTTTTGTTATTAATGTGACAGTTGCTTGAATTTTTTGAGTCATTCGAATCACTCTGCATATCAAGAACTGGTTCCAAATTACAATTTTGTTTCGAAGATATCGACGTGTCATTAGCCTTACAGTTAGTTGAATTACTTACATGGCCTTCCAAACTGCTATGTACGGCAAATTCTTCGATTGATTGATGACTTTCGCTCAAAGATGGTGTATTGTTTGGATGACAGTAGGTTGAATTATTTGTATCAACTGGCAAACTCGTTAAACCAGATTGTGATTTTAAAACAACTGCGTTTATTTCATCATTTATTTTGAAGCTGTTGGGAATTTTTAAATCAGCAGTTAAATTGCTTTTCGTACAAGGTTCTTCAGTAGAATTAGTAGGATTAGGACATTTTGTTTTATTTATCCTGTTGATAGAATTATTTGAATGAGTTTCCAATTTACTCTCGACGCCACAATAAACCATACATTTAATAGGTATTCGTTTCCCATCCTCTGTCTTCACAATAGGTGCTAGTGATAAGAGATTGTTTTCGGTTCTAGTTGTTGCGTCATTATCAACATAATTTGTAGAAATATATTGACAGTCTTCATCGTCAAAAATATTATTTTTTGTGGCGATGTGATCTGAAAGTGAAAATATGGTAGCTTTTTTAAGATTTTCTATTTTCACGATTTTTACATAGTATCTTCGCCCGACTACAGCGAAGCAAAAAGGAGGGTTAAGATTTTTAATTATGCAACAGGTTGTGTGATTGAGCTCTGCTAAGATATATACATTTCTCTTATATTTACACCTACCTACGTCTAATCTGGCAAAAAGTTGGCGGCTTGCAAAATAGTTTATAATTTTAAGAGCGTCAGTATGAGTTTCCACTTTTACGAAGAATTCTTTGGTATTGTCTGTAGAACCAGATGTATTTGCGTATCTTCGTATATTTAACTCCTTGTTTCGTACGTCCTAGAAAACATAAAAATCGCGCTTGTACTCAGTGTACATGGGTAGTACTAAAACGCTCTACTGGGCGGCGCTGAAATATTAATTTGAAGGCCCATGTTTTTAGGATGCATTTGTTGTCAAATCAACTAAAAATATTAATATTATTTTTTTAAGCGTCATGGGCTCATGGCTTGTGATTTTCTGTTTGATAAACGAAATTCTGATTTATATTATTCATTTATGAATTAGTTATTTATAAAATTGTCTGCATTTACATGACAGCGCTGTCTGATAACACTTTTGTAAACGAAATCTCTTACTGTTAGTTAAGTTTTTTAAAAAGTCAGCTTGATGTTAAAAATGATTTTTATGTTGTAAGCACTTAATAAATTACTTACATAACCGCTGTTTGCAATTTCTTTGTGAAGGTCAAGTAATCCTCTAGACCAGTTCCACAAGTAAATAATACGTAAGTCACTTATTAAGTCACTTTCATTTAATTCAGGACTTTCATCATCCGAGATCCCGTTATTGGAACAACTATCAGTTATTTTAATTTCTGTATTTTTTGCTCGTTCCAAAACATATTTGTTCCACAGTACTTGTGCTGAGCCTGAAAGAAAAAATGTGTTTTTTTTTTGTATTACTTACATTGTTTTCATATTATATGCATTGGATAACTAAGTAAATGTTTTAAACTGGTACCTTTATGTCTACCGTTTGATTCGGCGTGTAGTATTTTGTAATGAAAAATATTTTTAGATTGTCTATTTTTGATTCTATTCAAAGATTGTAGGATTTTTGAACCTTCAAAAGTCTGTTGTCTGCTTAAAGTTAAAGACATTCAAACGTACTGGGCGACTATACCACTAACCAATGGCGTCTCAATGGCGATGGATTGATATTGGTGGCCACTTCATTTGTTCAGGTGGCGAAATGTAGAGCTATCTAAACCTCAAATATTTGATGACAGCTACCTTAACTGGGGGCGCCACCGCCGCCAACTGAATTTTAAGTTGCTAGGTAGTTAGCAACTTAACGTACAGTTGGCGGTGGCGCTGCTGATCGGGGCGGTTGTCATCAAGTGTAATAAATAAGTTTTGATAGTTCTGAATTTTGCCACCTGAACGGAAAAACTGAAGCTAAGACTAATTTATAAAAGAACTTGCCTTCATCCGTTTCCGCATCATAGCCGTGCATTTTTAACTTATTGCAAATATTGACAGCGTCCTCGTGCGTGGCAACTTCGACCAGAAGTTCAGAAAATGGTATTAAAATGAAACGATCATTACGTATAAAATATGAAGTCAGTATAAAAGGATTTATGAACGTTTTCTGCAAAAAAGATAAAGAACTTCGGGTTATATCCACTTTTAGTGGAGAGCCCTTAGGTTTCAACCTCGCAACCCAGTTCCACTGAGTGGATTTTCGTGAAACTTTTTTTATTACGTTGTTGGAGGTATATATCAAAAAGTTTACCCCTCAAAATTTGTCGATCTCAATTATATCTGGTATTTAGGAATTCCCATACAAAAAAATCATCGATTTTTTTACCCACTCATAAAGATTTCCACGCAAAATCAAAACTATTGCAGCTGTAAGTTTGAAATTTTGCATAGATGATCTTCAGATACTTTGGAAGCTTATCTAAAAGACGTGATTCACCGCGGAATCACGGGGTTCCCATGGGGACGAATTGTAGGGCGTCCGCTAGTTGAAATGAACGTTTAGTGTTTCAGTCGCAGCTTCTATCTTTCAAATTATTATAGACAGCGTGTCCAAATTTTCAGAAAATACGTATTTTGAAGTTAAATCTCGTAAAACATGATAAAAAAAAATTAAAAACCTAAACCACAGTGGGGTCCCCATACGACAAGCGTCCAAAGTATCGCATTTTTTAGCAACTTTTCTTACCTCTATTTCAAAAACTGTATAGTAAATACACATCATGTGTATAATACACACACTGTATAGTAAATAAAAATGTTTTACTGCTCGGCTCAGCTCACACTTGGCCAGTTTTAATATATTTTTGTATCGAATAAGAGTAAGACCTAAACATTTACTAAGTTTGAAGTGTTTGTGATACATGGTTATGAAAATAAAAAGCAATCAAATATCATTTTAAAAAAAATACTTTTCCGAAGCTCCCTATATGGGGTCCCCCCTAAGATACTTACTGTACTTTTTTTAGTTATTTCGTATTATACGCATTATTTTTATACATTTTGTGAGAAAATTTCAATTAGCCATCTGTAACAACTCCAAAGATGTAGGCAAACACACTTCGACGTCAGGTAAGTAATGCCTCCAAACTTATTTAGCAGACACTCTTAAGACCGTTCTCACGGGTTTTTTTATATAAAACTTTTAGAAGAATATTCACATAAGTATAACATTTAACATTATAATATATTTATATATATATATGTATATAAGGTCCTAATTTATTAGTCACTTTCCTTTTAACACGTTATTGTGTAGGTCAAAATATATCATTTGAGTCAAAAAACAAAAGCATAATATTAAATTTAAAAGGTCTTGAAAAATTTTTTTTGATATTTTTTCATTACTATGTTGAATAAACCCATCCATTCAAACGTAAATAATAATGGCAGTAGTAGAGCGGGCGAGCGGGGAGTGGACGGCTATAATCGAAAGAGAACCATTCCTTTATCTTTAAATGGAAAATTCATTTTTTATTTTTTTTACAAAATTTAATTTTCAGATAATTAATTTTTATGTTGTTTTTTGGAATACTATCAACCTATACAATAACGCCTTAGAAGGTAAGTGACTAATAAATTAGGACCTTATATAAACAAAAAAATCATTTTTCCCTAATTTTTCAATTAATTGTTGATAAAAAAAGAGGTCATCAAATTCTGAGTAAACTTTTTTATTTATACCTCCAGCTATGTAATAAAAGAAGTTTCACGAAAATCCATTCAGTGGAACTGGGTTCCGAGCTTTTTCCGTTTTTTGTTCTAACGGCCCTCTACTATTTTTAGAAATTACAATTGAAATATTTAGGTAGACTTTATTTAACAATGGAACTTACATAGCCATAGCTTCTGATTACTCGGACAAGACTTGGCCGGAATGGTTTCAACGTCCATTTTCTAAGGTGCAAAACGTAGTATTGCTTTTTATTAACTATTGATTCTGACTCAGGATGCCCATAAGAGTATGACAGCCATATATTAAAACTTTTTCGAACTGAAACAATGTTTGAATAAATTATAATAGAATAATGAAAGTGTAGTGATGCAATTATCATATGTCTGCAAAAATGGAAAACATCAGTATAATTGGCAAGTTTCGACGGAGTAGCTAGCAACTACCTACTTTGAAAGAAGATTACAATACCTTTTTCAATTCTTTCATTGCTGTATGGTTGCAGTAAGAAGATATCATCCATTCTATAATAATCGTATTTACAATTTCTTTTTTTCCTCTTTTTCTTGTTTGTGTGTTTATCTTTAACTGTATGTGTAAAATGCTCTGTTTCTTGTGTTTTTTCACTGTTGAGTTTGCAGTAATTATGAATTCCATTAGCGATATCATTACAAACAACATTGAATGAACTAAAAAAATCAGATCTTATTTCTGTTTGTTGATTGTTATCTTCATTAGCAGTTCCAAGATTATTGTTGTCAGCACAACTTAGTAAACTGTTTATGGTTTTAAGCAGATCAGACGTTGCGAGTGCATTTTGTTCATTGCAATTTTCTATGTGTTCTATGTTATACCTGACCGCTGGTTCACTAGCGAATCCCATAAATTCCTTTGTTACGATATATCCTGCAAGAACATAAAATGTGTAAGCTTTTTTGTGCTAATGTAAACGGCCAATATAACTCAGGAACAACTTCAGAGGTTGGATTTATTAATTTCACTGTACAACGGATACCAAAAGACTGACTGGCCTCTCACGACTAAAAAATTCAAACTATTCTAACCCTACCACCACACGCCCCACGCTGGCGGCAATGCAAAATGGAAAGTAATTTAGCAATTTTAACTTTCATTTTTAAACTAGCATTCCGCCCGGGACTTCATTCCCGTGGGAATTCGAGAAAATTATGTTTTAATAAAAATAAAAATAAAGAATAACGAAGTCGCCAGTATCAAGTAGATAAAGAAACACTTATTACGGGTTGTATTGTAATACGTCAGAGCCTTGATCATCAGGGAGGACCGCTGGCAGGGAGGATGACGATTTTTCCTAAGACTCCTAAGTGGGTGACAGAAGTCTAAAAAACGCTACACTCAAAACCCCACATTAAGATTTTCCCTTGTGTTGGGGGTCACTTGGGTAGAAAACACTTACCGATATCCAGATACGCCCAAAAGCCGCGTAGTCTCAACCTATAACTAATAAGAAATGCGTCATCGCGCGTTTCTAATTTTACCGCAAATTGTTTTAATGACGGATCGGCAGGATCTGGCCTGTGTGCTATATAAACGGGTTTTTCCAAGTCCTGAAAACAGGATACTTTGTTAAATCTCCATTGTTAATACTTCAAGACAGGTGCATTTTGTTTTAGTTAAACTGAAGCCTTATTGCGATACTATACAGGGTGTAAAGGACAGCTTAGCAAAAACTGAAACCCTAATCATTCAAATCATCATTCTAAATTGTTTCCCAGTTTAAATTTTCCTCTATAGATAGTTAGATAGAATTGGGTGAAATGGTCCCGTCCCAGTAAGTGGACTGATGACCCTGTGCCTGGCAGCGCATCCCCTCTATAGATTCCCAGTGATGGATAGATCTCTGCCCCCCGCCTCGCCGCGCATGCTTAAGGCGTGGTACAGCTAGGTGTTTCGGTTAAACACTTTCACACTTGGATTAACACATAGGCTACGCCATTTTCCCAATTCCCACGGAAAGTCAGTAACGATTAAAACATCGCGTTAATACTTACATATTCACATAAGTACAATAAACTCTTGAAATTGTCACATAATTTTTCAGAATCGTTAAAGGGAACTCCGTCTACGATAACAATTTTACAGTTTTCTAGGTCACATGGGTCATCAAAGTTAATTTGATTACTAAATTCAGCAATACTTTCATTAGGTGCATCCGTTTGTGCTTTGTTGTTTCCAGTATATTCATTAAATTTATTTACAGCATAGTCAGTCTTATTCTGATCAATTGGTTCTTCTGAATCCCACTTTACTGTTTCACAGCTTACTATTTTAATGTTAATGAAATCATTTTCTAATTCTAAAGAATCTTCTGGCACATTTGACTGTGTAAGTTCAAAATTTTTATCATAATCGTTTTGTGTGTTTACGGTAGCATTCTCACTATTCACTTCTTCTGACTCCCATGTTACTGTTGCACATTGTACTATTTTAATATCATAGCAGTCATTTTCTGTTTCTGAAGTTTCTTCTGGTATATCAGGGGGTTCGAGTTTAAAATTTTCACCATAACCATTATCATACACATCAGAATATTCAATGTTAGCAGCACTCGTACATTCTTCGCTTGGTTCTTGTTTAATTTCTAGTAAATGTTTGTTTATTAGATTGTAATTCTCTTCACTGTAATCATTATCATTGATGGTATCAAATACATCAGAATTTTCATTATTAGCAGCACTCATACATTCTTCGCTTGGTTCTTGTTTAATTTCTAGTAAATGTTTGTTTATTAAATTGCAGTTCTCTTCACTGAAATCATTATCATTGATGGTATCATACACATCAGAATATTCATTATTGATAAAACTCATACACTGTTCAATTATTTCTTGTTTAATTTTCAGTAAATGTTCGCTTTCAACTAAGTAATTCCCTACTTTGTTATCATTGTCAGTTTCTTCATCATTCCTGAAAAAGAATTTTCGATTTATTATTTTTTAGCATGCCAATTGTACAGAGGGCCGCACATCAAGTTACCTATGTGTGCACTCTGTGCTGTTGCGATAAGAACGGTTTTTCAGTGAATCGGAGTAACTAATACGCTGGCCTCTGTAGATTAGTAAGACACGATAGTACTGACATTC
The DNA here is from genome assembly GCA_949987775.1 of Aproaerema taeniolella. Lineage (NCBI taxonomy): Eukaryota > Metazoa > Arthropoda > Insecta > Lepidoptera > Gelechiidae > Aproaerema > Aproaerema taeniolella. The sequence goes on from OX465260.1 coordinate 13,869,135, forward strand.
TGTTAATAATAAATATCCATAAATTATTTGGTTTAACAATTTTGGTTGTTTCATAAAATAAGCAAGAATTAATTCATAATTGTCATAATTATACATTATTTTATGCTGGATTTGGAGTGAAAGAAAATCTAAGAGTGACCCAGTTGCTAACCCTTCCCTGACATACTGTAGAAACCAGTAAGTGGGATACGAGAGTCAAAACTTATCATACTGTACATACTGTAGAAACCAGTAGCCTGACAACTTATCACCACTATTAATCCAGTAACCTTGTCGCCTGAAAGTATGGGGGTAGTATACATCAAATCCGGTAATTCTGATTTTTGCAGACTTGTTCATGATGTTGGCCCAATGAATAATCCAAGTTTGTGACCTCGTGCGCCGAACGCAACTTTGTCAAAAATCGAAAAAACCGCGAAAATTTCGGATCTTTTTCATATTTTAGCGGTCATAATCCTAAAGGACTAGTTTTTGATGATACTGCCTTGAGGCACGTTTTTAAAGTAGACTAAATTCGCTACAATATGAGACTAGTATTGTCTCCGTAGTGTAGACCCAATAGTTTTCGAGATTAAGCCTTTCAAAGTTTATAACTTTTTTGAACTTCGCAATTTTTTGCAATATTTTAAAATACTCCTTGTATTGAATATTTCAACCTGTAACCTTAAATGAAGCAAGTTTGTAGGAGTAGATGTAGGGAATCTACTTCATAAAGTTGTGTGGCCTCGAAGCTCACCGTGGCAGTAGTTTTTGATGGTTACCCCGTAGATGCTGTACAGGAAAACACAAAGAGCTCTGAGCTTCTTCGAAGAGCCAAGACGCACTCATCGCGAAAGATAATATTTGATGAGAAAACTATGGCACAGGTTCCTCAACAAAAAATCGTTTTAAATGACAAAATCAAGATTCGTTTCATAAACAACATTCAAGTTCTCCAAGCAGAGGAAGATGCTGATAGGCTCATCATTACTACAGCTGCAACTGTTGCCTCTACCTATTGTACCTATTGAATAGTTACAAGGAGGATTTTAAAATATTGCAAAAAATTGCGAAGTTCAAAAAAATTATAAACTTTGAAAGGCTTAATCTTGAAAACTATTGGGTCTACACTATAGAGACAATACTAGTCTCATATTGAAGCGAATTTAGTCTACTTTAAAAACGTTCCGAGAAAGTATCATCAAAAACTAGTCCTTTAGGGTTATAACCGCTAAAATATGAAAAAGATCCGTGGCGGTTTTTTCGATTTTTGGCAGTTGCGTTCGGCGCACGAAGTTATAAACTTGGATTATTCATTGGGCCAACATCATGAACAAGCCTGCAAAAAATCAGAACTACCGGATTTGACGCAAGCGCTGATGTATAAAGTTACTGGATTATATACTCTTTTTCATCTAATAGATAATTCAAAAATGATGTCAAAAGTGACGTCAAGTTCTCTAGATCATAATGCTCTGACTACCCAGACAGGGATTATAGGCGTGAGTTTTTTTATGCTGTTGCTTATTATATTGTTGTTTTTGGTGTTTAATTAAGTTTGCCATAATTCACTATTATTTCTTTATTTATTAAACTTACCACCTATATTTAAAATAACTTCAAAAAAAGGAGGAGGTTGTCAATTAGACTGTTTTTTTATTCATTTTTTACTAATGGTTATTATTAATGGCATGCATATCATTAGAATATTTTAAAATTCAGCAATGGAATATTTTGATTGTTTCAGGAATCTAATCTGGAATATTTCTACAACAGTTTTTTGGATTCATGCAATTTTCCCCATATTTTTTTTTATACAGGGCTTTAGGTATATCTCTTTCAACCTCTCGGGTGGTTAATCAGTCCATGAAACTGAATAACTTTCCCAAGGAACATACGTCAAAATACGAAAAAAAATTATGAGTTCCCATACAAGCTTCATCAGCAAATAGCACATTTTGTATGGGAAATCAATTTTTTTTTCTCCGTATTTTGACCTATGTTCCTTGGGAAAGTTGTTTAGTTTCATGGACTTATTAACCACCCGAGAGGTTGAAAGCGAGATACCTAAAGCCCTGTATAATTGCATTATTCATTTGTTTGAATATTTTTAAATACTTATTATTATTTAAATTCTTAACAAACCGTTTTTCAGACTAAAAACCTGTTTTGCACAGTTTTTTTTTATATTAAATGATAACATTGATAACCTCAATTTCATGATTTAGTTACTTACCTTGAATTGCGACCAAAAGCATCTTCATCATCATCGCTGTCAAAAGTTTGTGAATTTGACATTTTTGACTAGCGCTTCAGTCTTATGTTCATTTCTTCTCTTTCAGCAGGTTCTAGAAATAAAGAGTGACAGGGTAAAAATTTTTGTTCTTGTGTTAACTAGGTTCTGGTATCAAAAACCTTTTTTATTTTTTTTATTTTGATTAGACAACTCACACAGCAAAACCTAAATTCAAAATAAGCAAGACAGCCACCCAATTTTATTTCTAACCCACCTAAGTATTTTGTCTCGTTCTAGAATAACGTAAATATGTGTGTTGCATTTAGTTGGGTTGTGTGAATCTTTGACTGTGTGAGAATTAAATCGAGGCAGCATGATTGTTTGGATCAGAAATTATTAAAATTATTATTATGAAAATTAAATTGGTTGATTGTACTATGAAATGGCCAATTTTTTCTCATTCAGCTTTTTTTTGTTCATTTATTTATTTGATTGATAATGGTTTTCATTTCAAAAAATTTACCAATTAACAGAGATTTTGAGTAAAATTAATAAAATATTTAGGATAATTTACTGAAAACGAAGCTCAAATATAGCTTGTTTCATCTGTTGCCTTTTTCATAACTTATTTTTACTGTATCTTTATTACAAATTACAACTTCATTAAATTCAATTAATTTATAATTAGTAGCCTTTTTATTTCAGCAGAAATTATAAATATATATTACATACAATATATATTTGCTACGCTATAGTACATAATAAATACAGCTCATTCCATTACAATAATAACAAAAATTAAGTTTTGTAACTTTCATACAAATTTTTTTTTGATATCGCATTCTCAATAAAAATCCGAAAATGTTAGTTGATCAGTCCAAAAATATTATATGGAAAATCCAATTTCATAAGTAAGGATCCATTAAGTTACTTGTATTCTTTTTAAATAAAAATATACATATGTACTTATACTATACCTACATAAAATTATAGTAAGTGTGTATAGCACTTTGAGTGCGTAGTATACACATCAACGCAGTCTAGGGATATTGCACGATTTTTCATACAAAAGAGGCATGTTTGAGAAGCTATAAAAGCATACTTGAGATACACGGAGTGCTATAATTTTCAGACGAGCAAGTGCTAAACTTGAATTTTCAATTCTAGTCAATAAATTTGGTTTTACTTGAAATTTGTGAAAACGTGACTTCAAAGTAAAACTAAATTTACTGACTAGAATTGAGAATTCAGGTTTAGCAATTGCGTATGCTATTATAGCTTCTCAAACAGACCTCTTTTGTATGAAAAATCGTGCAATATCCCTAGACCGGGTTGATGATTCACTTAAAAATTATAATAAAAGGTTTAGCCAGCGGAACTCCATGTCCCAGCCCAGCCCCCCGACTGCAGTATGTTTGAATGTGTTTACCAAAGCTAAACCGCTTATGTTTCCATTACATTCTGGTCTGAATACAAAGGAAACGTAAGCAGTTTAGCTGGTAAATACGATGTTTATCTCTATAAATATGAAAAAATAGTGGAGTGCCTCCAGCTGCATGGTATACTGGAATCAATATTTCCACTGCGTGCACCCAATGTGGTATGCACGTAGGCAAAACATTTTCCGCTAATACAAAATGTCACTTTGACATTATGATAGAACACTTCGAAACCACACTTACTTTATAAATCTGATTCTCAACAGCAGGGATCTTCCTTAATTCCCCCTCACTCCTGACTCCTCACCACTCGCTCGCTATGACCATGGAATAACTTTGTATGCCTAAAATAATAAACTAAGGTTCAAGAAAACCTTACAGGACTGACCAAATTAAATCAACCACCCTTATTGCACCTTACCCTGGTGACCAAATCGTATGCTGCTGTATAAGTACAGACAGCAGCACGAAAGGTTACCCATTTGCACTACAAAAGCCGACACTATTACGAGCGAGATAAGGGCGACGTCAAGGTCAACACGTATAGCTTGATATGCTGCCGTGTGTACCTACCGATGCGATTTTTATATAGTGACAGTTATTTAATTACTGAAGGTCTTGTAAAAATAGTAAGGTATTTACCTGAATCCAGAGAAACCCATAAGTAGCACACTTGAATTTAGTCACTTCAATTTTCTTTGAGTCGAGTCTGAGTACAACCCAATGGTAAACCTCTTCTTTACCAGGAGCAGAGAAAAGGTAATCCAAAGAGAATTTATGAGGTAATCATTGGACCGAGAGGCTAGAGGCAACCTAGAGGTGGAGAAAAGGTAGTCGCGTTTAGCTAGAGGCTTTACCGTTCGCTTCTTTTTTGCCAATGCCAACAATTTCTCTCTGACTGAATGAATCTGAAGTTGGCTTGACGAAAATGTCAAAAAACCGAAACCGAAAACGCCGAAAGAGAAATAAACAGAGGGCGCGTTTCTAATATGTAACAACCATTGAAGTAGTAATTCAGCAAGGCTGTGGTTAGAGTGCATTTTTTGCATTTTATACCACATACCGCTTTTATTCATGTTTGCATATATAGAAACTGGTGCAATGAAAAGTTTTTTGTTTTTATTATAGACAGTAGGTAGTTTAGTTAAGAAGTAGGCGTAGGTAAGTAGTTTTTGTTTCATTACGAACGCCTCCAAGAGCAGCTGTCAAAGTCAACTTTTTTAAATATCATACGAGAAAGGCTATGCCTGCTTTCAATCTGAGCCTGAGCTCATGACTTAAGTATGTAGTTTTGTTAATTTATTAGAAACCATGGATCTCTAATTAAAGTTTAAATAAATAAATTTGTAAATCTTAAGTAAATATATTTGTCTTTTATAGACAAAAAAGAGAGAATTTGATTCTGTTTCTCCGCATGTATGGCAGCCATAGACATAGAAAAAATAAGTTAATGGCAGCTCATCAGGCTGCCACATGTATGGCATTGTGGTAGTAAGTATGCTCTCATGCTCTCGTAGTGCAAATGTTTAACCTAATGTACTGTAAAGGTTCTACACTGGGCGTCAAAAATAAGTAGTACAGTTTTAAAATTGCGATTTCTCCCAAACTATAAAACTTAGACCTTTGAAACAAAAAAGGTTAAAAAGAAAATTTAATCTTATTCAATAAAAACTTCATGCATTATAAGAACTTATAATGCTTGACTTTAAAAAAAACGAATAAATAAAAACACTTTTTTTAAACTGTTGAAAGGTGTTGTCTTACTTAGGATTTTTGTGTTTGACACATTCGCTGCTGATAAAGCAATTGTAATTGAAAAGCATAGGTATCTTCAGAGAGTAAATTTGACTAATCATGCCTCTTTCACCAGAAGAATGTGCAAGAATCTTAGCTTTTCTCGAAGTGGGCATCAGTATGCGTCGTACTGCAAGGAGGGTGGGTGTAACTTTAAGAACGGTTCAGCGAGTAAAGCAAAGGTACGAAGAGACTGGAAACCATCTAAGGAGACGAGGTAATGGCAGACCCAGGTGCACAAGTACCCGAGAAGATCGCTTTATTGTTTCCACTGTGTTAAGAAATCGACACCTTAATGCAGTTGAGGTTCAGCAACAGCTTCTTCGGACCCGAACAGACTACATCAGTGAGAGTACAGTGAGAAGAAGACTTGCTGAAGCTAACCTGAAGCCTCTAAGACCAGCAAATGGCCCCAAACTTGAGACAGAGCATCGCGTAGCAAGACTACGCTACGCCCGTCAACACGTACAATGGGGCGAAGAAGAATGGGCTAGAGTTTTATTCACAGATGAGTCTCGATTCTCTTTATACACTTCAGATGGACGGCGGAGAGTCTACAGACGACCCGGTGAGCGATACATTCAAGCTTGTATCTCGGAAAGAGTCCAATATGGCGGGGGCTCTGTACACGTATGGGCTGGTATCTCTTCAGAGAGTCGCACAGAGCTTGTGGTAATAGAAAATGGGACTTTGACTGGTGAAAGATATGCCTCGGAGATCCTCAACGAGTATGCAGGGCCATATTTAATAAATATGAGTGATGGAGCCATCCTAATGCATGATAACGCCCGGCCACACACTGCTCACCACGTACAAGAGTACATTCAGGAGGTTGGCATCAACTTGATGGCTTGGCCATCGAGAAGCCCAGATCTCAACCCGATTGAACACGCCTGGGATGAGCTTGGGAGGCTAGTCAGAAGGCGCAGTCCACCTCCTGCCACACTCAGGGCTCTAAAACATGCGCTGATAGAAGAATGGGAAAATATTCCCTAACACCGCCTCCGAAACTTAGTGTTCAGCATGCCAAACCGGATCCAAGCTGTAATTAGAGCCCGAGGCGGCAACACAAGTTATTAAATTGTGAAAAAGTTCCAAAACGTGAAAATTAAGTGGTTGACATATCGTTAAAAATTGATACTTTTTAGTATTTATCTTAATTTTAAGTTTGAAACTTTATTCATGCCAAATAAAATATAACTTTAATAAACTTCGTTAAGTTTACTATAAACTGCTTTTTATTTCATAAGTGTAACTACTATAGTTTAGGAGTAATTGCAATTTGAAAAGTGTACTACTTATTTTTGACGCCCAGTGTATTTTGACGCCGGTTTGGTCGAGTGGTAGTAGCACTGCCTCTTGATCGACAGATCCTGAGTTCGAATCCCAGCCGGGGCAAATATTTGTGTGAAAATCAAATGTTTGTTCTCGGGTCATTGGTGTTTCCAACAAGGGAAAACCTTAGTGTGGGCCTTTGAGTGTGTAGCGTAAAAAAAATACCTCTCGCGTTTAACTAGTCCATGGAATTGACACTTTTTGCCTTACATCAAATGAGGTAGTTCTGATTTTTTTATGAGTTTGTAGTGATGCAATGGGGTCAAGTCCAGTCCAAATCTTGGACAATTCCAAGTTTTCGACCTCGAACGAAGTTAAATATTTTTTAGTTAATAATTAGTGAAGGCGGCGAGGTTTGCATTCCTCACGAGGAGCAGGCGCGGATTGCTTGGTCTGCCGCTAACCCGGGCTCGGACTTCCCCAGCGAGCTGGATCGTCAGCGTTTGTGGGATGATGTCGGGTGCAAAGCGGTTCTCCAGACGCTAACGGAGGGGGCTTCTGGTGCGGAGGCGGCGAGATTTAGGGCGGTGTCTGCTCCGGAGTCCGGTGCTTGGCTACATGCCTTCCCGTCGCCATTTACGGGTACCCTTTTGGATGACGACTCTGTGCGGGTGGCAGTGGCGCTGCGTTTGGGTTGCAATGTCTGTGAACCTTACCAATGCATTTGCGGCTCAACCGTGGAGGCTAGCGGCCATCACGCACTCAGTTGCCTTCGCTGCGCAGGAAGATTCCCGAGGCACCACGCCCTCAATGACGTCATCCGTAGGGCTCTCGTAGCAGCAAATGTTCCCTGTGTCCTGGAGCCTTCGGGTCTCAGCCGCTCCGACGGCAAGCGACCAGACGGCCTCACTTTGATTCCGTGGGACAAGGGGCGGAGCCTTATATGGGATGCCACGTGCGTCAGCACATTTGCCCCTTCGCACCTCCACATCACTTCACGTGCAGCGGGTGCAGCGGCGGAAGCGGCGAGTAGGCTTAAACACGCTAAGTATGCGGCTCTCAAAGCCGCGTATACCTTTGTACCCGTCGCTTTTGAGACCGCAGGGCCTTGGGGCAGTGAGGCCAAAGCGCTTATTTGGGATATCGGCAAAAGGTTAATGGACAGAGGGGGTGATCTGCGCGCCGGGTCTTTCCTGGTCCAAAGACTCTCCATCGCGATTCAACGCGGTAACGCTGCGAGCGTGATGGGGACCTTTGCTCCGGGTGAGACTCGGGCCGGATTTTGACTTGAACTTTTTGTTTCAAATTTAATTTTATTATGTAGTTTTAAGTTTTGACATGTTATTAATTGTATTGTAATAATTAAAAATTAGTTAAATATTTGAAAATACATTAAAATGTTGGACTTTTTTTAGTTTTAGTAAATTTTTACCACCAAGGACCTATGTTACGGCAAAGGTTAATATGCACATTTTTTAGTAGACTAAATTTTCTATAAAATGAGAATAATTTGGTTTTGGTAGGCCAATTGTATCTACTGCTCAACCTTAGCGATATTTTGGCTACATGGGAAGTGTTGTCAAAAGTGGTACAAAGTAAACCAATTATTTGGCCAACCGTAAGAGTCCAAAAAGTTGATTAAAGTAAAAAAATATAAATAACTGTTAATTCATATTTTGTGGTATGTTATTTATTCAATTACACTTATTTGTTATCAAAATATTAAAAAAAGTAGTTTAAAATACGATAATTTAAATTTTATGAGCAAAATAATAACGCGGTCTCAGTGACCGCATGTCGGCGACAGCGTGACAAAAAAACCATGACGGTGGTTAAAGGTTAACCTCTCCACAGAAAACTTTTTTTTTGAACCTCTCATGTCTTCATCAGGCTCACAGTCAGCTGGCTGGCTGTCCGCATCCCTATATATTTTAAATGGAGTGTCCATACAGAACGTACTGTACGCAGTTTACACTCCATTTAAAATGTATCAAGGAGGTGGACAGTCAGCCGCTCACTGTGAACCTTATGAGGACATGTCTATAGTCCTTTTTATTGATTTGAAATCGCTTCAAGAATAGTTCAAAAATTCGCAACATACACACAAAGTACAAAAATGAATTAATTTTTACTTTAAAAGAACAAACACTGAATTTTGTGACACCTTGTATTTTGATACCGATTTTATAAAGAATCTAATAGAATAATCTAATTATTCTTGGATTTTAAAAATAAGTAAGTTTAACATCTACTTAATTTGAAATTCACAAAACATGAAAGAAAAAATAGACAACGATAAAACAGGCGATAAAATTTAACAAGAAAAACCAGCAGAGGGACCTATTATGGTGTATTGGATCCTGCTTTTCGTTTTTTCTGCACCAATTTCATAAAATAGTTTCTTCATAATTAAATTAGTTATTACATAATTTATTCGAAGAATGGTTCATCATTTAAATGCAAAATGTGATCTATTTTTTGTCTTTCTCGATTTTTTATTAAAATGTGATTCTCGTGTTTCAAAGTGAACACTTCAGATTCAATTTCTCTGAGCATTGCCTCCAAAAACGTGTTGGCATGGAACAGTCTGTTGGCATTTCGACAGGCATGTTTCATTCTCTGTTCAGCTATAGAAATTTGTTTCTTGAGCATTCGGTTCTCTTCAGCGAGAGCCTGAATATCAGTAGAGTTCATATTGCCTGAGTCTAAAGTTCTTCTCTCTTAAATTCGTAGCTTCCCTTTTAGCAAGAAATACCTTTTTCTGTAATACTTCGTTCTCTTCTTTTTGAGTTATAGCTCTGGTCATGTGCAGGTGCTGCTTGTAAACTGCTTTGCGAAGACGGTTTTTAAGGTACTTATTTTCATCTAAAAGTTCTCTGGTACAAATCGCTAATAAACGTGTACAATATGGATAGTGATCGTCCATTCCCAAACTTATTCGATTCTTGTGTTTGTGCTTACTTGTTCAATTTTGATAATTTCGTCCAAAATTTGTTTGCTAATACGGATCGCCCCGGTCCATTGCTTTGCCAAATTGACAGCACAATCTACGACAATTGACAGTGATACCTAATTCATGTTGTTGTTTAATTTATCTCTTCGGAAAAGGCAAAGGGATCTAATCGGAACATTTACTGACCTAAAATCTATGACCAAAAAAAACCATGATGTTATAGGTTACCTATTTAAAAAGATTTAAATAACTTTTTCTACTGATGCATAAATCTAGAGGAAATCTTTTAACATTTCAATATTTTATCCTTACTTAAAATTACACTTTTCATACAATATTCGTGCAGAAATAAGTTACTTTTGTTTACAACACTTAATTTGGAAACGAAGTTGTTGTCCTTTCTATGTTCTTAAAGAGTCTTCTTTCATTTCTAATGTAAGTTTCTATAGTTCATCTCTTTGAGTTTTAAAACCAGATTAACCAGACGGAAACCTTTGCCCGGAACTGAGACGGTGGGTGAGAATGGAGTCTTCCTACGAGAGTATAAATAGTTTCTGCTTTAATGCGCATCTGCGAATGGGAAACGATATTTCCGCGATGATTTGCAAATGACGCAGCATTGCAATCTTGCAATGGAGTTTCCCGCCGAACGAGTCCAATCAGCCCCTTAGCCAGTCAGTACCCTATAGACAGTCAAATAGTACGCATGTCGCGCGCACGTACGACCGCCTTGCTTTGCGCGTGCGCTCTTGTTGCAAACGTCACATCGAATCCAGCGCCGGCGCCGCCTCGGAGGGCCGAAAATAAAGGTAATTTTAATTTTTACTTTTTTTTAAAGAATGTGTTCGTTCGCCTTGACCAGACTCTAAGGCGAAGCTCAGAGGCGAAAAGATGTGGTCAAGGGTGTAGCAAAAGCTCTCCCAAAAGATGCCTATTCTCTTGAACTTTACAGAGATTTGGGTAAGCGTGAGAGTACCAGTGCTTTAATGACTTTTCTGGGTTAGCTCGCTCCATCGTCGACCTCATGACTTTGATCAAGATTATGGTTAAGAGTTAACCCATCTCAAAAAAAACATTATGAGCTCGGATATGAAGACGCAGGCTGCGAGTTCATTCCTTTAGCGGTGTGCAATATTAAAAATGATGAGAAGCGCTCAGTACTGATCCAAAGGATCTCGACAAAGTAAGGATGATAACCCGCAATGCGTCTGGATGTCCGATAGAAAAAAGGGACGGGGGGAATGAGCTCGCGCAGCTGATTAGGACGATTCTTCTTGCAATAGTTTTAAATTTTAAAATCCTGACTTATTACTGCCTACCCCAAAACGAAACAACAATTTCAAACAGAAGAGATTTATAAAAAGAAAAATTTTAATTTTCTACGTGAAAAACGTATGAGTCACCGACTTCAATCCCAACATTAGTTCGCACAAAGTAGATAACTAGTGTCAAAAAAGGAAAAAATTTATAAAGTTCCAGTAGTTTCAGGATTGTGTAGAGGTAAGTCTTCTGAAGAAGTCTTCTAACTACAATCTATCTGCCTACTAAATTCAAGCTATGCGCAATTTTTTTTTAAAAAAGGACCGCACCTAGGAAGAATTTTGAAAATCTTCCAACAGTTAGCGGTGTTATCGCGTAACAAACATACAAAAAAAATAGTCGAATTTAGAACCTCCTCCTTTTTTTGAAGTCGATTGAAAATGAGTTATGGATTTATAATTAATTGTCTGTAATTTCCAGTATTTTTTTAAGAACGTTGTCCTACTTATCCTCTAGAAAAAAAAATACTTTATGTAATTGCATTTCGAGTTTTATTTATTTGGAAATAACCTTCATTAAAAGGTTTTCGTCTTTGCCTTTTTCCTCGAAGATGGAGTCGGTCCTGTTCGTTATCCGGAGCCAAGTCTTGGGTTGTCGGTTGGAAAGTGCTAAGTGTATTATTTTTTAGGGTTCCGTACCCAAAGGGTAAAAACGAGGCCCTGTTACTAAGACTCCGCTGTCTATCCGTCCGTCCGTCCGTCTGTCACCAGGCTGTATCTCATGAACCGTGATAGTTAGGCAGTCGAACAAATGATGTATTACTATTGCCGCTATAAGAACAAATACTAAAAGACAGAATAAAATAAATATTTAAGGAGGCTCTCATACAACAAACGTAATTTTTTTGCCGTTTTTATAGATAATAATAATAATAAAATCATTTATTTTCAGGCAACTAGGCCCATAGATAAATACCTTACAGACTAACATACATATAAAATAATAATGGTAATATATAATGGTACGGAACCCTTCTTGCGCGAGTCCGACTCGCACTTGGCCGGTTTTTTTGCATTTACTATATTGGATAGTCTAATGGTAGACCTTTTAGAGCTAAGCAACTTCAGAAGTTAAGATTTATTTACTTCTGCTTCCTCATTGGCCCACTTATAGCTTTCCATTGAATGTTCTGTATCATTTTAGAACGCACGTTTAGACAAGAAAACGGGGTCATTGGATCAGTAGGGTCGTGGGGAGCAATCCCCTCTCATTGTCCATATTACCACACTTGACATTCGTTTTTTAAGACCGCCCTCAATTCGAAATCGCATATCCTGGCCATCCATTTAGGTCACTGTGTTTTGTTTGTGCCAATACGTAAATGTTGGGTTTGGTCGGGAAATGAATACATTAATATGGATATGTTTACTGTTGTTTTTATAATGTGTCATAGGCACGGGTTGTAAAGAGCCTTAAGCTGATAAAATTAGTTTTTGTGTGACATTTTTCGCAATTGTTGTTTTTTATTAGGCTATAAATAAGTTACGCCTAGAGGCTGATGAAACAGTCGCCCACGTAATCCTGGAATGCGTGGGAGTGGCGGACCAACGGGCAAAAATCCTACCAGAAATTAGGTCGCTTCGTGAAGCCTGTGAATTCCCCAGGAGGATTCTGAGCTTCTGGTCGGAGCTGAGGTGGCTGGAATAGCCACCGACCCACACGCATAAAGGGCCACTCTAGAGCCTAAATGCGGAAACGGGAGCCCTTATCAACTATCAACTATCAAGTTACGCCTTTTGAAAGGCTATTAATCTGCAATTCGACTCTAAACCTGCATAGCTAGCATGGCCTGCGACAAACTCGCGTATCACGCCACTCCGGTAAAACTTCATTTTGATTGCGCGATGTCACGCAAAGACTTGCTCCTCCTCTGGTGTTGACATTTCGACACTTTTATATTTGACCACGTTGTTTTCACGTTGTGCTTGAGCTGCTGTGGTGAGAACAGTCAAACATCGGTATAGAGGAGGCAGTAGAGAAATGGTTACAGACTGTTATTGTACACACGGCAGCACATCAGGCTATACATGGTGACCTTGACGTCGCCCTTATCTCGCACGTAATAGCGCCGGCTTTCGTAGCGCAAATGGGTAACCTGACCTGCTGCTGTCTGTGCATACATACATTATACCTTACACCAGCAAAGCACCACAAGGTAATGGCCACTGTTATGGTGACGATGTTAGTAAAAATACGTCGCAAGAGTTATCCTTTTAAAATGTACCTAATTAAATTTACTATCTAAATATATAAAAGGAGAAACTGACTGACTGACTGACTGACTGACTGACATATCAACGCACAGCCTAAACGGCTAAACGTAGGCATTTGAAATTAGGAAGGGACGTAGCTTAGGTACCGTAGAGGTGCACTAAGAAAGAATTTCCAGAAATTCCCACGGGAATGGGAATTAGCGGGAAAATCCTTTTGTATGAAAAATCTTAACCGCTTAAGTTAGATGCTTGAAATTTGGCATTCAGGTACCTTAGTAAACTTAAAGCTTAGTTGCAACAGGATATTGCAAAATTTTGTATGTAAAAATCTAAATCACGTAAGATAGATGTTTTCAATCTGTGTACTCTGTACAAAAAAAAATTAACACGCAAACGAAGTTGCGGGCATCAGCTAGTTAAATACAAAAAAAAAACCTAATCCCTACTAGTAGTATTATAAATGCGAGAGTAACTCTGTTTGTCTTCTGTCACGCTTTCACGGCTAAACTACTGAACCGATTTTGATGGAATTTGATACACAGATAGATTAGACATTGAGAAAGGATATAGACTACATTTTATTCTTCAGCTGGGCACGATATAACCTAAAGTCTACGCGGGCGGAGCTGCGGGCGGAAAGCTAGTAAGGGGGCGTCCATTAATTACGTGAGGCGTTTTGGGGGGGGAGGGGGTTGGGCCGGATCTCACTCAATCTCACGTGGGGGAGAGGGGGGATCTCTACAAATATCACGTAATATTTTCCCCCAAAAGAAGTGTTAAATTGTGAGAAAGCTAAATTAAACCAACTAAACCATGTTCTTCCAGTAGCCACTCTGAGTTCCCGTGGACTGAATTAGAACAATCTTTTTTTTTCAAATTTAAATTGGTAAATCATAGCTGTTTTTTATTGTTCGATTATTAAAAGTTAAAAAATAACTAGGCAAATGATGTAAGTTTTCTAAATAAATTACCAATTAACGTATTTACACTAAAACTAAGTATTTTCATAAAACTCACGTGAGATAAAAGGGGGAGGGGGGGGGTTTAGCCAAATCTCACGACATCTCACCAGAGGGGATGGGGGGTCGAAAAATCGCCAAAAACACCTCACGTAATTAATGGACGCCCCCTAATTAATAAAATTAAATTTTAAGATTTTTTGTAGAGACAGTTGGAGTCACTTAGGTTGACATAACCTAATTTTCCACGCGAATTAAATCGGAAAGCTAATACATAACAAGACTCGGCCGCTGAGCCAACCAAGTAGATTTAGATCACTGCCACCAGTGTGTAACTAGGCGAACTCACGCGCATGTCAACGATCCCGCAGCGCCTTTGATCGTTGCCGCTTGACCCACATACTGGACTCGTTACTGCACCGGATGACAATTGTTTCATTCACCCTATTTTGGGACACGTTCTGGTTTCTAAAGTACGGACGGTAACTCAGGTTACCACACGCGTGCACTCTTGTGATAAAAGTGGTTTTGCAATTGACACCTCGGAGTTTTCTTTTTGTAACTACAGAGTCTCTTAGGTCTACAACGTGACTCAGAGTGATCTATAGGTACCTAAGTAGCAGTTGTCTTTATCATTTTGATAGTGAGAGAAAGAGACAACATTCACATGTCGCCACATTTGACATACTTTCTGAGGGTTATTAAATGAATAATGAGTATAGTTTCTTTATGTGACTTAATTTACTCATCAAACATTGTTTTACTATAACACTAGGCTAGCCAAAATTTAAAAGACAGACTTTATAGGTTATTGTCAATCTTTTGCTTACGATACAGCAAATTCCTCACAGCGCTTACTGGCTTCTACAGTATGCCTGGGAGGAGTTGGTGACTGGTATTTTCTACGTTTTTCTTTCACTGCCAGTCCAAAGTAGAAGTTTCTTAATTCATGCATTTAATGGAAATAAAAAAGAAAATATACAAAAACGTATCCGCAACAGGTTTCGTCACAACTAAAAACTAAGACAAAATTAATCAGCAACATGCTTCGTCAGCCCCGAAAAAAACCTAAAAATATACAAAATTAAATCCTAGTCAAAAAAACCCCCCCGCAGTTCATCCCGCTCAGAGGTTCCCATAATACTGGCCGCATTGTCGCGCTGTATGGCCAGCGAAATCCTTTGAGCAAGGTACGTCCTAGAGCGTGGGTTGCCAGCTTTTTGATGCAAACGCCTGCTGTTTCTTAATTTAACTTATAAACATTTTATAAACATAAAATTGCGCTATGTTTAAACGTGTTTGACTAAGTCTAGTGTAGTGTCCAATTCTAATAAAATTGCTGTTGGATTCAGCTCCAATAGCAATCGCTCATGGATACAACTGGTATTCGTGCCACAAGAACGTATCAAATAAGTATGTAGTCCACATGGCGGAGCTAAGTCCAACAGCAGATGCCTGGAAGTCGAAAGAAATCTGCTCCAAAATGTTCAGCCCTTTTATTATTATGTTTGTCATTGAAGTTAAGCAAGGTAAAATGAGGCAGGTAACCTGATGG
The DNA here is from genome assembly GCA_949987775.1 of Aproaerema taeniolella. Lineage (NCBI taxonomy): Eukaryota > Metazoa > Arthropoda > Insecta > Lepidoptera > Gelechiidae > Aproaerema > Aproaerema taeniolella. The sequence goes on from OX465260.1 coordinate 13,884,858, forward strand.
GTGATCAAAGTGACAATTTATCACGAGCGTTTCCGTGCTTTGGAGGGCACGTTAAGCTGTCGGTCCCGGCTGTTATCGATTGACTAAGTCAGAAGCCATTTAGCGTTTGAAAACTCTGACACTGGGTTAGTCAAATTCGGCACATACTTGATTACACCTCCATTATAAGGTCATTGTTGTGCTGTCATATTATCTGCTAACTTGCAGGTCATGTAGCCGGTAGCGTCACGATGTTTAAAACCAACACCCACAACGTCAATTGTATGACGCTCAGAGCAAAATGTTGGATGATCTCTTTCCGTGGGTGTCGTAAGAGGCGACTAAGGAAACACAAATGAGACCTGCCTCCTTAGTAATCCATCCCAGGCAACGACACTTCATGTTTTTTTTCTGAATCTGAGGTGTCGTCACCTGTTCCGTCGGTGCTTGGGTGTACCAGTGCCTTAATAAGCATTTTCTGGGTTAACTCGCTCCATCGTTGACCTCATCTTTGGCCTTTATGGTCAAGATTGAGGTCAAGAGTTAACCCATCTTATAATAAAAAAAAAAACGAGGCGTGGATAAAAATAATCTAGTGATCTTATACTTTTATAGAAAACTTGGATTTTTATTTATTTAGTTCCCTTCGGCGGCCTACGAAACCAATGCTACGTAACCAGTTACATGCAAAGAAAAAATTGTCTTGCTACGAAACTAGTTACGTAGCAAGAATTATTTGCCATTTTCTGGGTCAACTCGCTCTATCGTCAACGTCATCTATGACCTGAGTCAAGATCGAGGTCAAGAGTTAACCCGTCTCTTAATAATAATAAAAAAGTTGAACAACAATGCAAAATGAATGTATTAAGTCTTGATCAAAATACTAAAGTTGTGCAGCTCGAGCACAACGTGAAAATAACGCGGTCAAATGTCAAAAAAGAGTCAAAATAAGAACGTTATGAGCAAGCAAGCCTTTGCGTGGTGCCCTCGCGCAATCAAAGTGAAGTTTTACTGTCACCGTAACATTGTATAGCGGTGATAGCCCAGTTGGTAATGAGCCAGACTTGTAATCGAAAGGTTGCGGGTTCAAATCCTGGTGCGGGCCTGTACCACTAAATTCGTCTTTTTTACTAAATTCGGATTTATTTACGTATTTCTAATTATCACTTGCTCAACGGTGAAGGAAAACATCGTGATGAAACCCGCCTGTCCAAGAAAATTCATTTTCAACAGACGAACAGTCCACCAACCCGTATTGGGCCAGCGTGGTGGATTATGGCCTAAATCTCCTTTGTGTTTCGAAGGGAGGCCCGTGCCCCTCGGTAGGGACGTATATGGGCTGGTAAAAAAAAAAACATTGTATAAAATACGTTATACTGTAATTTTACTTAGTAAGATTATAGTCGCTCGGTACTTTGTGAATTGCCTCAATTTTTTTCCTATTGACGGACTTTTTTATAATATTAATGCAACTTAACCTAAAAAAACTTAACCTAACATAACCAGACCTAACCTAATTTCACGTAGGCGGCCCTTAAAGTTCCGGGGAGTTGTAATTTTATTGGGCAAATTGTGATGTCATTAGTGAAATTGTAGTGTTATTATTTTTAAAATTTTCCGGTCAAGTGCATGCTTATTCTACGTAACTTCCTTACTTTTTACTCTAAGAAGCTTCACTTCCTTACTGACGGTATGATAAAATTATGCGTAGGAGAGTGATGTACCTTGTGTCAACGGCCATTGTTTATGGTGGAACGACCAATCAGGGCTCAGCAATGCCGGGGATTGGCGGAACTGACGCTATTCCTTATTTAAAAATTTGATCGTTTTGTAACCTTTAGCTAGTGTGTTTGATTTAATAAATTGTATACATTTTGTTATGAAATTGTGACATTTGTATTTATATTCAAGTAATAATATCTATTTCGGTTTTCATTGACGTCCGCCTTTTTAATTTATTCCGGAATAATTCCATCTGTTGAATCGTTCAAGTTTTATGGGGGTGTTGTTTGAAAAACCACACAAAATAGCTTTTTTTATATTATAAGACGGGTTAACTCTTGACCTCAATCAATAAGTGATAAGCTGTCAATAAGTGGGGCCAACCTCCATACGAAAATCTTTCAAGCTCTTTCGAAACATATGAGAGACTCGCCTTAGTCCATAGAACCTCAATTTTAAGCATTTAAACACCAACTAAAAGAACTAAGTTAAATTGTAAAATCCTTCCTCCTCATAATCCACTAGCTTTCCGCCCGCAGCTTCGCCCGCGTCAACTACACGTTATATCGTGCCCAGCTGTGGGATAAAATGTAGCCTATGTCCTTTCCAAAAGTCTAATCTAATCAGTTCAGTAGTTTAGGCGTGAAAGTGTAACAGACAGACAGACTGAGTTACTTTCGCATTTATAATATTAGTAAATAATAAATAAATAAATAAAATTTATTTCAATAACTTACAATGTTTATAGTGAGAAAAGCTCCCTGAATCGTTGAGAAAAGCTCCTTCGCTGTCTACATTTAAAAGCCGCCTTAGAACACATTACCTTAATAATTAATGTATGTATCTATTTTATTAATTTCTTATCCATATATTTAGGTATCTCGTTATAGTTTTCCATTTTTGTCCATAATAGTATGTATGTTTATTTTATTTTTTTGTATATTTGTATTGTATTTGTATTTAAATGTTATTTTATTTTATTTTAGGTATAAGTATTTACTTATTGTCATGTAGTTTATTTAATACTGCTGCACCCGCTACTTTCTTTCTCTTCTTGATTTCTCTTCTCAGGTTGCCTTGAAAAAATTGCTGTTTAGCAATAAGGCCGCCTATTGTACATTTTTCCGTGTTTTTATGTTTCTGTGATGTCCTGTTTTATTGTGCAATAAAGTATATATAATAATAATAATAATAATAATAATAATAGTGTAAGGTGTTGGAATCTCCTTTTAAGCAAAACAAATTACTTGTGATAGGAGAATCCGCTCTTCCATATCATTACATGACATAAGTTATTTAAATCAAAAACAAAAACAAAAATCAAGAACAAAAGATTAATCGAAAACTATAAACATAAGAAATAAAATAATAGCTATATTATATAAGACTTTGTGCCCATTTATTTGGTATGATAAATTTGTGTGTGTGTGTGTATGTGTGTGTGTGAGTGTGTGTGTGTATGTGTGAGTGTTTGTGAGTGTGTGTGTGTGTGTGTGTGTATGAGTGTGTTTGATGGTGTGTATGCATGTGAGTGGTGTGTGTGTGTGTGTATGTTTAATTTACTCGATAGTTTGAATAATTGATTCAATGTTTTCATTCAATGTTAGTAGGTATTAGGTATAATCTATTAGATACGAGTATGCTTCACTAACCCTGTTGTCAGAGTTTTTAAGCCGCGAAATGGCCTCTGACTTGTTTAACGACTGTAGTCAATCGTCAATCGTTAAACAGATGGTTTAACGTACCCTCAGAAGCTAGGCAACGCTAGTGATAAATTGGCAATTTTGTCAACCATCAGGTTCCCTGCTCCTGCGTAAGCTTAACCTCACTGATCGGTTCAGATCACTAAGTGCCACTAGGCGCTTCACTAGTGTTCCGTGCTTCTGGAAACAAGTGATCCATGTATGCTCGGTGCAGAAAACTACTGTTTCTAATGACTTTGACATTGAGTATCTTCCTAGTTTATAAGCGATCACATCCCACTGTAGGATGGCATTCCGATTACATTAATACCGTCCTACACTTCCTTGTTACATGTTCGTGTACTTATAAGTACTTTAAGTTCCAGATTATCATTGGAAGACGCTATTTTTAAACGTATGGTTCTGTCCTCGCATATGGGAACTTTAAATTAGCAACCGAAATTTTAGGACGTAATTTTCTTCATGAAACTGAACAACTTTATCCAAGAAACCCGTATTAAATTTAAAAACTATTCAAATTCTCATAATAAGGCAAACAGCTAATCGCACTTACACTATCTCACTTGAATACATGCTGGTACACATTTCTGATAAGTTACTTCATTATATTTTTTTTTACCCCAGGTACGCGCGAAAAAAAAAAACTCTAGGCACAGCTGAAAATCAGTTTGTTGTCTTTCATAGACAGCAAGTATGCTGAGTTCTGTGTCCTATTTGCTTCTACAATCTACGTCACACATTTCGCTAACCTTTTTTTTAATTGTTTAAGAACATTGTACAATGTTACAAATTGTTAAGAAGCAATAAAGTTTATCTATCTATCTATCTATCTATCTTTTATATGGATATTCTTCGACCTATGTTCCTTGGGGAAAGTGGTTCAGTTTCATAGGCTGATTCACATATAGTACGGTCAAATTAGGTTTTGACCCAGACATTGATAATTACTGAGCAGGACCTTTTGGAATGTATTCGGACACCTGTAAAGATGAAACTCTGTAAAGGTCGCAGGTCAACCTCTCCTGCTCGTGGCGCATCCTGCTGATCAACGAACGAGGCTCTGACGACCGAAACAATGGCGGTATATCCATTCAAATAGCGTGGCTAAATGCAACAGACCAGTGATGGGCAGCAGTATCACTGGTGCGAGAAGCTTTGCTGAAACGAGCCTTTAAAATTTTAAAAAATTTTATAAGGTGATATTTTTTTGTATACAAGTTTGCGATTTACCATGCACTCAGCTCTTGCTTATAACAGTATAGGATTTCTAGAAATCGTTGAAATTCATCATGATCTTTAACTTTTCGTATTTATAGGTTACCTTATAATTCATCTGAAATGAGTATGGAATGTTTTATAATGTTTATTCGACTCACATTAATAGGGAAAGGTCTACCTAATTATAATAATACAAATATTTTAAAATTTTTGAGCAATAGTTAATGAATCATATGGTAACCTTTAATAATGATCATGACGAATTTCAACGATTTCTATAAATTCCATTTTGTATATATGGAAGGGCTAAATGCAGGGCAAAATGCAAACTAATAGCAAAAAAAAAACATCACATACCAAATTTTTTGACGATTTAAGGCTCGTTCCAGCGAAATTCCAGGCACTCTGGAATCCAGGAACTGAAAATATTTAACGTAAATGTATTCATTATAATAGAAAGCGCCATAAACCGTCGTTAAAAATGGCGTCTTGCCAGCGCTCTTAGCCCATCCTAGCTTTTTCAAAGAAAATTCTAGTTTTTCCAGGATTTTGACACTGGAAACTAAATCTGATGTATTAGATGTCTTGTCCGTAAAAAATGCGATTGAGTGAAGAAAAAAAATATCGTTATTTGTTACGATTTCAGGCCTGCTCCTGAAAATTCCAGTTTTTCCAGGATATCTTGGCTATCCCACCCGGCAGATTTGGGGACTTTCCTGAGTGCCATCCTGAAAGGTGTCTGGACATATTCCAAAAGGTTTCGCTCAGTAATTATCAATGTCCGGGTTTGAAAAAAAAGGGCTTAATTTGAACGGGGTAATACACTTTTATGTCACATATGTATTCAAAATTTACCTTTGGACAAATTTAAGACAGTAATTAAACAAAAACTTTGCAAAAAGAGCTATTACAGAATTTCTGATTATCTATCAGACGAGCAGCCAAGGGAATAAACTGCTCAGCTTTAGAGTTATTTCAGATTTCGTTAAAATTATAAAATAAGAAAACTTTTAATGCGATTAAAAAGAGCACTCTCGGAGTTTCTTACGTATTTTTCTCTGGGGAAGACTGCTCCTTTGCGAACAGACGTAGAGTCAGTAGAGTCAAAAGAACGAATATTGTATGTATGCGTTTAAATCTTTGTATGTATGCTCGTATGTATCTAATGTAATGTATCCTGAATGTTCGATGAAATAAAGCTATTTTGAATTTGAATTGAATTTGAATATGGGCGACTTCAAATTAATTAGCGAAACATTCAGAAGTGATTCTTTCAATAAAACGAATAAAATTTCGCTCAGAAATCTATATGAAATTTTAAAAAAAGGCAAATAAAATAATACAACACTTTAGTCAAAGTGCAGATAAATTCATTCAGTGGTACTTTCTTGTTTCAGAATCCAAAATGGTGCAAGACAAGGATAATTACATAGATGTAAGAAAAGTTCCCATGGCATTCTACTACCCGTTCAGTTTGTTTCCCATTCCTCCTATGACAGGTAATTATACTGAATATTTTATATCGCAGTCTTATCGCAGTAGAAATAGATCATCTTAGAAAATTAAAAAGAGTACGTGCTTCTATTTTGCTATTGTCTTTCGGCAAACACGTTTCCGAAATTGTTACAAAATAACAATAAAAAGTAATTTCAAAATTATGGTAAAATAGTTCCAAAATTTTTATAAACGAGAAATCTGGTAAGTAATAGACATGAAAATTAAATCAAAACTACAATAAAGTAAGAAGTTCTGAATTAAAATTATTGTAAGCGATAAATCTTATGATTTCTAGACATTTTGTGTGCATTAGAAAAATTGATGATTGCCTTGGTCAGAGGATGACATACTGTATAGTTTATTTTTATTTTTAATAATTTTGCAAACACGAACTTTGCGAGGGGTCATAAGAAAAAAGAAGCACTATTAACCCTTTACTTGGTCCTTGTAAAAAAATTACTTTGGGTTGCTTTTTTATACTTATTCATCCGACACAGGTCAAAATTTCAAAACCGCTATAACAAAAGTGTCTAAATACAAAGAAAGCTTCATAGTTTTATCTTCGAAATTGACCAACTTCCATAAAACAGCGTATCAGAGAGACAGACAGAGTTACTTTCGCATTTATAATATTAGTAAGAATGAGAACAGACAGTGGTACGGTACGTACTAAATGTAAGGCACAAAAGCGGATTTATTCCACAGGGGATCTCTTTCAGTCAACCTAATAGTATAATCAAGTGTATTTTTTTTACAGATGGTGAAAATGCCAAAAGTCCAGCTTATCGTTACAAAATAAACCCGCGGAATTTTTACCTCGACCACGATAAAAGATAGTCCATGAAATGTACCGAAAAAAAGAAAAAAAAATACCTGTACAATATTTTTCTATGATTATATATTTAGCTTTAAATTTCTAATAAAAATTTAAATTAATATTTTTTATTTTATTTTCTTCCTACTTTATAATATTATGAGATGAGTCTACTGCAAGCTAACACTTTTTGGTAAATAAGTGGCTTACTTTAAATTACATAATGTGGAAACGAAGGATATAAAACAGTTACTAAGTTATTAATATATGTATGTATGTAAACTCTTTATTGCAAACTCTTACAGACTTATACACAAGATACATAGATATGCAAAGGCGGACTTATCCCTGAAGGGATCTCTTCCAGTAACAAAAATAATATACCAATAGGTAAAACTAATCAATTTTCTCCATGTAAATTACTGCCTTAAATGATTTTTTTGACCAAATGACTAAATTTTCCTTAAATGACCAATTTTTCTCTGCAATTTTGCACGACTTATGATATATTGTGGCTCGGATAATATTTCACTATATCGTCTATAGAAAATATAAAGAGAATCTTCTGTATAACGATGGACATCGTCCACAACATCAATTTTATATCATAAAAATATATTTTAATAGCTGCTAGATCAAAAGAAGAAAATGGAGAATCAAAAATACAGATCGTAGCGCCATCTAGTATAGAGCAAGAGGACTTCAACAACATTAGTTCCCCAGAAACCCGCTTTGCGCTCACATCGCCGCTGCCGTAGTAACTGCTACGAGTAGTGGGCGTAGCAAACTCGTAGCATCCGTAGCCTATTGATTGAGTCTGCGTAGTACTTTCATCTTACAGGATATATGGTCCTGAATTTGTAAACATGTGTTTTTAAACTATTTTAGTAAATTGTAAAGGTTTAGGTCAAAATGAAGCTTGGATTTGTGTGGATATTTTTTTTACATATCGTGCGAAGTGTTGTGGGTAAGTTGAACTGTTGTTATTTTTAGATTTTTGTTCAAAAGTGTTGTCACTTGTATTTGAAAGATACAAATATTATTTTTCTAAATGAAATAGTTACTTATTGTTATAGTTTATATATTCACGAAAACATTATATACTGGAGTGTAATCTATTACTACTAATGTACTACTAATATTTTAAATGTGGATATTTGTGAGAATGGATGGACGGATGTTTGTTACTCCTTCACGCAAAAACTACTTAACGGATTTTGATAAAACTTTGCAGCAATATAGATTAGATATCAGAATAACACATAGGCTACCAATTTTTTCCAAATTCCAACGGGAACGAAGTCTTAGACGTTAAGTTAGTCAGTTATAAAAGGTTGGTTTTTCTATAGTAGTAAATCAGTTTTTCCATAGTTATAAAAAATAATATTAGTAATAGGTATTATTTAAATACATTTTTGTATAAAGTATGGCAAAAAAAAAAATAGAATTACATACTTAGAATAAAAAAAATAACCTGATAATTATAAATGAAAAAAAATTATTATTAAAATGTTTACTACATAAGAGCTTGTAAACACAAGCAACAAATAATATTTACTGCCTAAAATGGTCTATTCTTATTAAAAAAGAAAGAACTTCTTTACTAATTCAGTACTCTCAGAAAACACTTCAATATTTAAACAAGACGTTGCCATAAATAAAACATTACAGGTGTGAAATTCTTGGAAGCGAATCCAGACGTAAAGCGACTCTATGACGACCTGCTTAGCAACTATAATCGCTTGATCCGGCCGGTGACCAATGTGAGCGAGATACTGACTGTGAGGCTTGGCTTGAAGCTGTCGCAGCTGATGGAAGTCAACTTGAAGAACCAGGTCATGACTACCAACCTTTGGGTGGAACAGGTAAGTTAATAGGTTTAATACATTAAAAAAAATTAACTGTTCAGTCATTAAGCGGGACGCGAGGGTTTTGCTGTACTGTGGGCGAAAACTGGCAGTCCATTAACATCATATTTCATCTTATACCTCTTAATTTATTTTATTTTTATTTTATTATAAGATGGGTTAACTATTGACCTCAATCTTGACCATAAATATCAAAGATGAGGTCGACGATGGAGCGAGTTAACCCAGAAAATGCCTATACAGGCACTGGTACTCCCACGCACCGACGGAACACAGCAAGCTGTTTGGCGTCGGACTTTGGTAGGAGGTCGTGAACCAGACGGCCCTTTACAGAGCCTACCACACCGCATGAGACCATAGGACGACACCTCAGATTCAGAAAAAAAAAGAAGTGTCGTTGCCTGGGATGGATTACTAGGAGGCAGGTCTCATTTGTGTTTCCTTAGTCGCCTCTTACGACACCCATAATTTATGTCAAATTATGTCAAACGTGGCATCTAGTGGTTTTGAAACCACTGATGTTTTGCCTATCCCAATAGGGATTATAGGGTTGATACGTATGGATGTATGTATGTATGTAACTTTTCCATACAACTATGCGATCAGCTGATTTGCTTTTTTATGGGAAGACAAGCACATTTTTATGGAATTTCATGTAGTTTCCTTGCGGAAACTTGTTCAGTTTCATGGGGAGATTTATCCCTTAAAGTTTCACTATTTAAAATTTACCCCATACAAGCTGTTAATCTAGAAGTGCGTCATATTTTCTCAGGTAAATCAGTCCATGTAACTGAACAACTTTCCCAAGGAACAAAAGTTGAAATATGAAAAAAAATTGACTTCCCATACAAACTGCATCACCTGATAGCGCATTCTGTATGGGAAGTCAATTTTTTTTTTATTTCGACCTTTGTTCCTTGGGAAAGTAGTTCAGTTACATGGACTGATTTACCTCAGAAAATATGACGCACTTCTAGATTAACAGCTTGTATATTGAAAGAAAGAGAAAAAAACATTGCGCTCAAAGCTTCCTATCTAAGCTTGTAATTGACTGTTGGATGTTTTTTCTATGTGCCTAAAATTATTTTATGTAGCTATTAGCTCCACAAAATAAAAATATATATTTTTTTGTATCTTTTGATAAATTTTGACATTATGTTTGTAATTTTTTACATTTTTATACAAAATAAACGAATCCACTTTAAAAAAAATTACCTATAAAAAAAACACCTTCCGTATTATAATTACAGAAATGGTACGACTACAAACTGACGTGGAACCCTGAGGAGTACGGAGGAGTGGAGATGCTTTATGTCCCCTCTGAACACATCTGGCTGCCTGACATAGTTCTTTACAATAACTGGGATGGAAACTACGAAGTAAGTTCTTAATGTCATTAGTACAGAAACAGCGTAAAAGGTTACCCTACTTTCATCGTTCTTATTGTAACAGCACAGAGTGCAAGCTTGTGGTAACGTGATATGCGGCCTTTTGTACTATTACGTCATTACTTCTGTAACGTCATTTCAGTGTTTTGGTTCTATCAAAAGTATTGAGCTGGAATATGATTAGGAGGAATAATATAGAATCTGCCAGCTGCCAGTTTTTCTCAGGCATTCTGGAACAGTTATTGATAAGATCGAAGGCTTCGTTTTACTGTCGTTGGTTGTCTACTTAATTATTCTATTAAGGTGGCACTTCACTTGGCGTTGCGTGTTCGCGTTGCGTATTCGCCGTATTTGTCCAAATATTTGTACGTAGTCCAAACAGCACAAACACGACGTCCTCACTTGGGATGCCAACAGCAAATAAGGTCTAATAATCATAATGCGTCCTTTGATGTGTCACCAAAGACCGACAAGCCAACGGATCGGCGTATTTGCCTATTTGTGTGTTTGTCATATTTGTGCAAATATGGCAAATGTAGACGAATAAATCCTCCATGAGTGAAAGTTTGTCAACCAAATTTTTATTTACAACTCTTATTTCATTTAGCCTTCAAAATTTGTTTCCATGATTTAACTATTGTACGTTGGGTAACTAAAAAGGCCGGTTTGGTCGAGTGGTAGTGGCGCTGCCTCTTGATCGGCGGGTCCTGGGTTCGATTCCCAGTCGGAGCAAATTTGAATTTGAGATTTGACCTCTTTTCTGTCCAATTTAAGGTGACCTTAATGACGAAAGCGACCCTAAAGTACACGGGAGAGGTGAACTGGAAGCCCCCCGCCATCTACAAGTCATCCTGCGAGATTAACGTGGAGTACTTTCCCTTTGATGAGCAGACCTGCTTCATGAAGTTCGGCTCTTGGACTTATAATGGGGCACAGGTTGGTTTGTACAACTATCCTTACTTTATTATTATAAATGCGAAAGTAACTCTGTCGGTCTGTTACGCTTTCCCGGCTAATCTAGAGAACCGATTTTAATAAAATTTGGTACAGAAATAGATTAGACCTTGGGAGAGGATATAGGCTACATTTTATCCCATAGCTGAGCATGATATAACCTGTAGTACTCGCGGGCGGAGCCTCGTGTGGAAAGCTAGTACTTTTATAAAATACTATCAGTCTGTCTAAAACTAATGAACGACTTTTCATACGGTTTTCACCAATGGACGGAATGATTCAAGAGGAAGTTTTATTAGTATAATTCATTACCAAAATTTATGGGAATGAAGTCCTGGTTAGGAAGTTAGTTATTTCATATACAAGGTGATAAAATAACCTCCTAGCTATATTCAAAATCCTGAACCAGTATCACTCAAAGAACACATTTATGAAAAAAAAAAATTTTTTTAAATATTTTTTCAACGGGAATAGTTCATTTTTTGCCTAAACGTAGACATTACTCCTACACCAGGCACGCGAGGAGTGCGGGTGGCGCTCGGGGGGTGCACCCGGGTGGTGTTTATATTTAGGAAAAAAAAAATTCCTACCAAAAAAAATGTGTTCTGTAAGTGATACTGGTTCAGGATTTTGAATACAGCTAGGAGGTTTTTTATCACCCTGTATGGTGACTTTAAATTGGTAAGGGAAACATTATACTCTCCAGAATGAAACATAATAGTACATTATGCTACAAGTGTGCTAAGTTGGATATTAAATTACGGCTCGGGCTCAATGGAGCCGAGAATGTAATATCCAATGCGCACGCGTGTCATACGACGTTTTTCAACACATTTGCGAGGAAAGACAGAAATAAAAACTTTCCTTTGATATTGACGGCAACAAGCTATCACTTGCATGTTGCGCCTTGGAAAGTATTTCTGGCGGTGTACCCACGTAGGTTTCCTGTTCTGCACTTGAAGAAGACATCTTTTGTGTTGTATTTCTGTCAATAATAACAATCTGATGAATACAAATGCCGTTTGTGAAAACCAAGTGAAAATATCTGAAAAGAGGCGCGATTATTTTTTTATTTTTTCGCTCGCAAAATGAGATTCACATTGACAAGTATGCCATACAGCCAAATAAAAAAAATACTTAACTATATATTTTCACGTTTTAGTATAAATGAATGATATTTTTCTGTTAAATTTAAATGATTTAGTGGAATTATATTTTTATTTACAAATAGTTTAATATTTACATTTAATTTTAAATATAATATAAGATCTGATTTGCTGAAATTTAGAAAAAAAAACATTACGTACTTGTGCTTTATTTTTATTACTCACGGGCTGGGTAATACATATCATTATGAACCTTAAAACAAAGACATAAGACCCACTTTATGAGCGAATGTGTTGAAAAAGGCTTATTATGTGACATAGACATAGTAGAATAACACATTAGAAATGTGTTATTAGAAATTCACGATCAAATTTTGACTTAAAGAATAAGCAGTAGAAAGGACTTTTTTTACCAGCCCACATACATTCCCACCGAAGGGCAGGGCCTCCCTTAGAAAAACGAAGAGGATTTAGACCATAGTCCACCACGCTGGCCCAATGCGGGTTGGTGTACCGCTCGTCTTTCGAAAATGAATTTTTTTGGACGGCCGTGTTAATTTTACATAATGTTTCACATTCCAGGTGGACCTAAAACACATGGACCAATCACCTGGAAGCAGCCTTGTCCACGTTGGCATAGATCTGAGTGAATTCTACCTCTCAGTGGAGTGGGATATTCTAGAAGTACCGGCCACTAGGAACGAGGAGTATTATCCTTGTTGTACTGAACCTTTTTCAGGTAATAAACCGACCAAGACTAGATTTTGTAAGTTTGCGACCAATACAGGACCAATACTTGTCAAATAGTAATGATCGAGTGCCTTTTCAATTTTGTCACACTCAAAACAGGGGCTCTACTCTCTGTACTAACTACAATCGGCGGACTGTTGACATACAAAACTGTTTTCTAATTATTTTGAACTAGTTGGATGGACTGATGATGCTTGATTTTCCTGTATAGCACGACGTTCAACGCTTCGAAAGGGGTTCGAAGATTTTAGTATGAGAGCCGGCCTGTAGCCAGCCGCCATCTTGGATTTTCCCGAATGTGAAAACTGCGACATCACTTTCGAGAAAATCGGCCGCCATCTTGGATTACAGGCCGTTTTTCTTCGAATCCCTTTGGTCGTAGATAGAACAGAGTAGAGCCCTAGGTGTTACGATTGCTAAATTTAAAGTTGACAGTATCTATACAGTGTTTTTATTTTCTTAATGTCTCTCTGCAAACATTTTCTGTCTCGTTCTTATTATTTTAAAATCAACTTACATAATAGAAATATGAAATTTTCCGAAACACGATAAGAAAGTAAAACTTTACTAGAACTTGCTCTATTTCTTAAAATTACTTCCCTTTAATATTAATCTTTTTTAATGAATTTTAATTAAATATAATACTCTTTCCAGATATAACATTCAAGTTAACTATGCGTCGAAAGACTTTGTTCTACACAGTAAATCTGATCATACCTTGCGTTGGGTTAACATTTTTGACGGTTTTGGTATTTTACCTACCATCTGATTCCGGCGAAAAGGTAAGGATAGTAGTCTATAATAACTTTATAGTAAAATTTAAAATGAATTTACTATTCTGGAATCGAAGATTTCAAAACTATAAATTAAACCTACGTTTGAGAGAGAATAACAGCCAACACAACAACCCGATTTGACTACCATGTAGTTTGAGGTATGCGAAGAAATACCAAATGTTAACATTTGGACTTGGGTCACCTGTGGGCATAAGAGAAGCCGATAAGACTTCTCTATCATGAAAAAAAAACTTCCAATTTAACATGAGGACAATTTTACTCTAATTGAGAAGACACAACTTTTCATATGTTTTGGGTTTTTGGCCACATAAATTCAAGATCATTGGTAACGTCAATACAAAAGAAATTCTGTTGCATTGAAGGTTATGTTTTCCTTGATAAACTACTTTCATCTCATGAGAGCGAAGTGTCAGTGGTTGGCTTTAGATGGAATACGGTTTTCGGAGCATTTTACGAAATCAAAGACAAAGACAAACACTCTGAATAGTGAATTCATTGATTTTTTAAATAGAGTTGAGCTTAGGTGTTGTCGTGTGGTAATGAATACAAGTTAAAGTCCTGAACATCCATTATCGTCTTGTGAATATGTTTGGTGTCTAAAGCAATCTTGGAACTACATACAATATTGTCAAATGGAACTTCTGTGCCTTACATTATTAATAGATTGAGGTATAACCGAACGAATGAAATAGTAGAATACTGAACTTGAGCGTTGTAAATAAATCTACAAAAAAACCAATCGTTGCGGATAGCACGGGACCCAAAATGATTCCTTGCGGGACGCTTTTAGAAATTTTAAGATTGCTTTAAATACCTATAATTAAATTGGGATAGTGGGGCATGCTTTCCATCCAACCATCCATCCCATCTCCATCCACCTTGGCTCATCCATGCCAGTAGTCTTTTTTGATTTATTAGCTAGACTTGTGATTGTGTTAGCATCATCAAAGTTATTATTTTTGAGATTATTGTCTTTCCACAAAAAGTAAGGAATAACTTTGCTAAGAACTTCTTTTACTTTGCTCACTTTTTTATTTTCTGACTTTTATTGTTTTTTTTACTTACCTAGATTTGAATAATGTAGATATACTTATCTTAATTTGGATTGTGGTTTTTGCAGATAAATAGCGAAGTTGTTCTTGGAATATAGCAAGAGTACAAAATTTATGACATCTAAAAGTCTCGTGAATTTCGATTAATTCGCTAACTGTTTTTGTTCACATACACTGTATATATTTTAACATTAACATTGAAATAAAACTAATTACCTCCCTCATTCAGATAAATATACATGTACTCATTATGAATAACATCACATGTGCGTTATAGCAGTGTTTACAACTCTGATATTACCCTGAAGTTTTATTGCTGTCAGATGTCAGAAATCACAATTGTCGTAAAATAACACAATAGAAAAAACATTTCAAGGCTCTGCCAACACGTTACACCTACATGATAACGAACAAATAAAATATCAACTACAAAATTAGTTTTGTTTCAAACTATCGGCACACACTATCAGTGGAAAGGCAATGGTTAGTGCTAGTATTTTAGTTCCTCTATAGGACACTGATCTGACACTCGGCCAATCATAGGCCAAATTTATCACGAGTACCGCTTTGTTATTGGTCTGCGAATTTACCGTCTGTTGATTGGCGGAGTGTAGAGCAGGCGTCGTGTTTAACTCAAAAAGGACTTCTCTCCCCTAGATATCGCTCTGCATCTCAATCCTGGTGTCCCTCACCGTGTTCTTCCTTGGTTTGGCCGAGATCATCCCGCCAACGTCCTTGGCGATTCCTCTACTCGGGAAATACCTGCTATTCACAATGATACTGGTATCACTCAGCGTTTGGGTCACTGTTTGCATTTTAAACGTCCATTTCAGGTAATTAATGTATTTAAAAGTACTGGCTGGGCGATTAGAAACCTGTGTTACTGATGGCCAAAAGTCTATGTCTCAAATAGTTTAGATGTTCAATTTTGTGTCATTCTTACCTTTTAACTATTTTTGTTGTTTCCGGTTTGTCAATCGTTTTTGTAATTTTCTGGTCTTCCACACTTTAAAAAAAATTTTTTTTCAAATAAACCTGTTATCTTTTATCTCGATGATTGTGTGATTAAAAATGTTTTCTAACGTCAACAACATAAGGTTGCTAATCCCCTTAGCCAGATTTAGACATAAGTGCTACATTCAAACTTTTTCTCTCGTAGATATCATTAAGCATCTCGATCCTGGTGTCTTTGACGGTGTTTTTCCTACTTCTGGCTGAGATAATACCTCCCACGTCATTGGCTATACCGTTATTAGGGAAGTACTTGCTATTCACAATGATTTTGGTCTCCTTAAGCGTGTGGATGACGGTATGCGTTCTCAACGTCCATTTTAGGTGAGAATTGCTTAACATAAGCTATCCTCTATCTCTTTCTTCCCACTTCAGCTATATTGGTTACACTTTGAGTTTTAATTTTGTTCTCTGACTTTATATGATTTCTCACTAAATTTTCACAAATTTCAGTTAGGTAATACTTCACAAATGCTAACTTCCATATAACTTTAAGCCCCAGTTATCAACAAATATTCCTTTTTAATTAGACTGCAAGCAATTTAATGGACACTAAGTGCATTGCAGAAAAAAATAATGTAATACTATGTTTATTTAATGCTAATTTGTTTATTGCTATTTTATTTTGGTTTTCCTCTTTAGCTTTTCATGTGTCCAACACCAAATGACGATGAGACGCATAACACCTGACCACTGACCCTCGCGCTTTTTTAGAAATTTCTTTTCATTAAATAAATGTATAAATAAAACAAATATAATAAAGTGGCATACTTGTCCTTACTAACTAAATAGTTTCCTTTAAAAATATTAAAATATGTAACTAAATACTTTTATAAAAGTGAATGGTATTGCTGATGTTAATTAAGTACTTATAAGAACGGTAGAGCTGTACCCATTTTGTATTAAAACACGTAGAAGGTTTATCATGTTTACCAAAAAACGAACTACGCGGCAATGTTGGTGTTACCCTTACAAATATTTATAACTAGCTTTGGAACTCGGGAAAACTGTGTAGCCTATGTGTTAAACCAGGGTACGACCTCCATACCAAATTTTATCACAATTGGTGCGTGAAGAAGTAACAAATATGCAAACACAAACACTCACAAAATTTCGTCTTTATAACATAAGTGTGGTGTGATGTGACATAGTGTGATATGATGTGATGTGAAAATGTGTTTATTTGTTCGTTTGATCAACGCATTTTTTTTTGCACAGGGATAGCTGGAGGAAAGTGTTAGGGGAAGATAATTTCGTGCAAAGAATAGTATGAGGCACGTTAAACAATTTAGATTTAAAATCGAGATAGGCAGAGAATAACAAAGCTTGTTAATTTATGTCTAAATGACAATGCGTCAAAACCTCCCCCCCAACTCTTCCAATAACCAAGGTCCGATCAACAGTTTTAAAATGTTTACCAATCAAAAGATCTCAGTAAGGTGATAATCTTTGACTGAGGCGACATCTCTCAATAGTGCGGGATATTCTGACAAAATCATGTCAAAATAATATTTGATACAAAATAACTGCCTTTAATGTGAACCTTTGACTTTTAAAAGTATGCCTTATAACCGAATTAGCAAAGTACATTTTTAAAACATTTTGAAAAATAATTTAGTATTTTTAAAACGCTTACCCACGTGTGGGATGTTCACAAATATTTTTAGGGAAAGAAAATTATTCGGCGTGAATGGAACCTTAACCCACGTCCCCAGGATAAGATCTCCTGGTGCTTTAACCAACTGAGCTATCGTGTCTTCAAGTCAAGCGGTGAAATTTCTCATTCCCTTACAAAGCACCACGAAATTAAAAATAGTGAAGGGCGAAACCCTTGTCATAATCTACTTTGCAACATGTGGTATGAGTCTGTGTACAACGTATGTGCTTAGTAAGGGAATGAGAACTTTCACCGCTTGACTTGAAGGCACGATAGCTGAGTTTGTTATTTTGAATTTATTTTATTTTACACACATCAACGCGGTCTAGGGATATTGCACGATTTTTCATACAAAAGAGGTCTGTTTGAGAAGCTATAAAAGCATACTCGAGATATATGGAGAGCTATAATTTATAGACAAATAAGTGCTACACCTGAATTTTTAATTCTAGTCAATAAGTTTTGTTTTACTTGAAATTTGTGAAAACGTCACGGAAACGAAAACAAAAATGCACTTTTTGCTGGCTTTTTGTATGTAAATAGTCGAATTTACGAAATTTTTTTTATAATTTTCGTCACGTTTTCACAAATTTCAAGTAAAACATAATTTATTGATTAGAATTAAAAATTCAGGTTTAGCACTTGTTTGTCTATAAATTATAGCTCTCCATGTATCTCGAGTATGCTTTTATAGCTTCTCAAACAGACCTCTTTTGTGACCGCGTTGATGTGTATATTTCTAAACCTCGTGAATTTTCAAGTTAAACTTTTCTATGTGAACTAGGTAGAGTCTGTCTGTTCCTTCAATTAAGTATCCACCCATGTTTTCTTATCTGCTGGTGACAAGGTTCAAATTAGAATGACATTGGCTCTCTACCAAATTACAGCAATGTAAAAGGGTAATGGGCATGACCTCACTAGGACTTTCACATCTCTAGCAAAAGTTATTTTCTGTAGACACTGCGCAGAATATTTAAATCAAAATTTGGCACCCTCAGAATCGAATATTGGTGGTGTAGCAGGTCAGCCTCGTAACCTAGAGGTACCGCGTTCTATCCCTAATGCCGCACCAAGTTTTCGGAGTTATATACGTTAGTAGCACACTAAACAATGAGGCAAATATCTTGATAAAACCTGCACATTCAGACAACATAATGTGTAGTTTGTGATCCAATATGGTCAGGTTCTCCTATCAGAAGGGCCTTGGCTGCCAATGCTGAACAAACGCCTAGCATTCAAAGAGTTGTTGGAATATTCCACTAAACAAGCACATCTTTAATATGGGCATCACAGACAGCCCCCATGTTACGATAGAACGCCACAGGCTGAAAGCACAACGGTCACAAATTTTGCTTAACCCGGGATCCCTGTCAGAGGCATGTGGAACGTGAAAAGTCTTGCGTACTTCTGGGAATACATGAGCTGATTGGAATAGCCACCCCAAATGTACGTATCACGCACAAATGGACCAATCGAGAGGCTAAATGCGGCAAATACCCAATTAACATAACGTAACAGCGCCATGGATTTCAGATTGTTATGACCAGAATTTCCCAAGATACAGCCAAAATTTACACCCAAAGTATCACAGTTCCACAACGTTCGCACAAGACTCATAAACATCTCTTGCACACAAAAGCAGTAAGCTACAAGGTGCATAAATTCCTTCCTTTGTTACTTGCATCACAATAGATTCTGTCGATATCATATTTCAACACTGCATTTCGCAGCTCAAAGTATGCCGTAGTGAAATATTTAGTACGTACACAAATTCCATAGACAGACCTACTTTACATTAAGTTTCTATAGTAAAATAGGTAAAGTTACTTATAAATTGTCAAAAAAAGTTTTCAAAGCGCAATATAAAAACGCTACACACTCAAAAGTGAAGGACTGAGGTCCCTTTGTGTCATAGGTCCCTTGGAATATACACATAGATAGACACACAAACCCAGGACCCAAGAACAAAAAAATAGCTCAGGAGATGGTTAAAATGGAGGTAAGATGGTAACGACCCAAATGTCTCTCATTGAATTAAAAAGGAAAAAATACAAGATTTATCATTCCTTAACATATGAATTGAAATGTTGGGCAATAAGGTCGTGAAGCAGGTACTAACTGGGGTTTGTCTTTGGGTGCATTTCTATAGGGATGCATACACAGGAATGCTGATTAGTGTCACAGTACTAAATTAAATTGTTTAACGGACTTTTACGTGTTCTTCGTAAAAGCCCGTTAAACAAATTTTATTCGGCCCTATGCCTTCCAAATGTCTAGGACGCAATCGCCCGTGATTCCATGAAATTAAACATAATAATTATAAAAAAATATATTGTCAGGGAACTTGGCCTATCAATAAATGATTTTCGGACTAACATACGTATTAAAATCGAAACGATACGACTGCAATTTTTGCAACTAAAAATAGAAAACTAAAGTATCTATATTGACTACAAAAAACTGTGAAAATCAATTCAGTGCCTTTCAATAACCTAAATGAAAATCGCAATGTCCTTTGTTAAAAACCACTGCGCGGAAATGCAAGTGAAAATTCGCTATCACACCCCATTCACTAGAAGTGGGTGCAAAAAATTGCCGCAATACTAAAATAGCTGACCTGTAAATTGGTTGGCGAAATAAAGGCGTGTGTCGCATAAATCTGGTGGTTCATTGTAACGTTGTCACGTCGATAGCAGGACAATAGTGTATGAAATACGGCTTGTGTTGTCGTTCTCTAAACTAGAGAGCGCTCTTTATTGAATGCGTGCTTAGTTGCTCTGAAATTGGTAAAACGTGTTTTAAAATTTTAGAATTCGTTGCATTTTGGAAACTGATAAGTATTTTGAAATCCACCGATTTACTAGCAAACTAATTTTTAAATATTTATTCAAAGAAGAGTTATCCTGATTTCAATGTTGATCAAGGTCATAGTCATAGATGAGGTCGACGATAAAGCGAGTGAGGTGTTATATGTTTGACGTGTGTATCTGTGTGTCTGTCTGTGGCATCGTAGCTCCTAAACGATTGGAAAGAGTTTGATAAGGTTTAAATTCTTTGAAAGCAAACAGAATCGACATAGTTCATAGCTTTATTTTATTAAAGTTGGTTCAGTCACTAAACAATTATAAACTATGAATGTATTGTACCTAGAGCGATGTTTAAAAACTCATTTCGTGATTTCTGAAGACGAAAAATAAATAAAAATATATTACAAAGCATTTAACTGCAAAAATATTCCTTTATGACTCATCAGCGTGCTTATTACCCAGTAATACAATTTTATTACTCTCGGAATATCCACAATACATTCGCACACTAATAAAATTAATGAAGTGATCATGCGCGCGGTCGTAAATTTGCCGCCATTGTTATTTTGTCATTACGGCAATAGAACACCGCGTGTTGTGAGTTATTGGCCGAGAGATGGCGCGATAAGCTCTATTACGGGAGGAATAATTTTGGCGGTGTCATGGCGACTTAATGAGTTTACTGGATGTAGCCTAAAATCATTACGGGAATAAATACATATAATGGTTGCCACAAATTAATTGAAAGTCTTATTTTCACAACAGAGCTGCCTAGAAGAGATTGATACCATAGATAAGAGGCCGTGTTTTAGTTTGCAATAAAGTGCTTACATACATACACACATACAACGAATGGTACTTGTTTTTTGTGTTGTGGTTGTATATAATTTGTTATTCCAGGGCATCTATTTCACTAATTAATGTCGTATCAATAGCGGTTAAATGGCAATAGTGACTATTTTCTCGAGATGTAGAATTTAAAAAATTGAACTTTAATACCATTCCCTCTATTTGTGTTTGAGTTCAAAAAAAAAACTAAATAAAGTTACTGCAAACTACACTTCTTATTATGAACCTTAAATTTTAAAGACTTCAAAAACGAAAGGAAGTTCTCAATTTGACTACGTTTGTTACGCGATGACTTTTTTTTATTATGAGTTGGGTTAACTATTGACCAAGGTCGTAGATGAGGTCGACGATGGAGCGAGTTAACCCAGAAAATGCCAATTAAGGCACTGGTACCCCACGCACCGACGAAACACGGCAAGTTGTTTGGCGTCTGACTTCGGTAGGAGGTGGTCGCGAACCTGACTCCGCCAATCATCAGCCGATTTTCAAAATTTTTTTTTGTTCGAAAGAGTATATTCCTGAGGTGGTCCCACAATACATTTTTCAACACATTTGCTCATAAAGTGGGTCTTATGTCATTGTTTTAAGGTTCATAATGATATGTATTACCCAGCCCGTGAGTAATAAAAATAAAGCACAAGTACGTAATGGTTTTTTTTTCTTAATTTCAGCAAAGAGATCGGATCTTATTTTTATATTTAAAATTAAGTGTAAATATTAAACTATTTGTAAATAAAAATATAATTTCACTAAATCATTAAAATTTAACAGGAAATTATCATTTATTTATACTAAAACGTGAAAATATACAGTTAATTATTTTTTTATTATTTGGCTGTATGGCATACTTGTCAATTTGAAACTCATTTTGCGAGCGAAAAAAGAAAAAAATAATCGCGCCTCTTTTCAGATGTTTTCACTTGGTTTTCACGAACGGCATTTGTATTCATCAGATTGTTATTGTTGTCAGAAATACAACACAAAAAATGTCTTCTTCAAGTGCAGAACAGGAAACTTATGTGGTACACCGCCAGAAATACTTTCCGAGACGCAACATGCAAGTGATAGCTTGTTGCCATCAATATCAAAGGAAAGTTTTTATTTATTTCTTTCCTCGCAAATGTGTTGAAAAACGTCGTATGACACGCGTGCGCATTGTATATTACATTCTCGGCTCCATTAAGCCCTCGCCTTCGGCTCGGGCTCTAAACTCGCCTCTAATGTAATATCCAACTTAGCACACTTGTAGCATAATGTACTATTATTAATCTATGTAGCGTTTTTTAAAAAATCAACGAAAAATGCCTGAACATTAATTTAGATGACATTTTATTTTGTGGTTATCTACTGATAGATATTGTTGAGAATGTCGGTTGATTCATATGTTTTTAACGTGGACAATTATATTAAAGTCACATCCAGTGTCTCTATGTCATAGGTATTCGTTACCGATGTATTCGCCTATTACATAACATGTTCTCGCTTAAATTTGATAATGATACGGAGCTTTGGGAACCGAACGTTTAAACTAGCACATAGTAATATTAATTGGTATAAGATTAGTACTTGTAACCGTATTTGTGTTGTAAGAGTTTACTGTGTTTGATGTGTGTGACTAATTATAATTAGTTCAATAATTAAAGGACTTCAATTGAACTTTGACTCCATATTGATTAGCCTGATAGCTCAGTTGGTTGCCTTGTTGTGTACTGTTCTGAAGGTTGCAGGTTTGACGGCTGGTTAGATCGAGTGGTAGGACCTGGGTTTGATTCCCGATAGAAGCAAATATCTAATTATTAAATAGTTTAATCAATCAGCAGATGTTTGTTCTCGGGGCTTGGGTATTCGTGTATCTTTTTGTATATTCTAAGGGACTCTTGAAACAACGGGAAATCTTAGTGTGGGCCTTTGAGTGTGTAGCATTTTTTTTTGTTTTTGATTCCCGAACAACAGAAATGTTTAAAGAAACATATTTTCAACGATTTCAAGTATTGTTGAGAAGTTTATACATAATAGTACGTGCGCTCGAAAAAATATAATATAGGTACATGATGGTGATGGAATCCGGTTATCCTGTATGTGTGAGTGTGTGTGCGAGAGTAAGTGTGTATATGTGTGTTATTCTGCTAGAACGTTGTTAGAATAATGATCGATTGGTAACCCTAATCCAATTTAACTCGTATTCAAACAGTTTACTTAGTAATTCTGTAATCAGCGTTTAAATTAAACTTTGCAATCCGGATCTCGAGAATTTGTAAGCGGCGCCAATTTTCGGTATTTCATAAAATGACTTTTATACTTATTCGAACTATTTTTAGTACATTTTTGGTGAAAATATTTGGAACTCGATTTATTCCACTTCATTATGGCCATCTGGATGACTTTAAGTTAGCAAAAAATAAAGAAGTGAATACTCAATAAAAAGTAATTTAATTTATTTAAAAAATAAATAACAATTGGAAGTGAAGTAGATTAATAAACTGAATAACTTTCCCCAAATAACATAGTTTGAAATATGAAAAAAAAATCGTATCTCCATACATTATGAGCGATACACTGTTTGCCCTAAAAAAGGGCGATTTTTTTTGAGAATTGCTTTCGGGTTTCTTGGGTAAAGTTATTTAATTTTATAGGGAGATCCAACTTCGGAAGTTACGCCAACCAAACAGAAACCCCATGTTATGTTTGTCGGGTTTTTTCCGCCCTTAGCCTCTCGATTAGGCCATTGTGCATGTTATGTTTTAGGTTGGCTATTCCAGCCAGTCTATGTCCTCCCAGAAGCATGGAAAGCTCTTGATGTTCTTGCATGCTTCTGGCAGGGATCCCGGGTTATACAGGATCTATGTCCGTTGTGCTTCCATACTTGGGATTCTAGCGTAACATGCGCTCGAGTTTCTTCTATCTCCATGCAATCATAGCCTAGGAAACTGTCTGTAATGCCCATCATAACATGGGCATGTATAAATAAATGCTTATTGACAGTGACCGGTGATTTGATTACTCCTTAAGATACCCCATATATATAAGAGATTAAATTTTACAAATAAATAATCTTAGGGAAAGAAAATCGTTCGGCGCGAATGGGCCTTGAACCCACGACCCCACGGTTAGAGCACCAGGAGATCTAATCCTGGGGTCGTGGGTTCAAAGCCCGTTCAGAATAATTGTTTGGCGTGAATGGGACTTGAACCCACGACCCCAAGATTAGAACTCCTGGTGCTCTAACCCTGGGCTCTTGGGTTCAATTCCCGTGTGCGCCAAACATTTTTCTTTTCCTAAAATTATTAGAATAGAATAGAATAGAAAAATCTTTATTTTATAGGACATTCAGGATGTCACTTAAAACAAGTCAAGATTACAATGAAATACATACAAACATACATTAAATGATTTAAATACATACATACGCATTCGTTCTTTTGATCCTACTGACTCTACGCCTATTCGCAAAGGTAGTGAATATTAGGTAGTGAATATCCGCGTAAGCGTTTAAAAAACACTAAATTCACCAATAAACATCGCAAAATCTTTTCCTCTTAGATCTCCGTCTACCCACACCATGTCTCCGTGGATGAAGAAGGTGTTCCTCCAGTTCATGCCGAAGCTGTTGATGATGAGGAGGACCAAGTACTCGCTACCTGACTATGACGACACTTTCGTCTCCAACGGGTACACTAATGAGCTGGAAATGAGGTGAGTTTTTTATTTTTTATTATGAGATGGGTTAATTCTTGACCTCAATCATCTATGAACCAAGGTCATAGATGAAGTCGACGATGGAACGAGTTAACCCAGAAAATGCCTATTAAGGGAATCACGGAGTGGCTAAAAACTAGGGACTATGTTGATACTGGAAATATTACTTAACATTACTTACCGGGACTTTATAATCTAATCTTATAAAATATTGTGTATATATATATATGTATATATATTATATATGTATATATATAATACATTTATACACCCACGCACATCCACACAAATACTACACAACACATCATTACACACACACACACACCATAAAATTAAGTTCTATTATATTAATTGAAGTTGTTTACCTATGTTTAGTTGTTTTGAATCTTGAATCTATCTCAACTGTTTCTCCGAGCCATCACATTTACACTATTTTTGTTATGTACTTCATTTACTGGAACCTCCCAACACAAGTAAAACTTTAATTTGCTTAATGGTGAGTTTTCCTTAGACTAGGAATTAATGTATAAGCTGTTTGAGAAATAAAGATTATTATATTATTATATTATCATATTATTATATTATATTATATTATATTATATTATATTATATTATATTATATTATATTATATTATATTATATTATATTATATTATATTATAAGGGACTGGTACTCCTACACACCGACGGAACACAGCAAGCTGTTTGGCGTTGGACTTCGGTAGGATGGTGGTCGCGAACTAGACGGCCCTTCACAGAACCTTCCACACCGCATTGAGACCATAGGACAACACCTCCGATTCAGAACAAATGGAGGTGTTGTTGCCTGGGGTGGATTAATAGGAGGCAGGTCTTATTTGTGTTTCCTTGGTTATTCTCAACCGATTACCACACGGCGAGTAGGTGTTAAAGGGAAAGTTTATACGGATTTAAGAGACAGCCAAGAAAGTGGTATTGTGAGTTAAGTAAATTATGAAAAAAATAATACTTTTGCAATAATACCTGTTATTTTTTTGTTTCTTTATTTGAGCAAAATTTTTCCTGTCTAGATTCGAGGTTTCTAAGTTTTATAACATTACTAGCTTTCCACCCAAGACTCCGCCTGCGTGGACTACAGGTTATATCATGCCCAACTGTGGGATAAAATGTAGCCTATGCCCTTTCCCAAATGGGATAAAATATATCTACCTCTGTATAAATTTTAACGAAATCGGTTCAGTAGTTTAAGCGTGAAAGCGTAACAGACAGACAGAGTTACTTTCGCATTTATAATATTAGTAGGGATAGTGTCTGGTCCGGTTTCTGCCGACGCTTTAATTTTCTCAATAACACGTCCATGAAACACAATTGGGATGTTGACAGTGTTTGATTTTATGAATTACTAGCATCCCGCTCGGGACTTCGTTCCCGTGGGACTTCGGGAAAATTATGTAGCCTATGTTACTCAGGAATAATGTAGCATCCTAATGGTGAAAGAATTTTTGAAATCGGTCCAGTAGTTTCGGAGCCTATTCATTACAAACATACAAAAATAGGTACAAATCTTTCCTCTTTATAATATTAGTGTAGATTGTATGTGAAACAAAAAATGCTGCTAGAAGTATATTAATATCCGAAAATAGCATTAAAATTTGTTTATAAATGAACAAGTTATTGGCATTCATATTATCGTAAGGACTAGCTATCTCGTTTTGTGGGGAGAGCTAGCTATCTCGTTTTTACCTACGCAAACAAATGGCGGTGACGTCACATGCCTGTAAGTGCATCTCTTTTTCGTTGTTTGATAGTTTCCCCCTCTATTGAAATTTAATAGCTTGTAACTTTTTTATTTCTCAATAGTTTCCAAAAATGATTTCGGTTTTGGGTTTTGGATTCAGTTCCCTTTTAAGATAAACAATAAAAAAAATTAGTCAACATCCCTATTCTACAGTAATAAATCGTATCAACGGTATATTGGTACAAAAGCCGCAATAGTGCCTTATACGAGGCGGGCTGAATTCGGTATAATCTGGTTCGATCCCGATAATACCAGACCGTCCATTAATTTGCCTCGGCATCATAATGCGTGGCTGCAGTTCCACCACAATATTTCATAAAAGACTTTTTGACAAAAGTTTGCGGTTTTTGCTCGAGTCGCGGATTATAGGATTGCTTTGCGGTAGCAAATTTTATATGGGTGATAAAAATACCTTCGAAAAATTGATATTGTGCTGATTTGTGCTGTAACAATTATTTATTGTTTTGGGGCAAATACAATTTTCTTTCGCTTTTGTTAGCCTGTGTTGTCCCTCTGATCATATTGCAAGCCCAACGGTGCTCGCGCTGATCTGAACCGATCACTGAGGCTAAGAACCTGATGGATGACCATAGCGTTTCCGTGCTTTGGAGGGCATATTAAGCTGTACGTTTATTGTACGTTTATTGTTGGTTTATTGTTGGTTATTGTTTCCAAGTACGTTTATTGTTGGTTAAAACAAGTCAGAGGCCATTTGGCGGTTTGAAAACTCTGACACCCATGGGCGTAGCCAGGGGGAGGTTTTGGGGGTTCAGACCCTCTCGAAATTTTCAAAATAATGATCAATTCTTGCCCGTATCACTCTACGAAACACCGTAAAGTCGTATCAGCAATGTCTGTTGTGTTACCTCCAAATTTTAGTTTCTTAAACCGCCCCCGAAACAGAATTCTAGCTACGCCCGTGCTGATACCAAGGATAATCAATAGTACAATTTTCAAAGTACTTGATTATCTAAATATATAAAACAAAGTCGTGTTAGTTACACCACTTATAACTCAAGATCGGCTGGACCGATTTCCATGATTTTTGATTTGTTGTATTTCTCTCCGTCCCGAATAGCAGAATAACTATTAAAAACATTGGAAAATTGACGGGAAAATTCCCACGGGAACGAAGTCCCGGGCGAAAAGCTAGTAGCTAATAAGAAGAAGATCTCACATGACATTTAAAGATTCAAATAATTAATATCAACGACGTCGAAAATGTGTTATTACAAGAAACCAATAATTAGCACTAAAGCTACGGAGTTACGCACAATACCCAGTAAATTACACTCTTGTAGGTCATACCTCCCGTGTTCCATTTTCAAAATGGCCAGTTAAAAGCGTTTTAAATTCAGCTCTGGCAATTAACGTCTTTTTTCTTTCGTAATTGGAAAATTATGCTTTTTCGTTTTGCGCAAATTGACATTTTGAACGATCAAATTAGTAAATTGGGACTTTTTGGGGTTCCGAAGTAAACAACGAACCCTTATAGTTTCGCCAGGTCCATCTGGTCGTCTTTCGGTCTGTCCGCGGTTTTTATCAGAGATTCTTGGTACTACAAAGCTGAAATTTAGCACGGTCATACATATTAATTACACCGACAGAACTGTAAAATAAAATATTGAATTTTTTTCGGGTATATCCTATACACGTGAAAGAGCATTGGATTTTTTTCCGGAAATATCATCGTGTGGGGTATCATAGGATAGCTGTTAGCTGATTCAGCAATACGTTTGCGAGACATTATTTTTATTATGCACAAGTGCCCTTTCGGCCAAGTTAAAAGAAAAACTATCACAGATAAGATGGCTCTTCAAGTTGCCCAGTAACAGTTAATCAAGTAATAAAATGTAATTTTTCAACTACGGAACCTTACACTGCGCGTGACCCGACTCGCTCTTGGCCGTTTTCTAAAAAACTATTTATAACATCTGTAATTTAACATGTTTTCGTATATCTTATTCTAAATATTGGAGATTTTGTCGAGAACTTAATTCAGTATTAAACTTTTTCATGAGATGATTTCTTAATAACATAAAATTCAGTGAATTTTTAAATAAGCTATTTTGTATTTATAACAGTTACACTGTAACTATTAATCTCATCTCACTTCAAAACAGTCTTTGTGAACGCGCAGATTAAGTGGTCTTCTATTGGTAATTTGAAATATGGCCTTAGGCCAAAATGGCCGCAATCAAAATGATTTCCAATCAATATTCAAATGTAATTTACATTGTAACTTAGTTTTATAGGGACAATTAATTTGACAAACAAAGAATGAAAAATACTTGAGACATAAGATTCGTTAGCTGCTATCTCTTTTTGGGAATACTACATAAGCTTTGGGTAAATCTCTTTTAATATCTCTCTCGGGTGGTTAATCAGTCCATGAAACTGAACAACTTCCCCAAGGAACATAGGTCAAAATACTAAAAAAATTTTTTGATCTCCCATACAAAATGCGCTATATGCTGATGAAGTTTATATGGGAACTCAAAATTTTTTTTTCGTATTTTGACCTATTAGTAGGGGAAAGTTGTTCAGTTTCATGGAATTATTAACCACTCGAGAGGTTGAAAGAGAGATACCTAAAGCCCTGTATATAATCATGCCCACTTTTTGGGTCAAGTATTTACAAAGGCTGCCGATAGGATGTTGCCTTTGTTTATTGAAACCATTTATTTATTTATTTATTTATTTATTTATTTAAAGGTATACTAACAGCAAGACATATTATTGTTTGACAATTAAAACTTATGAATAGGTAAATATATAAATATTTTTGCCAATTAAAAGTACACACAACATTTTCTTTACAAGTAAGGCAACAACGTACCGAAAGTTAAACAAAAAAAAAACTTAAGAAACTAAGAAATATCTAAAATCTAATTACTTAAGCATACAAATGAGATCTGAAATGAGATCAAAAGTCAAAATCTTAAAGTAAGAAGGTGCAGAGTGCCGCACATCAGGCTACCACAAGTTGGGATAAGAATAGTTTTGCAATAAAAATTGGGCAACCCGACGTGCTGGCCCCTGGAGCCCCCTAATATTAGAATACACCATAAAATATTAAAATAATTAAAATAATACCTAATAATAAAAATGATAAATTTACCAACTATTTAGATTCAAAGTACTCTAGAAGTTTATTTTAAATGAGGTTTGAGAATCAGCAAAAATGTCAATACTGGGTAATATAACAGTGTTAATTTCATTTGTATGTCGAACAGATTCTGGGAAGCGAATGATGTAAGCCCAAATTGGTTCGGAAGGAGTGTAAGCTGAAAGTTTTAGTTACAGGATGCCTAGGGTATTTACGTGGAACAGTTAAATTAATTTTACTCAAAAGCTCAGGACACTTTATTTTATTATTTACAAGTTTGTGAAGAAACATGAGATCGATTATCTGACGTCGATTTCTTAATGACATCATTTTGAAACATGATAGTCTTTGGTCTTACGGCAATCTAAAGGGAACGCCTGGTGTCACAAATGCTAGATATCTGGTGAAGGCACGCTTCTTAACTCTCGACAAAAAAGAGGGGTGTTATAAGTTTGACGTGTGTAGGTATCTGGGTGTCTGTGTATCTGTGTACGTGTGTATATTTTTGTTTGTCTGTTTTATTGTAGCTTCTAAAGAAATAGACCGATTTAAATGCGTTTTATTTTGTTTGAAAGCTGACGTATAACGAGTTGGTTCTTAGCTTAAATTAATTCAAAATGGGTCCCGTACGTAGTTTTGAATGGCGTTGATAAGGTTATAAGCAATCTAAATAAATAAATAAATAAACGCTACACACTCAAAGGCCCACACTAAGGTTTTCCCTTGTGTCGTGGGTCCCTTGGAACACACAAAGACAGACACATACACCCATGACCCGAGAACAAACATCTGCTTTTTACACAAATGTTTGCCCCGACTGGGGATCGAACCCAGGACCCGCCGATCAAGAGGCAGCGTCACTACCACTCGACCAAACCGGCCGTCGATCAATGTCGGGGGTGATGCATTTTTTTTAAAATTTTAAAGCTATCAGCATAGTCTGTTTACAGATTCTGCCACAATCAACTAAAATCCCAAGAAAAGACTTTCAGAAAACAATCTATTACGAGAAGGCTCTACATTAATTTATCTCTACCGCTGTCTATACACGCAGAAATAGGGCGATTAAATGCTTAGGAGGCGGATCAGTCTGATCACCTATTTCTATCGGTTTTTATCAATTTATCAAGTTAGTTAGTGGTATTGTTGTGAAATTGACGTAGCGATGAGTATTAGTATCTATTCCGTGAGTATTACTGATATATTTTACTACCGTAATGTCGTGATAAGTTAATAATAGTTTTCAGTTTTTTTGGTTACTGTTTTCTACATATAAAACATCATAAAACATAAAAAAATTTTTGTGACTTAAGTTTTATTTTATTATATTATAACAAATTGGGAAACATACACAGATTCACCGGATATAGAAAAACTTAATCCTTATTATTAATATTATAAATTATAAATACGATAGTAACTCTGTCTGTTTGTCTGTCTGTCCGTCTTTCAAGCATAAACTACTGAGAAAGGATTAGATTAGCCTGAGAAAGGACATAGGTTACATTTTATTCCACAGTTGGGTACGATATAACCTGTAGTCCACGCGGGCGGAGCCGCGGCCGGAGAACTAGTTATTATGTACAAAAAAAAAGTATCCACTAAAATCTCTTTGCCTCTCTATTGCCAAAAAAATATATACATTTCGGTTTCCCTCAGCTATTGACTACCAACTCTGCCTTTATCCGGACGTTGGCGCTATAAAATTGTATTTTGCATGCACATTTATCAAGTAAAGACCCCTACACGTGGGTCGTTCAGACCGCAATGCAGAAATAATAGGACTTCACTGAGTCTTACAAAGGGGCGGAAGGGACGTAGCTATACATTGTTATACGTAAGAATATGGGAGAACTCTGCTTCCTAATGGCTTTGGTCTCTTAATAGCAGTTTAAAATTGGGAGTGTTATGTTTGGGTAGAATTTTTTAGGTTTTTATTTCCAAAAATTAATCGGACTGTGGTGGAGATATTTAATTGTTTTTCAACTCGCTACGAGTCCTCGTAGAACATGCAATAGTATCTTGAAAATTATTTTAAATTTTTTATTTCAAAATGTCTTAGATACGAAAGTTTTGAGATGTATTAAATGGCGAAATTTTCGGAAAATGTCTAAAACCCCAGTTGCAGAAACTTCCATTAAAGTTAATGGTTTTTTAAATCTCATATCTTCCTGTCCTGTTGACGTAAACAAGGACGGCATTACATTTAAAGAAACTTGAAGTTCAACGAACGTTCGTATGCTATTTTGATCAGAAAAATAATACAATTGAGACAATTTTTTTTTCTGACAGCCGTGACAGTTTGACTGACGCTTTTGGAGATTCTAAAAATGGAGACAATGGAGACTACAGGAAGTCACCAGGACCTGAAGACGATATGCTAGGAGCTGGTGCTCATCAGAGACCTTCAGGTAACTTTAGAACTAAACACCTTGTTATACCAACTTAATAGCCTTAAGAAGTAGCCGATGTTCAGTAAAGGCTTTACCAAGAGCGAAAACTCTATACAGCTTTGCGTAGTTGGTCTTTTTGTAGAGACCACTTTTAAGAAATTGCTACTCCCGCGTCAGAACACAGCTAGCTGTTTGGCATCGGTCTTCGGTAAGATGGTATAGAGTCGCATGGGACCATAGAATACCGCCGAAAACAAATTGAGGTGTCGTTGCCTCAAATGGATTAATAGGAGGCAGGTCACATTCTCGTTTCCTTACCGCCTCTTACCACACTCACGGTGGTATTATTTTAAACCGATCACCAGCCCACGGCAAAGACATTTCTTTAATTTAGAACCTACATTAGCAGTTACTATTTATAGAACATGTGCAAATGTTGATATGAATGACAATAGTTAGATGTTATACATATTTATTTTTAGTAAGAGTAGTAATTATAGTTTTTTTTCTTCATTTTGGTTTCTTTAGTAATATCAGCTTCGAGCGCGACTTCAGTAACTGACACACAACGGGCCAGATTACTATCTTCATCTATATATTCATCTAGACCACTTCTAGAGCGCGATGGCTTGAGTTATTGTACTAGCTGTGCCAGTAGAACATCATTTTCATCATCAGATACATCATATGGGTCTTCGATGGAATCTGGTAAATGCATGTCTTAAAGTGTGAGGATTTTTTGCATGTTTTTGTTTTCAACTGTTTGGAATTAGATGTCGTTTGCTATGTCTGATTTTGAAGCACTTTTCTTGTCCGTCAAATCTGAAATAATATGTAACAAAAACTATTGTTCATAAAAAAAGGATCATAAGAAAACTTGTGTGATACATACTACAATAATTAGGTAAGTACGTATATATAAATGTGTAAGTGTGTCGATTAAACTCTTAATTAAAAATGTGACGTCTTATTAAATTCCTTTAATTTGTAATGTGTGTTGATAACCTCACTCAATGATGTGTCGTCTTTCAAATATATTTAACTAACAAAACTTCAACACCACTTTATTCTGTGTTTTGCACATTGATAGTAAGCATTGATAATGTATTTTGTAATGTCGAACGTACCACAGTATTTAAAATTTAATCCAAACAACAAAAACATAAATTGTATTCGTTGCTGCAAACAGACACATTTTATTTATGACCATTTGATTTAAAATGCATAGAATGGCTATGAACACTACGAGTTTCCAGAACATAACTCGTATTTTTTTAAAGAAGAGACGATAAATTCAAGAATCTAGTTAAATGACTTTAAATTAATTAGGATGCTAAGCTACCTAATGTAAGGCAGACCAAACCCAAGAAGAAAACAAATAATTCTTCTAGTAGTCTTAATAATTTAATAATGTTAGTTTTACACTTAGTTAAAAATGCAAACTGGAGTTTATATCAAAAGTCATGAGACTTGCCTGAAATCTCTCGCACTAATGTTTCTTCCTCAGAATAATGTGCCAATAGTAAATATCATTAAACCGTAAGCAAATTTTTAAAATAGAAAAAGTAATGCCACGTCATCTTATCTGTCTCCCAAATTTGAAAATTGAAATTTTTTGAAAATTATTTTTCATTATTTTTCACAAGCTACAAGTTGTAATGCTGAAAAATCACAAGTTTCTACTTGCCTATTGACGGAGTCAGGAAACATGTTGTCCCGTAATCTATCTCTTGAATTAATGGGAAAAGGAAATTGTTAATATTTATTCAATGTCTGGTTGAAATTCAGTATTTTTAAAACGCTTAACCGCGTGCTGAGGGACGTTCACAAATACACACGACGTAATGTGCTTAAAAGTAAATGAGAAATTTCGCCGCTTGACTTGAATGCACGATAGCTCAGTTGGTTAGAGCACCAGGAGATGCTACAAACTAAGTACAATACTGCATATTGCGTTTCAATCCACATTTTTTTGCGCGACTGGCCTGTAGAAAGCTAAGGCGATTCAAACTCAAACTATCTTTATTTTATAGAACATACAGGTTGTTACTTAAAATAAGTCAAAATTACAATAAATACATACAAACATACATTAAAGGATTTAAATACATACATACACATTCGTTCTTTTGACCCTACTGACTCTACGACTATTTGCAAAGGTGCAGTCTTCCCCAGATAAGAATAGGCAAGAAACTCTAAGGGTGCTCTTTTTAATCGCATTACAAATTTTCTTATTTTAACTAAGTAAACCTAAATTAACTCGAGAGCTGAGCAGTTCATTCTAAGGCTGCTTGTTTGTTAAATAATTGATGATTGTATTTATTTGCACAGTGACGGAATCAGAGAACATGTTGCCTCGTCACCTGTCCCCCGAAGTGGCGGCCGCACTGCAGAGCGTGCGATTCATCGCACAACACATCAAGGATGCTGACAAGGATAACGAGGTAAGTTCCCAAAGTTTCTGACACCTAATATTCATTAACGTGAATAACCCTTGTTGTGACATCGAAAGGGGACCACTGTAATTAGGTCATGTGAAGCAGAATTCTTGAATGAAACCTTATATTGTAGTTGACCTATGTACCCAGTTTTGACTCACAGAATTCTTACTTAGTGATTTGGTTTCTTTTTCTTGTTAGTTTTTTACAAGAAAAAGCTTGGTAAAAATACTTCTCGTTTCTATGAAATAGTGTTTTAATACTTTGATTACAAAAAAAAATATCTGTATACAGGGCTTTAGGTAAATCTCTTTCAACCTCTCGGGTGGTTAATCAGTCCATGAAACTGAACAAATTCCCAAAGGAACATAGGTCAAAATACGAAAAAAAAATTGAGTTCCCATACAAACTTCATCAGCCTATAGCGCATTTGTATGAGAGATCAATTTTTTTTTCGCATTTTGACCTATGTTCCTTTGGGAATTTGTTCAGTTTCATGGACTGATTAACCACCCGAGAGGTTGAAAGAGATTTACCTAAAGCCCTGTAAGTATATGATTTATGTAGGTTGAGGCCTCTACTGTATCAAAATAAGATTAGTAATTTTAATTTTCAATTAATTATTTGTAATTTTATGTACTTCGTGCATAATATTAAATTATATTTAAATATACATAGGTTCAAACTCACAACAGCAAAAATAATAATAATGTAAAGTCAAACCAACAAATTCTGACTTTTGCTACTCATTCTTTCATCACTTCCTTAAGGTTGCCAGTTCAGAAAACCATCGTCACTCCCTCTCTATTATTTTTCCTCCAAAAAAACATTACGTCTTGGTAAAGCTACAGATCCTACAACATGGACTGGTTAAATGTGTTAGTATTTTGGTATTCTTATCTACATCTTATAAGTGAATGTGAAGTTAAAAATATGAAGCTCTTGAATTTTTTTTACAAATATTCACCAAGTTTATGATGTTAAACAGGATAATTTTTCAACTTCCTATAATAATGCAGTCAGCTGATCGCGTAACGTGCTAGGAATCTAAATGAGGTCAAAAACTCCATATTTTGTTTAAGATTCTCGCGATTATTTTCACTAGTTTGAAAAAATCAAAACCCCGTTATAATATGTTTGAAACTTATTTAAATCAAAAACCCGTTAAGTATAATATGTTTGAAACTAGCAAATTTTTTTTAGATCCGTAATACAGAATGCGACTCAGACTCTGATCTATACTTAAGTAGCAGTCATCTTTGTCATTTTGATACTAAGAGAAAGAGACAATCAATACTTAAGTATAGATAAAGACTTGAGCCTCCTTGTGTAATACGGGCCTTAGTTTTTTTGTGAAAACTATGATGTTTGGAAACTTATTCTCATCTTTGAACATTTCCTTCTTTCCTCGTCTATATCTATTTGATCTGTATACACTGTCCACCGTTACATGAATATTTTAACTCCTCGTGAATATACAAAAGGATTTTTTCTTTGTCCTTTATTATTCGGTGATAATTAAGACGGTGTTGTGGTCCTGAATACCTGCTTTTAACGGGGGCTTTTGAAATTTTATGTGGGATTAAATTTAGGGCGGTTTGAGTTTACGAGTGGTTGAAAAATCTATGCGAAGGAAGATACAGTTGCGGCAGTTGTTTTTCTCTTTTCGATATAATTTATTTTTATGACAAAGGCAAAGATTTATACAGATGATGGATAAGGTCCATTTCGTCGAAAAAGCCTTTAATAGTCCGTAGGTAAGCTTTTTTTGTGTTGGAGGACTTTAAATTAGCTTGTGAAAATTGAGGATATGAATCAGCTCACGTAATTGAACTACTTTCCTCAAAGGATATGAAAAAAAAAACATTCGCCAACTTCAGCGATCAGTAAATTGTTTTTGTATGAGAAGTCAAATTTTTGGAAATTTCCTGTAAATTCCTTAGACGGACAGACAGATAGACAGACAAACCATTTATTCACTGTTACATGCAGTTCACAATAGCTTATTCTAAACAAAGATTATGATCTAACTTGACAATGAACCATGCCGCAAGTGGACTGCATGTGACCGTAAAACGGATCAGGCTAAGCTCTGTGCCATAGCAAGCTATGGCGCTGATAATTCTGCCTGGTCCTCGTGGAGACAGAACGGTTGAGACCGAAGTGGCGTTCAGTTTAAGTCAAGTATATGGTGATTATAATAGTTAAAATAAAAGTAAGCAGATATTGTGTAAGTAGTTAGGACATGTAATAAAAGTAGTTAGTATATACACATATGTAGTAAAAACAGTGAGGTTAGTAGATTTGGTATGAAGATAGAATTTATTGGAATATAACATAGTTTGTAGGTGTAGTACGTACTTATTTTACTATATATGTATGTAGAGAAAGTCATTCAGTTTTATGGGGAGCCCCTAAAGTTTGGCTAACTAATTTTAAACCGCCCCATATAAATGTAGAACGATATAAATATAAATGGAAACGAAATTGACTTCTCAAACAATATACTAATTTTGTACGGTTCTTCGGGGATACTGCGAACTTTTGTTTTCTAAAAAAAACAGTACTCATACTAACACCCTATACAGGGCTTTAGGTATCTCTCTCCCATACAAAATCCGCTATATGCTGATGAAGTTTGAACTCCAATATTTTTTTTCGTATTTTGACCTATGTTCCTTGGGAAAGTTGTTCGTTTTCATGGACTGATTAACCACCCGAGAGGTTGAAAGAGAGATACCTAAAGCCCTGTATACTTTTTTATATTATATTTACATCAGAATCTGCAATTCTAAGCTCGATTGCCAGCATTAAATCGCTTGAATTCACGTTGCTGGTTGGTAGTCGTACGATCGCGGTTTTTAACTAGGCCCCAGGGACTAAGACTATCCGAGTAAGAAATGTAAAGGAACGTAATTGGGATGGGACTAGGGGCCCGTATTACTGTTTTAACATTCTGTTAAGTTACTGACTACGTGGTCACTGAAATTACATTTCCAGTACTTAGCTGCCTGGAATCAAGTTATGCAATTTTCAATTCACAGTCATCTTTTCTTAAGAATAACGAATGTAAGAGTTTGTAAGGATATTTATTGTGACTTACTTGCACAAGAAATGGCTAAGCGAATTTAGATAGGTATAATTGTACGTAGAAGGCTTGTTGTAGTCCAGAAATCACTCTATCTGGACGAGGTCGCGGATTGGAAACTGAAACATAACATGACACTAGCACAAAATAATGTATTAGGTATAAAATGGAAAATGTACAAAAACGTATCCGCAATAAGCTTCGTCATAACTAAAAACTAAGATGAAAGTAATTAGCAACATGCTAACTTAATCCTGATTAGTATCCTAAAATTATACAAAACTACAACCTGTTTTTTATTTTGTATAAAACAACAAAACAAACACATTTATACTTTCGTTTAAAATCTGACTAGCTTTTTACTGGAAAAAGTATTAAACTCTCTATTTATGCTGAAAATCACGTTAATCCGTAGCTCTGATACGGCGCGGCGTGAAGGAAGAACAAACAAACACAATTTAACAGTTAAAAAAAATTGTTATAATTATGTCGTACCAGCTTTTCGCTCGGGACTTCGTTTCCGTGGAAATTTCATTATAATTATAAAACCTATGTGTTATTCTCGTGTATAAGCTACGTTATTGTAAAGTTTCATTAAAATCCATTCAGTATTTTTTGCGTGAAAGAGTTACAAACGTCCTTACCAATTTTCTCGTAAAGATTGGGCCATTACTCCACTGCCTCGCTACGTCTCTGTAAAGCGTACAATTTCCTCAGGGAGCAGATGAGGATCGATTGCAATTTAAATGTGCTGAGTCCTTAGACCGTTACTTGTAATGGTGCTCTAATTACGTCTTCCCGAGTCAATGAGATGGCCAAAAAGTTTTGGGCGGTGGTCGTTTTCTTAGAAAAAGCTATTCGTTTCGTAAAAAGGCGGTCGTTTGTCAAGTTTAATATTAAAAGTTTAACATTGTGAAAGCAGCATTTAGGTTTTTATCCGTCTGTCAAAAGAGTTTATACTTATTTTTTACTAGCTTTCCCCCGGGACTTCGTTCGTGTGGGAATTCGGGAAAATTATGTAGCCTATATGTTCATCCAAGGTGTCAACTACCTCCATACCAAAAATGAAAACTGGTTGACGGTTGAGTAACAAACAATAAAGAAGTAACAAACATACAAACACACACACAAACTTTCACCTTTATAATATTAAGTGTGATATGATGAGATGATATTAATAGTGTGATAAGTGTGATGTAGTTATTTCTTCCTTCAAGTCATAACTAAGCATTGAAACGACATCATTTTGTGCACAGGGATCGTCAAAGAGCTGGAGGGTGACATTCTTGCGAATGAAGTCATGGGTCAAAATATTTTTATTAGAGATTATATTGTGTCACTCCCTTATTTAATAAGTAAACCGAATTGCGAATTGACGTGATTGTTGGGTATAGATATTTGGAGATTAAGTTAAGAAAGGAAAAGATAATCTTTTTAAGGCTTAAAAATCCGGGTAAAAAGTAATGTGTTTACTGTTATTTTTTTATCTTTTTTTGTGTGCATTTTTTTGAGTATTGTATTTTTTATTTATTTTTTAATTCTACAAGCAAACTGCACAGAATAAAAAATAGATTAAAATTAACCTTTAAAAACTAGAAAGCCAATATCGAAGATACACAAATTAAAAATAAATCTTGGTAACTTATTTAAAAACAAATAAATTAAAAAGGAAAATTAAATATCTTTTATAATATCATAAATTAAATATCTTTTTAAGGCTCAAAAATCCGGGTGTAAAGTAATGTGTTAACTATTATTTTTTTATCATTTTTTTTAGTGTGCATTTGTTTTGATTAATTTTTTTTTAATTCTACAAGCAAACTTTACAGAATAAAAAGTAGAAAATAAATTAACCTTATAGAAGCCAATATCGAAGCTCAACAAATTAAAAACAATGCTTAGGTAACTTATTTAAAAAATAAATAGGTAAATGAAAATGTTTTGAATTTGGAAAATTGAAAAAGTGTTTTTCAGACACAAATATAAAAGATAGATGTTACTTTTCTTCTAAAAAAACCTGAATAAGCTCTACAGGTCTACAATATCTAGAACATTAGTAAGATTAATACGGGTAATGGAGTATTCGGCGGTGTCGTAATGTAGAACGAATGGTTCCTGAGGGAGTGAATGAATGAAAGTGATCACGGGAGCACCGCTCATTCGCAGGTGTGAACTCATTACGAGTGCGCGTAAAAAGACGAGTAATTACCGAATAGGCGCCTTCGCTGTTACGAGTAATTGCAGAATAGGTACCACGGGTGTTATTATTACAGTAAAGTGTTTTATTGGGTAAATAATTAAATTGCTTTTTTTGATGTAGTAATTTTGTGAATCTATAGACATCCATGTTTTTTACACAAATGTTTATCCCGATTGGGGATCGAACCCAGAACCAGTCGATGAAGAGACATCGCCACTACCACTCAACCAAACCGGCCGTCGTCGGAGAGTTAATAAAACTGTTATATATCTATCTATATGTCTACTACACGATGTTTATAAAGGGTACACTTGGTACACACAAGATAACGTGAAATTGATTTTTTTAAACGTGTCCTTAAGGCGACTACAGCACCCGATAAAGGCAGCACACATAGGAATAGTGCCATCTCCGTCTCTCAACAGGCCTGGGCTAGCAATGCGAATAGTGTCGATACGAAGTTTACGGACTATAAAAGCGTGCGTGCGTAAAAACATGTTCGAAAGTTAGAAAAATGAAATTTATGGAAAGGTAACAGCTTAAATAAAAAAATGCGTTAACTACTTATCGAGAGTGTTCAATCACGAACATTTTGATAGCAAATTCAAGTTCTTGTGTGCATTTTACTATCGTTTTGACAGCTTAAAAGATACAAAATATTGGGTATTTAGAGGTGACTTTGTGAGCTTTTTCTATCGAACCAAAACTGCTGAATCATGTTTTCAGCAAACTACTTATCTAGTTTATGTCCTGAATATTACCGTAGTATTTTTTTCTTAGATTTAATGCAGTGCTTCATGCTTATCTACGCATCATAAAATCGTAATTTAGGTGCTGTAGTCGCCTTAATAAGACCGTTCATAATCCAACTAAAGCAGCAAAATTGATGTGTCCTAAAATGTACAACTTGCATGACGAAATTGCAAAACCCATCCCCAAAATAAAACACAATATCGAAGACTCCCTCCAAAGTCTTTGTCAACGCCTAAGGATAGATTCATTTGATGACTTAATTATTGAAGCTCAAGTCTCCAGGCTCATTCAGCCCTCCCTCGCCACTGATGGCTTATTACAAAATCTAATTATTTCGGAGACATTTCATGTTTTAAATTAAAACGGACTTTATTTGCGTAATTTTTGCTCTCAAAAGCACTTGATGAGTTTGTTAATATTTTTTTATCGCGAGGTGTTATAACCGGGGTTGCTAGTTTAAATAATGTCTTAGAATAAAGACTTAGTAGTTGTAATCGATAAATAAAATCAACTTACACTCTAAAGCGTTTACGTGCTTCAAAGGGTACGTTAAGCCGTCGTCGTGTCCAGCGTCGTGTCAAACAAAATGTGTTTGACACCTCATTTAAAAATTCTTTCATTGGTAATACAATTATTAAGCCAATTAAGATTCTGAGATAAAAAAATCTGCGACACCAGGGTTAGTCAGTTTACTGCTTAACGTGATGTGCTGTAGTCTATTAGTACACACGGTAGTACGTCAGGCTATAGGTACATGTTGACCTTGACGACGCCTTTACTAGTTTGCAATAGCCGGCGGCTTTCGTAGTGCAAATGGAAAAGCTGACGTACTGCTGTATGTACAAACGGCTGCACATCAGGCTATACTTGTTGACCGTGACGTCGCTCTTTCGTAATGCAAACGGGTAACCTGACGTGCTGCTGTCTGTACATTGGATAACTTAAATATTTTTTTAATTAGCCTATGGGCACACCACTGCTAGGCAAACGCCTCCCTTCGATTTAGAAAATTAAGAATGTGAATCAGCTCACCAAAACTTTCCACAAAGACCATGAGTCGAAATAATAATAATAAAAAAAATTCTACAAGGACCATGGGTCGAAAATGCCTTTCGAGTGTGTAGCGTTTATACAACTTGTGCAATCAGCTGATTACCATAGTAGGTATTAGAAGTTCAAATTTTTTGACATTGAAAATGTCTTTTCGTTCGCTCCATTATAGGCTCT
The DNA here is from genome assembly GCA_949987775.1 of Aproaerema taeniolella. Taxonomy (NCBI): domain Eukaryota; kingdom Metazoa; phylum Arthropoda; class Insecta; order Lepidoptera; family Gelechiidae; genus Aproaerema; species Aproaerema taeniolella. The sequence goes on from OX465260.1 coordinate 13,926,713, forward strand.
GATTTCACGAAAAAGTTCGATCCCCTTATATCTCGGAGAGTTGTGAAGACATTATATTTAAAAAAGTAAGGTAAAAAAAGAATAATTGGAGAAAGTAAAAATGAAAAAAGTTATGGCCGAAATAGAAAAAAAAATTCAGAATTTTTTATTTTGTCGCTCGATATTTTGGAAACGAAGAATAATTGACGGCCGGTTTGGTCGAGTGGTAGTGACGCTGCCTCTTGATCGGCGGGTCCTGGGTTCAATCCCCAGTCGGGGCAAACACTTGTGTAAAAAGCAGATGTTTGTTCTCGGGTCATGGGTGTATGTGTCTGTCTTTGTGTGTTCCAAGGGACCCACGACGACACAAGGGAAAACTTTAGTGTGGGCCTTTGAGTGTGTAGCGTTTAGCGTTTATAAATCTTTATAAATATCAAAAATTTGTGAAAAATTCCTCTGGACAATTTAGTCAGCTACAATTTGAGCCTAAAACAAAGACGATCGGGTTAAGGGTTTGCCTAACTTTTGTAGCCTAACTTTTTTGAAAAGATTCAAAAAGTCAGAATGACATTTTTCACATATATATTTCCGTAGATTCATTTCCAATGTGCTCGATAGTCGTGTGAGGCACGAAATCTGTGAATTCTTTTCATAATTTCGTTTGGGTTCCTTAGGGAAAATTTTAGTTTCATGGAAATAATAACCCCCTAAAATTTCGCTAGCTAATGTACGTAGACAAAAATACACCCTCGAAGTGAAATGTAAACGACATTTTTCAACTTAATCTCAACTTACTTAATTTCTCTCAACTTAAGTGGTCGTAAACTGGGAGTTTATGCCGACAATCGGTAAGATCGGGCGAAGTTACGGCTCACAGATATTTCACAGTAGGTCCTGGGTGTTGATAATAAAAGATTTGTAATATGTTGGTGCTTTTGTTGTTGCTGTTTGTGCGTTTATTGTTTTGTTTATGCTGTTTGTTTGTCTTGTACGCCCAAATATTTTTTAATCATCATTAAATAAACGCTACACTATTGGAACACGCTATCAAGATCTTGGTCCATAACATCCAAAATTAAATTAAATTAAGAGTGATAGCCCAGTTGGTAATGAGCCAGACTTGTGATCGGAAGGTCGCGGGTTCAAATCCTGGTGCGGTCCTGTACCACTAAATTCGTCTTTTCGGATTTATGTACGGATTTCAAATTATCACTTGCTTAACGGTGAAGGAAAACATCGTGATAAAACCCGCCCGTCCAAGAAAATTCATTTTCGAAAGACGAGCGGTCCACCAACCCGCATAAGGCCAGCGTGGTGGGCTATGGCCTAATCCCCTTCGTGTTTCGAAGGGAGGCCTGTGCCCCTCGGTGGGAACGTTATGGGCTGATGACGAAGAGACAACTGGGGGGCTTGGAGTAGGTATTAATGTTATATTAGTATAAATGAATTAATTAAATGTAATTTATTAACCACTGTAATAATGTTAAGTTAAATTGAATTAAATTATCATCATTATTTTTACTATCATAATTTTAAGTCTTAGACAATTTTATTACTAACTAGCATTCCGCCCGGGTTTCCGTTCCCGTGGGAATTCGGGAAAATTATGTAACCTATGTCCATCGGGGATAATATACCTTTCTAATGGTGAAAGAATTTTTTAAATCGGTCCCGTAGTTTCGGAGCCTATTCAATGCAAACAAACAATCAAATCTTTCCTCTTTATAATATTAGTATAGATAAATGAGCCTGTGATGCTTGAATAAAGACATTTATTATTATTATTATATAGTAGAAATATAGACAAAAATATTCAGAATTAGTCAGTGAAGTTATATGATGTGTACATGGAAAATTATCCCGAGCATTTTCGTAATTTGGAGGGTTGCTATCGTATACCAGTTGCTATTGACTACAATGGTTAAGCCAATTCAGAGGCCATTTGGCGGTTTAAAGACTGACACTAGGGTTAATATGATTGGTAAGTACGTAGCACATTTAATGATTTCTGTGAACTGAGGCGGACTCAGTTTTCGCTGCCCTAATCACATACGAGTACCAACACACTTAGCTTATATTTACAGTAGAAAACAGTATTCCTACTGTATTAATAGAAGTATCTACCAATAGTAGCACTAAAATGCTAGTCCGTTACTGTGTTGCAGTTTACGGCAAACAGTTAAGTCGTACTAAAGTGAATTATTTAATGGTTTCCCATCGTGTCCACACTTACTTAGTAGTTAAACTACTTTGATCCTATCCTATTAGCACCATGAGCGTGGAAATAGCTGAGGACCAGAGGACAACTATTGTAACCCAGTACCAATTTTCGACAATAAACACATATTACCAAAAACGAAATCTCAACACTTATAATTAGAGAACGGCTGAACCGATTTCCATGGTTTTAAATTTTTTGTATTTTTCTCCGTCCCGAATAGCAGAAAAACTATTAAAAAGATTGGAATTTTTTTTAGAAAATTCCTACGGGAACAAGGTCCCGGACGAAAAGCTAGAATATTATAAAAAAGTGAACAACACTTTTCCAAGTAAAAATAGAGAGAAGTCTATATTTCACCAGGACGGTTTTTTTTTTAATATTAAATGTTTATTTTATTTAAAAAAAACCTTTAGTGCGGTGATTAGTGATAACACCTTAGTGCTCCAAAATCGTCATCTTCACCTGATAGAGGTGCACTCCACTGATCACCAGACCAGGTTCTGACGTACTACAACCCATAAAGTGTTTTTTTTTTACCGGAAATTGGCGAGTTCGCTTTTCTATATTTTAACTAGCTTTCCGTCCGGGCCTTTGTTCCCGTGGGAAATTCGGAAAATTATATAGCCTATGTGTTAATCCAGGGTGTCAGCTACCTCCATACCAAATTTTATCAAAATCGGTCCTGCCGTTCTCGAGTTATAAGTGTTGGAACACACCCGACTTTGTTTTATATCTTAAAATTTTGATTGTAATACTCAAACAATACGCAAAATTACGATTGTGGACGCCCCATTTTTCAAAGAAATATTGATTTAACTCTTAATTGTAGCGACGTCCATTAAAGTTAATGCCACTTTAAATGTCCTACCGTCACTTCCAGTCTTGTTGACGAAAACAAGGACGATATTACATTTATAGAAGACTAGCTGATGCCCGCAACTTCGTTTGCGTGTTAATTTTTTTTTGTACAGAGTACACGGATTGAAAACATCTATCTTACGTGATTTAGATTTTTACATACAAAAGTTTTTTCCCGCTAACTACCGTTCCCGTGGGAATTTTGCAATATCCTGTTCCAACTAAGCTTTAAGTTTACTAAGGTACCTGCATGCCGAATTTCAAGCGTCTAACTTAAGCGGTTCAGATTTTTCATACAAAAGGATTTTCCCGCTAATTCCCGTTCCCGTGGGAATTTCGGGAATTCCTTTCTTAGTGCACCTCTACGGTACCTAAGCTACGTCCCTTCCAAATTTCAAGTGCCTACGTTTAGCCGTTTAGGCTGTGCGTTGATATGTCAGTCAGTCAGTTTCTCCTTTTATATAATAGGTCTTTACCTATGAAATTGCCGATTTTTTCTCAAGCTTTATTTTATTCATAATTTATTGATTGAACAGCTATTACTAAAATTGTTTTTTATTTAAAACCTTGGCCATATAACGGAGATATTGAGACAAATTAATACATATTTACTTTAGATTTATCAAAATAAGCTCAAATATAGCTCGTTTCATCCGTTGCCCGTTTCATTGCTTATTTTTGCTGTACCGTTGTTACAGTTACAACTTTAAATAAACTAAGTATAATGAAAATTTACTTAATGTTGTCCAAACCTTCCTACAAAATTTTGATAAATTTGGATTTCGCATTCCCGAGAAAAATCCAAAAACGTTAGTATGGAAAATTCAGTTTTCCAAAAATATTGTATGAAAAACGGCAATTTCATAGGTAAAGACCTATTATTTAGATTAGCCGCTATACACTATATCACACAAATCTTACAAGTAAACAGTATTTTATAGAGTAATATTAATGAGGTCAGGTTTACATAGCTTGTCAAACTTCATTAATAAAATTGAAGCAATAAAGTATAAAAATAATTCTTAAACAAAATTCACTTGACCTATGACCTACATTTTCTTAGAAAGCTCCTCGAAAATTCAAATTTAAATATTCAACAGCTGTTAACTAATGACGTATTAAAATATTAGGACGGCGTCGTTGATGATTGCTTTACGTCAAAATCGATGTTCAAACCCTAATAATGTAAAGCCTATGCTAATTTATTGATTACGTTTAAGGTAGTGGTTCTCAAACTATAGGCCATCTATATCGTTAAGTATCTTTAGATTTTTCCGATTACCTTCCACGCTGGGCTGGGAGAAAAACAAAAATTTAGAATTTGCCAGCCGTCAATCTTCCCAGGTATACTGTGTGGGAAGTGAGGGTTTTGGTGTATCGTGGGCGAAAGGTTGGCAACCTATCACCATTATATTCAATCCTTACTAATAGTATAAATGCGAAAGTAAGTCTGTCTGTCCGTCTTTCACGCCTAAACTACTGAACCGATTTTAATGAAATTTGGTACAAAGGTAGATTAGAGCCTGGGCAAGGACATAGGCTACATTTTATACCATAGTTGGGCACGATATTACCTGTAGTCCACGCGGGTGGAGCCGCGGGCGGAAAGCTAGTATACTCATATTTCATCTCGTAACCTTCAAAATGTATGTCAAACGTGATGACAAGTGGTTCTATAACAACATGACGCTCCGCCTACCCCGAAAGGGATTACAGGCGTGGGTGTACGTTTATGCTAGTGGCTCTCAAACTATAGGCAATCTATCATAGATTCTTTAGGTTTTCCTGATTTCGATTGAGGCATACTCACAGATAGTCACTTTGTAAATTTAGAAGATTTCTTTCAGTGAAATCCAACAGCTTTTCAGGAAAACGTCATATAATACTTCTCAAAAAATTACGACTTTCAGTACGCTCTGTAAAAATTTATTGACCGCAACATTTCAACGAAGAGAAAATTTTAAAAAAAAATTTATCTTTATTCTTAGGTTAGTTTAGTCAGCTGATTGACATATTTGAATCATTCCTCCTTAGGTATATTCAAATATGAGGCAAAATTGACTTATCTTTGTGATATAATTTTCAATCCGCCAAATGGGCTTGTTACGACTGTAGTGAATTGACAACAGCCCGGGACCGACGGTTTAACGTGCCCATCGAAGCACGGAAACACTCGTAATACATTGCCAATTTGATCACCCATCATGTTCCCTGCCTCTGTGTACGTTGCCTGATTTAAGAAATTTTAAAGTTAACCAATATTTGTATTATCATCCCTCCGAAAAGCACCTTAGAGGATCAAAAAGTTTGAGAATCACTGGTAAACAGACATGGGATAAATTTGAGCATGTTCCAGAATTACGGAGGCTAATTGGGATCCAAGGATTCTTGGGTATTATTCTCGTTAATGTTATGGAAGTGTAGGCAACTTAGGATAGTTATATCTACAGCTTACAGTATACGTTATCCGAATTTCAAGTTTGAGAAGGTTTTGTTATGATTATGTTGTTTATTTAATCTCAGCAAAACCCATCTCAACTAGGCTGATAGCTCAGATGGTAATTACACCTTGCCTACTGTTCTGGAGGTTGGTTCGATTCCAGACATAAACACAAGTAAAATTATACTTGTTACGTACTTGTTACGTTTTTACAAAAAAAAATCATGGTGTTTTGAAAAAAAAAACAGGAAATCGAAATAAAATTTAAAAGTGAAATGGTACAAGCTCTGTTTCAACTAATCAGAGCTGCGATGGTTTCAAATATTTCAAAAAGAATGTTTGATGTGTGTTTTTTTTAAAGTAATGGCAACTGGTCGAGCATAACGTGCGACCATTACTGCCAGCGTCAAGTCCGAGGAAAACAAACTGAAAAAAATTGACCAGTTACGGCAAACGTTGAATTGATTCTACCATTGCCCAGCATAACCTGTAATAACAAAACAAAACAAAACAGGAAAAACAACTCAAAACAAAAAAAAACAAAAACAAAAAACAAAACAGGAGATCACCAAAGCATTCTAAACATATATTACAATTTTATGTCATATTTATAAATATAATTTGAAATTAATTTGATAAGCGGAGAGTTAGAGTATAACAAAAGGGACTTCACGTTTATAGATGTTTGATGTTATTAATATGACATAATTGACATGTTTAAAATAGATAATTTTAGGTATTTTTGAAATACGTAGTATAAATATAAATGAAATTTATATTATATATTTTATGAGGTGACTGTCACATCTATTTCAATATTCAGGCTTGATGTGACAATCACCTCACAGAATATCCTATCAATATATTATGTACATTTTTTTGGTCGAATAAGCAATCTCTCGCTCTAGAAAACAGCAAATAAGACCGATATTGTATCCTACGTACCAAAAAACATCCAAATTGATAACCTTCATTTGTGACAAGTGCTAAACGAACCACGAGAGCAGAAGAAAAACATAATCTCATTTGATGAACACTAGAAAAATACTGCTCAAGGTTCACGTAGGTGAATATTTATTTATTTCACACCTATACCGAAGACATGAATGTAGAAATGAATAAGTGAATACGTTAAATAAGTACTTTTTAATTTTAAATATTATGAGGCTTGTGCATCTAATTACGCTCATGACAGACTCATAGGAGACTTAAAAATAAAAGTCCTTCTAAAAGATTTCTAAGACTTTTTTAACATAAAGATATAAACATTCTGTAAAGATATAAACTATACCTGTAAGAGGTTCGCTCAGAGCTACTAAAATATGTACCTAGTATGTTGTGTGGGGTTCAGTTCCTCATTCCAGTCATTTTAATAAGATTAGGTTAGGTAAGGTTTGATTACCCTATTGTTTAAATGCGAAAATTTTCCACTGGTTTTCGGCTCCATGCATTGTTTGAAAGTTCGTCACAACTATTTAAAAAAGTATTACTAAACTCGCCACAGATGCTTTATTAGTGTGCAAAAATTAAGAATGTGAATGCCTCCTAAACCTTAACAATCTTCTCCAAGAAATAATAGATTGAAACATGAAAAAACGCAGCTGATTGCTTTTTGAACGGACTCAATGAGAAAAGTTTTTTTTAGTTCTACAAACAAAAATAGTAACAAAGAAGAGATTTTAATTTGACTTACTCGTAAAATGTAATTTACAGTTCAAGTCTAAGAAGACTAAATTAGGCGAATTTCTCTTTTCTAAGGTGTGTGTTTATCGCCGAGAATTGTATATGGACATTTTGTAATTCGAACGGAAAGGAACGGCACCGCAAAGTATTACCTTTACCATGTTCCAGTATAACACTATTGATATTTTGAATGTAGGGGGCAATGATAATACAAATTATTAAAAGGCCCAATGCCTCCTCTACACTTCGTTTTAACTTCATTGGTGTAAATATTTATTTATTTCGGTCGTTCGTCGCGGAGTACACCTGGTTGAATGTGTGATAATAAAACATTCATTCGTTCATCACGTCTGCGCTCCCTCGAGACCATTCGTTCCATCCTGTGAGAGGAACAACGCTGGATTAAGTTTATTAGCTTCCAACGACATTTTTTCTGCTGAGTTTTGTGGAAGGTTTTGCGTTTTAGACATTTTTTACCGAATGCTCGTTTGTTAACGCCACGAATCCACAAACCCACCTGGTTTTCCTTGGAATACAAAGTAAGACAGACACAAACACCCAGACCTTCCATTTACACGATCTTTTTTTTACACAAAGGTTTCGACTCGAACATATTTTATAGTGAAATTCGTTTAGGAAATGCTTAATATGTAACTATGCCTACCCGCAATACTGGAGCAATGACATTTTGTTTATTAATGTAAAGAAAAAATAACTTTTGTTTACGAAAAATAGTGATAGTCACACTGCAAAAACACCCCCCCGGAAAAACACCCGGGAAATAGTGTTAATTAAGTTTTAATTTTGATAAATAATATTTTATATGTATGTTAGTCTGTAAGGTATTTATCTATGGGCCTAGTGGCCTGAAAATACATGATTTTATTATTATTATTATTACTGCAAACACTAGAACCAAACATAAACTCAATTTACTAATGGATGTAAACAGTCATCTTTACAAAGTCACAAACTCTTTTATGGGTTAATGTATACGTTTTTATATTAAGATTATTCCCATGTGTATTCAAAACTTACCTTTGGAAAAATTAAGACGATAATTAAAAAAAAAAAAACTTTGTATTACAGAATTTCTGATCTAACAAGGTACTATGGGAATAAACTGCTCAGCGTTAGAGTTATTTCAGATTTAGGTTTATTAAAATGAATATAAGGAAGTGAAGAAATTTTAAAAAGAGCACTCTTCGGAGTTTCTTGCCGATTCTTCTCAGGGGAAGACTGGGGGAAGGCGTAGACTTGAAAGAAATAATGTAATTCACTTCTTTGACTTATTATAAGTAACATCTTAAATGTTCTTTGAAATAAAGATATTTTGACTTTATAGTCGAAAACAAAATAAATAACACATGCACTAAAAAGAAATAGGTAATTGGACTAATCTAATAGTAAAAGTGATGGTTTGAACTGCTGTGACCTTATGACTAAACGATTGGGTGAAATGGTCCCAAATAAGTGGACTGATCACCCGCCTGTGCCTGACGGGCGTCCCCTCCACAGATAGATAGATGACTAAACGATTGTAAAAATCTTATATCAATTTACAAAATGTAAGAATATGTACCTAGTGCTAGTAAGACCTAAATTCCTTCTCCCAATACAAAGAAAGTATAGAAAAGCGTGTATAGAAACACATTTCTGTTTTATTTATCAGCTTTGGCAACAATAACAGTTGGAGTTTAAACTTTATTTAGCCAAGTATTTGTACAAAGTGGCCAGACCATTCAGTTGGCGAGCAACTTGGGTTTCTCTTCTCCTAGTTATAAAACTTTTGTATTTTGAACGAGAATTTTACGATTCAAGCGATTGTGCACGCGAGCCAGCCATGAAGTGGAAAATCTAGGTTCTTATGTAATGCCTAGGTTGCCTGAATTCTGTAACAAATGTGCTGTACAGATGTTTAGGTATAAAGCGGGTAAATGTTGGGGTGTTTGCGTTGCAAGAATGTAATAGAAAGTTGTAAAAATACTACAATTATTGGATAATAGTTTTTTTTAGTAAAATCATCAAATCTTATTATTTTGGGTTTTCCTTTGCATCAATTGGTCCCATTTATTGTGATTAAGAGTGAAAAACCTTAGTTTAACGACTGTAGTCAACCGACGACTTAACGTGCCCTCTGAATCACGAAAAAGCCAGTGATAGAATGCCACTTTGATAACCCATCAGGTTTCCTGCCCGTGTGCATTACTTAACCTCACTGACTGGTTCAGATCAGTGAGCGCTACTGAGCGACGAGCGATTTCAGGCTAACTACTTGGTGATGAATTGATGGCATAATAAAATGACTGAATGAATGAACGAAATGAAAATCTATTTAACGTCAAACTCTTCGTTAATCCACCACGTACATAAACGTATTACTGGCATAATTCAGTACGATGGTTTTAAAATTTATTCGTCCTAAGGGTGCTATTTATATCACCGTTTCAAAAATGAACTGCGGTTATCTGGAAGACGTAAAAACGTGTTTGGCATAGTAATTTGAGCGTTGGTCTCGGAAATTTCAGAGCAAGCTTCGTCTCTACGCCGGGAAATTGAGGTTTTATTATCTTATGCGAAGTTTTATGCAAAATGATTTTAAAATAATAGAACGCAAAAAATATTTTATGACACTTGTTTGATTTTGATTTTATAACCAAAGTATACATATATGGGGTGAATTTAAATTAGTTAGAGCAACTTTAGAGGGTGGTTCTCTCATGAAACTGAACAACTTTCTCTAAGGATTGTAAAATTCTCAAAAAAATACATTCTACTTCCTGTACTAAACCAAATCAGCTGATTACAAAAGTTGGATGGAGAGAGAAAATTTTTTTTTTCATATTTAGATGTTCTTAGGGAAAAGTTGTTATGTTTCGTGTTTGTGAGGAGTTTGGGTATTTACAAAAAAAGTATATAAGTAGTATATGAGTTATCTAGCGTACGTTGTATAAGCCTTGCTTAATTTGAGGTTAACGCTGTGTGAATTTCCCGAGAATATTTATTATTGTAATGATTAAGAAGTTTTAACTATTTTAAACAAACACTTATTTCATACTAGCTTTCTACCCGCGGCTCCGCCTGCGTGGACTACAGGTTATATCGTGCCCAACTTTGGGATAAAATGTAGCCTATGTCCTTTCCCAGGCTCTAATCTATCTATGTACCAAATTTCATCAAAATCGGTTCTGTAGCTTAGGCGTGAAAGACGGACAGACAGACAGACAGAAGTAACTCTACTTTCACATTTATAATATTAAGTAAGGATAGTAAGGATATTTGTCGCGTGGTTCTAAAAAGAATCTTCGGATAGTTTTTCTTTCAAATATAATTTAGTAGAGCCCTGCTCTAGTCACAGTTCACATTTTAGATGGTACTTAAACGAAACGTGGGAGTTATTAAAAAAAACGTGATTTCAAGATTCAAGACATTTATTTGACACAAAACACTAAAACACAAATAAAATAAAATAACATACAATATAAAACACAGGACAAGAACACATACAGAAGACGACAAAACAATGTATAATTGTGCTGTAGTGCGATGTCAAACAGGACACAGCTCAGCATGTGTTGAAGCCGAGGCCCCAACGCTGGTTTTCAGCTGTGCCCTTGGTGCGCGGTGTACGTACTGACGGAAAAGAGTAAACTACTACCTAATGTGTTGTGTATGTGTATGTGTGTGGTGTGTGTGGGTGTGTGTGTGTATGTGTGTGTGTGTGCTTGTTTGTGTGTATGTGTGTTTGTTGGTGACAGTGTGACAAGGATGATAGATAAATACAAAAGATAAATAAATAAATAGATTTAAAGCACGTTTATAATTATACAATTTGCTTATAACTTTTAAACGGCTAAAACAATTTGATCAAAATTAGCTTAGAACCATCCTGATTACGTCAGCTTTCAAACAGAAAAAAAACCGCATCGAAACCGGCTATTTGCTTTAGAGCTACGATGATACACAGATACACGTAATATTCCTTTTTTATTTGGGTTTAAAAAAGAGAACGTTCATTTATGAAATGTGTATACAAATTTGACTGTGCGTAAAAATGTATAATACTGTAAAGACACTGTAAATGGTGGTAAGGTCTTCGGAAATTCCTCCTTATCGAAATACAGTCAAGTTTGTGGCAAACTTGACTAACCTTAGTGTATTGTAAAATCGCCAAATGGCCTCTGACGTGGTTTTACGACCATAGTCATATCTTCCGAAGCACGGAAACGCTCGTGATAAATTGCCACTTTCTTCACTCATTAGGTACCTGCCTCTGTATACGTTGCTTAACCTCACTGATCGGTATATCAGCGAGTGCCACTGGGCTGCGAGCGTCTTTGCAAATAGCCGTAGAATTAGTAGAGTCAAAAGAATGAATATGTATGACGTATTTAAATCTTTTAATGTAACATCCTGAATGAACCAATAGGTAATGCATTTAAATCCTTTAATGTAACTTTGGTAATGAGTTGGTAATGAGCCAGACTTGTAATCCGAAAGTCGCGAGATTAAATCCAGGTGCGGGCCTGTACCACTAAATTCGTCTTTTCGGATTACATACGGATTTCTAATTATCACTTGCTCAACGGTGAAGGAAAACATCGTGATGAAACCCGCCCGTCCAAGAAAATTCATTTTCGTGAGACGAGTGATCCACCAACCCGCATTGGGCCAACGTGGTAGACTATGACCTAAATCCCCTTCGTGTTTCGAAGGGAGGCCCGTGCCCCTCGGTGGGGATGAATATGGGCTGGTAAAAAAAATGTAACTTTGACTTATTTTAATTAGCACCTGAATGTTCTATGAAATAAATCTGTTTTGACATTGAGTCTGTACTGTATTAAACCTCTATAGCGTCTTTGGAAGATTCTGGAACTGGGTCAAACAAAGTTCTGCTCTCATCAATGTTGGCAATCAACGGTGATCCGGAATTGGTGCTGATATTTCAGATACAATGTTATGTTTCTTTTTTATTTCGTAGGCGGAAGGAAAATGTCGGATTTCCCTGATATATTTTGTTTTATTGTTTATGTAGTTATAAACCGGAATTTAGATGGTTGGAAGGTTTGCTTCCTCGACATTTATAATTCGCACCAATTTTTGGGTTTTGATTCTAAATTACGCGACTTTCCAACAGTACGTCACCAATTTCGTCTAAATATGCTCATTTAGGGTACAGCCAATGTTTTGAAATTCATTGTTTTGCATACATTATCTTAGCATTAATACCGCAACGCGGCAACATTTGGTACTTAATCCATATGACGCACAGGTTGATTCCAATTAAAGCAACACGGTGATAAGAGATTTTACGGTGTTGTTACAACATTAATTCTTTCGTAAAAACACAACACACCATACGAAACAAACAGTAAAACTGAAGAAAAACAGACTTAAAATATTTTTAACAATAACAAGAACAAACAAGCAATAAGATGTGTGTATGTATGTATGTATGTAAATCCTTTATTGTAAAACAAAATATGTATTATGTGTATTTTGTGTATTATGTGTAGTGTCGTCGTGTTCTGTGTGTGACGGTAAAAAGGCTCAGACTCAGCATATGTGTCACAGAAAACTGTGACGCTGATGATTTTGCCTAGACCTATTTGTAAGTCGTCATGAGTGTGTGATTGAAATAGCGTTTTTTTAAATGAAAAATCACGAAACAACTTATCAGTTTGAGCGGAACGGTCTGCGAAACACAGACGTTATCTAGGCCAATAAATTCTTCGAAAAATCTCAAGGCCCAATTATCGTAGGCGGTAGCTCGAAGATATATTTCCCCCTGCTTCTCATTCAGAGGCTGTCCGCCGAGTGAGATAAGGGGCATCTACCATTAATATACCGGGTACAACCAAACAAAGTGAATAGACCATTTTTAAAACGTCAGCAGAACGGTAGCTGAGAATATTAATAGCCTCAGATCAGACTGTCAAGGTTATTGATTGAAAAGCGATAGATAAAGATTGGCGTAATAAAGCTCGTTTTTTTACCTACTTTTTCACGTTTTCAATGGTGAAATAGGACAGCGGATTGGATGGAATCCTTTTTACAAGATTTTTATTTGAAGGCTGGTTTGGTCGAGTGGTAGTGGCGCTGCCTCTTGATCGACGGGTCCTGGGTTCGATTTCTAGTCGGGACAAATGTTTGTGTAAAAGCAGACGTTTGTTCTCGGGTCATGGATATTCGTGTCGATCTTTATGTATGTTTCAAGGGACACACGACACAAGGGAAAACCTTAGTGTGGGCCTTTGAGTGTAAAAAAATGTACACACGGCAGCACATCAGGCTATAAGTACATAGTCGCCGAAATCGCTGCTCTCTGTACTAGCTTTCCACCCGGGACTTGGAGACGTATTTTTGAAACAATAAAATTCCAATTGCATACGAATTGTTATTAAGATTTGTATGCGATTCTCATGCGAATCTTGTCAATACGTCTCCTGGTTTCCGTGGGAATTCAAGAAAATTATGAAACTTATGTAACTCAAGGATAAAGTAGCATTCTAAAGGTGTAATAATTTTTTAAAGAAAAAAAATTTGGAATCGGTCCAGTAGGTTAGTCGTTACAAACGTATATACAGGGCTTTATTAGGTAAATCTCTTTCAACCTCTCGGGTGGTTAATCAGTCCGTGAAACTGAACAACTTTCCTAAGGAACATAGGTCAAAATACGAAAAAAAAATTTTGATCTCCCATACAAACTTCATTAGCATACCTATAGCGCATTTTGTATGGGAGATCAACATTTTTTTTTCGTATTTTGACCTATGTTCCTCGGGAAAGTTGTTCAGTTTCATGGACTGATTAACCACCCGAGAGGCTGAAAGAGAGATACCTAAAGCCCTGTATATAAATAAAAATCTTTCTCTCCTTATTATATTAGTGTAGGTATAGAAAACGTCATAGAAACTGATACCACCGGCGGCGCTACTTTACTACAATTACTTAAAGGTGGTATCGGTTTCTATGGCGCTGTCTGTACTTAATAAATGAAGGTGTGTATGTATGTTCCCTCGAGTCAGTCTTGCAATTGAATTTAATGTATTTACCCTCAACCGATTTAGCTGAAAATTTGCATACACGTTTAGTTTGGATAATCCATGCATGTTTAGTTTTATCAGTGTCCGTCTTCTCAATCATTTATTGCTTTCCATGGTTTTTACAAAGGTGCCAAACAAATAACATTTCTGAGAGCTCAATTATTTGCCAAGTGCCCCATCCAGTTCCACTTAAACTACGTGATACGTATCTCATCTGTATTACTTTTCTTTTTACTCCGACTATAGATAGGGTAATTTATTGACGTCATTTACTAGAAAGAAACTATTTCAACAGCAGCTGTGAAGCTACAGCTTAGATAAGAAAGTAAGTCTCGCGACAACAAACTACCGATGTGAGATGCTGAGAAAACCTGCACCAAATAGTGTTACGATACAAGTATTGAATCCAGGGCAGGGAGGCACTTAGGGTCAGCTCCCACCGCGACGCGACGCGACGCGACGTTGCGGATAGAGCCACTCAAAATTGAACTTTATTTATTACAAGTGAGAATTTAGAACACGTCGCACCACGCAGCGCTGCGCCTCGCAGCTCGCCGCGGCGTTCTCACAATGAAATGTTTATCTTTTAAAATCTCTATTTATAAACAATGAAATAACAATGAATGTTCTTTATTTATAAACAATGAAATGTTTATAAATAAAGTTCAATTTTGAGTAGCTCTATTCGCAACGTCGCGTCGCGTCGCGGTGTGAGCTGACCCTTAGGGTGTGTGAGAGCCAGCTTCGTAGTTAAGCAAACATTTTAATCGTTTATTTATGTAAGTAGTAACTTTATTTTGTGTAAATATCCAATTACACACCCACACACTCATAGCCACGCTCATATACACACACAAAACACACACACACGCGCGTACATACACTAGATACTCTGCCTATATTGATAGGGATTATGTTCGTAAGTGTATGCATTAATGATTTCTAATAAAAATGGTATTTAGGTATATTAACCTAAGGTATAGCATAGCTAGTAGGTACCTATTTTCATTAGTTTTTAATGAAATTCGTTATTTTTTCCTGTAAAGGCAACTAATCTATCCAGACATACCTACTTTCAATCAATCCACTCTCACTTTTCGCCTATATAAGAATCTTAATGGACATTTTTGGATTTTATTGGCTGTTTTATATTTTTTTTATAAAACCTAAAAAGAGCTCAAATGCCGACCCTGTTGGAACTGTATTGGAATCCTTGTTTACATTGATACGGGCTGAAGCTCTTGGGAACATCCTGTATATGCCAGCTACAAGCTTTTAAAGGTAATACTCCGTTTTATATACACCCTGTGTAGTGCGCGGAATCGTGTTATGTTTACTAGGGTTTTAAAATTTTCTGCACTTTTAGCTGTCACTTGTTTTTAAAAAGTGAATCTTTGGGAATTGAGCGCCCCACTCCGAATGCTTGTCTTTTCAAGCTTGAAGCAAATGTGTGAGCACGTGGGAATTTATGTTGTAGTTACACTGTGTTTATATTTTTTTTGGTTGCGACGCTAGAAAATATGTGACACACGAAATTAAAGTTTGTAAGATAAACTCGAATGGTTACAATGCTACATGGAAACATTATTTTTATGTTTGTCTTATGAGCCTTAATATCGGGCAATTATGTCCCGGATTGTGGGACATCGTGCGCGGGGACGAAGCCAACACGTAGAGAGACCCATTCCATAATAAATAAATGAAAATTGGTTTTAGATCCTTTCAATTTATGGTGCATGTGATGTACCGTTAGAGCTGGCAGGGTGTGAAAAAGTTTTAAAGAAATTGGAAGAATCCTAAAAAAATTTTTTATTTTTATTTCAGTAAGTATAAAGTCAAGTTAAAAACATGTTTTTGTTCATGTCGGGCACTTTGAAGGCTTGTATTTATTTTTAAAATTGTTATTTGCCTCCAATAATAATTTTTATTGAACCATACAACACGAAAAATTAAAAAAAAGTTCATTGTCGCAAATACACACAACACTTTTTTTTTAAATAAAAGTTTAAAGAACGAATTACGTTGTTTTTGAAAAAAAAATTGTGCTAAAATAGCCTGAGCACAAAAAAAGGGTTAATGTACCTGAAGTAGGTAGCAAATAGTCACTTTAACCTGCCTGTTTCGTTTTGACAACGCTCTACCAAACACCATGTATATTCTGATTCTACAATGTTTCTTCCTTAAAATCTTTTTACACAGCCCTTTCATAAATCAGCCAGAAACACTTCAAAGTAGTTACATAGAAGACGTGAGTAACGATTCTCTCTGACCGCTCAAATGATATATTTGTTTATGTAATATTCAGCAAAGGTTTGTGTCAAACGAAGCGGTGGCCCCGGAATTGGTCTGAGTGCACGCTTTGGCCTCACGGGACGCCTTTTGTGGGGCTGACAGTGCTCCTACTGAGCCATTTACTCTAGTCTTGTTGAGAAACTGGGAAGTAATGGTAACTTTCTCATGAGATGTTTCCGCATTTTGTTTCAAATTTTAAAAATAAAATTTTTTCTGTCTTTTTTGAAAACAGACATTTATGTTAATGTAATTATAAATATTTATCTACAAGGCTTTAGGTAAATCTGTTACAACCTCTCGGGTGCTAAATCAGTCCATGAAACTGAACAACTTTCCCCAAGGAATATAGGTCAAAAAAAAATAATTAAATTGATCTCCCATACAAAATGCGCTATAAGCTGATGAAGTTTGTATGGGATATCAATTTTTTTTTTCGTATTTTGACTGATGTTCCTTGGGGAAAGTTGTTCAGTTTCATGGACTGATTAACCACCCGAGAGGTTGAAACAGATTTACCTAAAGCCCTGTATAGGGCAGCATTTATTTTTAACTTAAGAAATTGTCTAACACTATAAAAATGCGAACACTATTATTTTTTCAATAAATTATTTACTGAAGTAGTTTTATCAAATTATTTACTTATGTAGTTAATTTGATCAGCCCCTATATATTTCCATCGAGGCCTCCCTTCAAGAACCGAAGGGGATTAAGGTCATAGTCCACCATGCTGGCCCAAAAATACTTAGGCCAGCGTTCACCAAAAATTAAACCAACGATTAGCAGCTAACCAGAGATTTGACAATGTTATTTTCATACATTTTTTTATGACATTTTGTCTGATTAGCTTCTAACCGCAGTTTAACCCTTGGTGAACACGGGCCTTAGTTGATTGAAAACTAAGGTTCAATTTCACCATACTCTGTTAGTTAGTTAATCCACGATTAAGAAGTTAATCAGACAAAACCTCAAACAAAAAGTATGAAAATGACATTGTCAAATCTCGGGTTAGCTGCTAATCGTCTGTTAAATAACTAACAGAGTATGGTGAAATTGGGTCTTAAGCTACTTTAAAGTACACAATAAATATGATGAGTCGAACAATTACTTAATCAATTTAATAATTTAGTTTGCAATTTCCTCTCAGATGTCAGGATGGGATGTCACTTGGCGGCATAAAAAAAGCTTCATAGCGAAACGGAATATCAAATAGCTCTGAAACAGACCCAAATTGAGAGCTCCAGTGCAGTGTAGAGTGTAGGACATCCGCTGAATGTATGAAAATTTTCTGTGGAAAGGTCGAGTTTAAAATATATAGCGTCCGGGAAAGGCGTCTTGGGACACTGCCCGACCTCTCCATATTATAGTGAAATGCGAACATTATAGAGAAAAATGTGCTCGACGTACAGTTATTTGCAAGACCTGCTCAATGTTTAATAGAGGGGAAAGAATAGATGAGGAACAGATAGAACAGGGATTGGGGTTTGAGAGTATTCGAGAATCAGGTCATAAAAATTAGTAATGTTGTTTGAGTTGCTCTACCTTACTTTAGCAAAAATCAATGTCAACCTAACTAACAAAAAGCTAAAATAATAAGTAAGTCCATTTGTAAAAAAATCATGGAAGATTTTCCAGATACTATTTTGTTGCATATAAATGTGAGATAGGATTAAAAGTATACCGTAGGATTTTGAGCAATTTGTGGTGTTGGAGATGTTAGGAAAAAGTCGTTTTGAATTTAATTTTGTCGCCACACACTCAAAGGCCCACACTAGGGTTTTCCCTTGTGCCGTTTGAACATACGTAAAGACAGACAAAAACACCCATGACCCGATAACAAACGTCTGCTTTTACACAAATATTTACCCCGACCGGGAATCGAGGCCAGGACCTGTCGAACAAGAGGCAGCGCTACTAGCACTCGACCAAATTTGAAGAAGTTGCGAGATCCTGGTGTTTGAATTAAATCGAAGACGCTCGTGAAATCCTTGTTTAGACACATCATTATAAATGTATCCGCCACATATTTGGCACGAAGGCTTAAGAAGTTTTATCAAACTTAGAAGGACAAGGAGGTATTTAAGTAGATATGTCGCCATTTCCTTTCGGAATAGCTCGAGAACTTTCTAGACGTACTTGATTTGATTTTCCTATTATCCTGGTTTTGACTTTGATGGCACTCTTAAGAAACGACGAATTGCTTTGTGAAGATGGTTTTGTTTGATTACCTTGAGAACTTTTGATGAGAAAAAGAAAATTTGCGAACGTGTTCTGTAAAAATGTTTTGCCCCCGACATCCTGACTGATGCAAAGTCAAATTTATTTATGAAATTACACGCTTGGAGCTTACCTTTAGTTACTTTAATTTATTTTTTAATTTAGATCTTTCAGAGTATCGTCTTTTAATCAGTTAAATTGGCAAGAGGCCATAATACGGCGTCTGACAAATTCAATACATAGTTCAAAAACTTGTGTGCAACTGTAGTCGTCCACTTTTGGATATAGCGTGCTTCATTAGTAGGAAGGAATAAATAAACTAGAATAGGAGTCACTACGCTTGGAAAATGGGTGTCACACATATAAGTGTGTCTAATTCACAATAATAATAATTATAACGTTTATTGTACACACAGGACATAAATTACAGACATAAGACAGTACATACAAGAAGGTTCCGCTTATTTCTAAAAAGAAATTTCTACCAGCAGACCTGTTGATAGGATAGAGCAGGAAGAAAGGAAGACACGTGTACTATAGGAGAGAAAAAGATGTAACAAATTGAATGCTAATTATTACTTAAACTGCCATAAAATAATGTAGGTCCAATTTTATTCCGCAACTATACTTGTTCCGTCGCGCGCTTGTTTACGGCGCGTGCGATACAAATCGGGGTGTGCAAGAATCGCGCGAAGTTTTAACTTTAGTTCCATTCTAGAATTCGACCGTAAAATATCATCATAAACCAACTGTCTGCCATTTGTCAACTTTGGTAGTATCTTGACTAATAATTTGAGTTTTAGTTCGATTTGGTTTCCTTTGTAAAGTCCATCCATAAATAAAAGTCTTAAAAGGTAAACAAATATGGCGGAATGTGTAACCATAGACTACTATAGTGATGTGGTGTATGTCGAATAATGTCGATGTCGGCAAAATTACTAAGTGCATTTCTGCTATTGCTATTTAAGGCAATATAATAGGTGAAGAAGTAAAGAAGAACACAGATGAAGTAAAACACATTTTTACCATTTCCCCTCGAAAAAGGGTCCGTTATTCTTCAAAAACAGTGAATAAAACGCTGTTTATTTGACTGAGTGAATAAAACATTTTGAATTTGGGACATGCGCGAATATACTGATTTTAGTAAGAAAACAAAAGAAAATGTGCAAGGAGGTTGCATACTCTCGCTATAAAAACTTACTAAAACTTGGCTGTATGTAATAAATGGCTGTATGGAATATGTCTCGGTTAAAAATTTTAAATTTAGAATAAGGAATTCAGCCAATTTTCTGTGCAATTTTCATGCAATTAAAAGTTTCTGATAAAAGTTTTTGTCTCAAAATCATAAAAAGAGTTCGACGTCCAGCGATGAAAGTGAACCTCTCGTTCCAGAGTCATTTCGCGTTAAAGCAGCAGCTATTGTTGATAATTTACTGTCACAGAGTAATTATTTTCTTTTTCTCGTAGTCAATGGTAAAAAGTAGAGTACCTAACACGTGAAAAAAAAATTCATCTCGGCTCTTGTATCCCTCGACCCGCTCAGGATTCTAATCTAGAATCCTTCGCTCCTCTCGGGATATAACTCAATGCCTCGAAAAGAATTCACCTTTTTTTCACTTGTTGGGTAATCTACTATTATTACAAATAGCATTTGTGCGAGGTGTCGTTAGAGTTGAAAGCCAAGTTGTGGAGTATTTGAAAGCTGTTGAGTAGTTGTTTTTTTCTGTGTGCGGTGTTCTAGTAATCTCATTGAAAATGCTTTTTTGCTAGATAACCGGACAGAATTGAAAACATGACCATTAACAATAAAATTTTTACCATTTAATGACAAGTTCTTTATTTTCCTCTGACATGTATGCAACAATATGTTTCGGCAATGTTTTTTTTTTTTTTTTAAATTTGGCGCACCAGAATAGCCTCAAGTTTTTATCGATATGAAAGAACATCCCATCCCTATCCACCAAAGACAATACAGAGTATTTAAAATGTCAGTTGTAGGTTTGAAATTACAGCGATCTCGGTTTTCTGCAAAAAAATAAGTATTTTACGATAAAATGGACATATTATTATAGAAATAATGGTGTTGCACGTGATTACCTAGATGTTACAACAATTACTTACTTGTTATTGCGTGTGATTACACCCGGAATGTGTATTTTTCTTCCGGTAACAGGTTTGTTTACAACTTAAGACTTTTAATTATGGATGGACTTTAGTAAAACACTATTTTAACCTATAGTGACAATAATTTCTATGTTATATTAACTGCATCAACATCCTTTAAAATTAAGGCCTTCAACAGCACGTGTCTTAAAATAACGTTTTTTCTACCTGCATCTTCAAAGCCCTCATCACGACATATTGTTGTTCACATAATCACTCATAAGCGGTTAATCTCAAGCCGGAAATTGTTCTTCGGTACGCTTCCTACATTATTCTTTAAGCTTCTTCTGAAGCAGAAATAATGAGAAAAATGTCCTCAGAAACTTTTTGGTTCTTAAAGGGGTTCAATCAACGTGCCAACCTTTAAAAAAACAAGTAAACACGCCGACGTCAAAATTGGCTCCTTAGCATAATTGGATTGGGTCTTCTTACAAAACTTTTAAATTCAGACAAAAGAGGGACTATGGAAATCAAAGCCAAGGATTTAGTTTCTTTAATCGTTTGAATAAACGGAGACTGGAAATTGGTTGTTTATTTGAGTTTTCTTCGATTTATATAGTTAATTGGTCCTTAGGATATAATTTCTCATATATACACACATACGGTCACGCCTGTTATCCCTAACTGGTAGGCAAGGCATCAGTGGTTCAAGCGAACCACGTGATGCCACGTTAGACACACATTTTGAGGGTTATCAGATGGAACATGTGGTATAATGGTGAGAGGTCGTCAGCCTTTCGCCCAGGATACAGAAAACCCTCGCATTCCATTTACAGACCTTTAAAGTATGCCTGGGAAGAGAAGCAGCTGGCACATTCTAAGTTTTTCTTTCACTTCCAGTCTTTGTTCAATTTTTTCTACTGTTTTTTGTAAATACTGTTTTATTGTAGGTTACGAATATGCTGGTTAATTTTTTAAATTTTATTATGAGATGGGTTGACCCCAAGAGTAAACTCTTCACTTTCAAAATAAATGTGAACAATGCGCGAAAAACTGAAACTAAAAACCCATCAGATTTTCTTTAGAAGATAACCTTATAAACCGTTTTTTTTTTGTTGACAGGTAGTTGAAGATTGGAAGTTCATGTCCATGGTTCTCGACCGCTTTTTCCTGTGGCTGTTCACCATCGCTTGCTTCGTTGGGACTTTCGGTATCATCTTCCAGTCTCCCTCCCTTTACGACACGAGGGTCCCAGTGGACCAGCAGATTTCCTCCATTCCTATGAGGAAAAACAACTTCTTCTACCCTAAAGATATTGAAACTATTGGCATTATTAATTAAAATTCCTTCACTAAGTTTAAAATAATGATTTGGCTTAGATGGTGAGAATTAAGACGGATATAAACAAATTCACTTTTCCTTGGTTATAAGAGCTGCGCCCTTGTTACTGTAACAACTTTAGTGAACTTATAAAAAAATATAAAGGGTCGTGGCAAGCAAAGTGATCAATATCAAAAGTGTTTTTTGTAAAGTAAATAACAAAGTTGCTTCTCCGTACAAGTTACAGGCAAAGTAATTTTTCTTTGGTGCACTTTGACGAACCTCCACTTAATTTCTGAGTAAAATATAATGTTTAACACATCAGTCACCATGGTTAGAGACAGCCTACCGGGTCTTTTTTGCCCGGAGTATGTCGCGGGTTGACGCAGTTGCCACAGCAATAAATTTCCCCGTTCGGCCGTATCAGCCAATTTTTCATTTATCTGAATCAGTAATACCCTGAATTTTCCGCGAAAAACAGAAATTTTCGCGAAAATTTGCGGTGCTCCAGTGGTTTAAAGTGTTTGAAAACGACAATGAATCAAATACTTTGTATAAATAGTGCCAAATGGCTTAAAATAATTTTAAATTGAGTTATTAAATAAAACAAGTGAGATGGTTCATGTCTTATTCCACTTCTTCAATAGCTGAATAAATTTATTTCAATCAACAGTTTTATCGAGTCAAAATGTCATACCAATATGTTTGGTATTATAAATATTATAATGTCACTAAGATAAGAATTGCAAAAAAACTTTGGCTATTTATAGAATCTAGTCATATTCGAAAATATAAATCTATTATCATTAAACCAAAACGGCTTGACATTAATGATAAAAATTAAATTATTTTATTTAAAACTATTTATTTGAGAAAATAAATTAAAATAAAGATTTGTCACTACGCAAAACTAGAAAAAGGCAATTTTAAAGATACCGCTCAAATTGTATTAATTGGATAATGATGTGTTTGTTTTTAAAATTGAAGTAGGTAATATAAATTAAAGCCAAACTATAATATTAAGTAGTAAAATGTATTAAATATAATGGCTGTGAAATTAAGTTCTTTAAGAATTTTACATTACTTAGTGTAATCGTGTACGTGTCAACTGAATATTGTTAACTTCACTGAAAACTTGAGCACAATAAATACTTTATTAACATTTTAGAGAAGTGATTTTATTTATTACATCTATATATACGCTCACGCCTAAAATCCCTATCGGGGTAGGCAGAGAGTCAATGAACCACTTGAAGCCACGTTTGACACCAATTCAGAAGTTTATTAGATGAAATATGATGTAAGTGGTGAGAGGTTGTCAGCCTTTTGCCCACAATGCAGCAAAACCCTCGCGTCCCGCTTACTGACTTTTACAGTATGCCTAGAAAGAGTAGGCAGCTGGCACATACTATGTTTTTCTTTTACTCCCAGTCAAGCATGGAAGTATTTACATTTTATTTATTAATGAAAATAAATGGTTTTTTAACTTGTTCAATCTAAGATTGTTCTGCTTGTACGTCATCGATCATAGCTTGGAAGGCAAACAAGAATGAAACTATTTAACTCGATTTGAAGTTTATTTAAATATCGTAAGTTTACCTATATGTACCAACGTGTAACGTCTACCCTTTATTTGGTCATTTTACTTCAATAATGTTTTGCTATCAAGATAAAAAATGTTTATTTATTTAAGAAATCAATATTGCAGCTAAAATATTGAATTGGTCTCCAATTTGTCAAATACAAAATATTTAACATATTTTCTTTAAAAAATTTAATGTTTTCAAACGTTTACATTTTATTTTACTTTCCTATTTATAATTTGTAACTGGTTAAAAATATTTTTGAAAAGGTAATTTAATGTTTTTACCGTCATTTTCAAGCACCTTCACTCCTGGTCTAAAATGTTTTAAAGTCCAAGAAATTACACTATACAAAATTAGATTAAGTCTCAAGAAGGCCTGACTTCTTCAACTAAACGGGTGATGACGTCAAAAAGGCTGTAAGGACAGTCATCCAAGTACTTGTCGCAGTCTCCACGAGCTCCATCAACTTCTGCTTCGTAGTACGCATCGTCTAATCCTTCTTCACGTGAAGATGAAGGCCTGAAAGGTAAATTATCCTTATTAACCTACGAACATTTTATGTATTGTGTCTTGTTTTCTTTGTTTTACGTTAGTTCATCAACATCCTCCAGTTTGTTAGCAACCCGAATCAACTTTAAAAAAAACTTGCACATCAGTAAGCGCTTACTTAATAAAGCAGAGTCTCTCCCAAGAATTTTTTTTATTTTTTTATAATAAGATGGGTTAACTCTTGACCTCAATCTTGACCATAAGGTCAAAGATGAGGTTGACGATGGAGCGAGTTAACCCAGAAAATGCCTATAAAGGCACTGGTACTCCCACGCACCGACGGAACACAGCAAGCTGTTTGGCGTCGGACTTCGGTAGGAGGGTGGTCGCGAACCAGACGGCCCTTTACAGAGCCTACCACACCACATGAGACCATAGGACGACACCTCAGATTCAGAAAAAAAAATGAAGTGTCGTTGCCCGGGATGGATTACTAGGAGGCAGGTCTCATTTGTGTTTCCTTAGTCGCCTCTTACGACACCCACGGAAAGAGATGGGGTGGTGTTATTCTCAACCGATCACCAAACGGTAAAATCGGAGCTCTATGATACTGCCATTGGCCTAATCACAACAAGAGGCTGAAATTATTCTTATCTTTTGACAGAACTAGCATTGCTGATGTATTGATGTCTACGATACTGATGTCTAAAAAGATCATGTTTCATAAAATAGCCAGTATGTGAGTGTCGATATTAATTAAAAAAAAGATACGTACGTGAATATAATGTGCATGATGTGTCCCAGCAAACCATTGTGGTGTAGAGGTGTTTCTGCAGCTTCACAAATATTCCGCAGCATGCATTCTTTACCATTCATACCAAATCTGTAAAGAGCAATAATGACTTTAAATTTTTTAAGCACTTTCTTCAAAACCATTACCATGGTAGCAGCAGGATTGCCAAAGTGAAATGTTTTTGCCATATCAAACTTCCAATTCAGGACAGTTTGAAATAAATTTCTTAAAATAAAATTCAGTTTCTAGCAAACCGGATTATGCTTTTAAAGCTTTTGCCAATACTATTCAAATCTTGACAACTTTAACGAATCATAAAATTCTATTTTTACAATTGTAGTCAGCTTTTAGCCTTTGCGCGCCAAATGCACACATGGTGTGCGAGATTACTATCGCAACCGGCTTAAACAATCGCGCGACGGGTAAATTGAATGTGTCGTATTTTCTTTGCCGTTAAAATTAAAATTGATAAAGGAAAAAGCTTTTTTTCGTATAAATGGGATTGCTCGATGAAAGTCGTTCTCGTTTTTTACTGCAGTCTCTAAGATTTTCCTTTTACTGTTATACTAATTGGTCCTTTTATAGTAATTTAATTCAGTACTCACTGTTTGAACTTCGTCTCCAGTACTATATAAGCCAGCTCTCTTGTTATACTGCGACTGTGTCGAGAAGTGACTACCTGAAATTAAATTAAACTTCTTCGGTCAATGAGGTAAGTTTTGTTAAATGATGAGTTTAGTTCACTTGAATGTCAATAGATGACTCTGTCATCTGACACAGTCAATTTCACTAAAATGTGAGCTTATTTTTGTGGGTCTTTGTCCCATGTAGGTAGGCAAAGACCACATATCCTCGTTTGCTTTCTCTACGTTTGTAATTGGCTTCATATATGCTCTTCAGATATGCAATAAATAACATAAATTAGAATTTAATTTATCAAACAGATCACGAACTATTTTTTTTTACCTATTGCACAATTTTATTCGGAAGTGATTTTTTTGAGTTAGACTCGTTGAAGGTAGAACATCAATAATTTAGTTTTGCTTGTTTCGTGATAGACGAAATTTCATAGATTAGATGACAACTGCTTTTCTCTCCATTTTAACTCCATGCCACCGCTAACTGAACGTTAAGTTGCAAACTACATAGCGGAATAGATGCCCTAGCATCTGAATTTTTAATTGAGCTAAAAGCTTAAAATATTGTTATACTGAAGCTTATTGTCATAAGAAGGTTCTTTCTTATTGAAGAAGAAAATCTAATTAGTTACTTCCACAGAATACTTTCATGCTAAACTGGTAATAAAAGAAAAACATAGAATGTACTGGTACATTCCAGTACCAGTACCATTTTCACCAGTACCAGTACCAGTACCAGTACCAGTACCAGTACCAGTACCAGTACCAGTACCAGTACCAGTACCAGTACCAGTACCAGTACCAGTTCCAGTACCATTTCCAGTACTGCCTACTGCATACTGTAAAAGTCAGTGAGTGAGACGCGAGGGTTTTGCTGTATTGTGGGCGAAAGGCTGACAACCTCTCACTACTTACATTATACCGTCTGAATTTATGACAAACGTTGCGTCAAGTGGTTTTAAAACCACGATGCTCTGTCTACTCCAATAGGGATTATAGACGTGAGCGTATGTATGTATTATTTTAACGGTGTGGTGATCGGTTGAGAATAGCACCACCCCATCTCTTTCCGTGGGTGTCGTAAGAGGCGACTAAGGATACACAAATGAGACCTGCCTCCTATTAATCCATACCAGGCAACGAATCTGAGGTGTCGTCCTATGGTCTCATGCGGTGTGGTAGGCTCTGTAAAGGGCCGTCTGGTTCGCAACCACCCTCCTACCGAAGTCCGACGCCAAACAGCCTGCTGTGTTCCGTCGGTGCGTGGGAGAACCAGTGCCTTTATAGGCATTTTCTGGGTTAACCCGCTCCATCGTCGACCTCATCTTTGACCTTTATGGTCAAGATTGAGGTCAAGAGTTAACCCATCTTATTATATTTTTTTTTATTAAAAAACACCTTTTACTCGTTGTACAGTTCTTTTAATTCGATATTTAAAAATTATAATGCAAAAACACATACAGGGCTTTAGGTAAATTTCTTTCAACCTCTCGGGTGGTTAATCAGTCCATGAAACTGAACAACTTCCCAAGGAACATAGGTCAAAAAACGAAAAAAAAATTTTGAACACTTTAAACACAAACTTCATTAGCATATAGCGCATTTTGTATGGGAGATCAAAATTATTTTTTTGTATTTCGACCTATGTTCCTTGGGGAAAGTTGTTCATTTTCATGGACTGACTTAGCACCCGAGAGGTAGAAAGAGATTTACCTAAAGCCCTGCATATCTCCGATCTATGCGTGAAAACGATCTGTGAAAAGGGGCTGCCTAGAGTACTGTGGTATGCAGACCTTCATGGAGGATCGGGCATAACGCAACTTCTTTCTCATTCGGTCATTTCGAAGAAGATAATTTGAATATCAATTTAAAAGGTTTGAAATGGTATTCGATGTCAAGATTCGAAATGATTGAAGATCTGGTCTTGCGCCATTCATTGATGAGTGTGGATTGATTGTAGTGAGCTCGCGGAAGAAGTTCTTGTATACGTTCGTAGGCGTGCAAATAGCACTTAATAAGCGTTGCTGAATTCTGTTAACCGTGGACGTGTTGGAAAGTGCAATAAAATTGTAACAGAAGTGCAGATTTTGATTATAATCGTGTACCAGAAGAAGAACTAAGTCTTTTACTTATACGCTCCCAGAATAGATGTCACAGTACCTAGTGCTGTACCACTCCGCGTGGACTGGTAGCGTTGTACCACTTGTGTCGTCGATCGATTTTCTCTTAACAGTATCTAATTAGTGTTGCCATTATATCCACATTGAAGAAGGTACAGACTTACCGGCAAATTAGGAAACAATGCTTCATCAATCTCAGTGATGTTGGTAACGGGGCTGTAATTCGCTTCGAAGTTGTAAGACACGAATACATTCTTGTCTGGAATATCAAGGGGCACTGCTATGGCTAAAAACACCTGAAATTTAAAAAGTTACCATCAATGAGAGAAAGAGAGAGAGAGAAAATTATTTACGCTGTGTGGTGATCGGTTGAGAATAACACCACCCCATTTATTTCCGTTGGTGTCGTAAGAGGCGACTAAAGAAACAAAAATGAGACCTGCCTCCTAGTAAGTAATCCATCTTAGGCAACGACACCTCATTGTTTTTTTGAATCTGAGATGGCGTCCTACGGTCTCATGCGGTGTGATAGGCTCTGTAAAGGGCCGTCTGATTCGCGACCACCTTCCTACTGAAGTCCGACGCCAAACAGCTTGCTGTGTTCCGTCGTAGCGTGGGAGTACCAGATGCCTTAATTTGCATTTTCTGGGTTAACTCGCTCCATCGACCTCATCTATGACCTTTGTCAAGATTGGGGTAAAGAGTTAACCCATCTCATAATAAAAAATATAAAATAATAATAATAAAAGGAAATACATTTATTCATAACACGGTATTCATGACTAGTTGCAATATTTGGTATGTTTAACCCAAATTATAAGTTTTACGTGTGAATCTGTGTACCTGTATGTCTTCGTATCTGTGTAAATGACTAAGATCGATAGTTCTGAAGCGCGTGGGATGACATGGACTGACCGCGTGTCTTTTATAATATTAGTAGGATAAAGGGAATCGAAAGTTATAAAATATTCCATTGACAGATGGAATATTCTATAACTTTCGATACTAATATTATAAATGTGAAAATTTGTGAGGAAGTATGGATGTTTGTTATTTTTTCTCTCTCAAACGGCTGTACCAATTTTGATAAAATTTGGTATGGAGGTAGCTGACACCCTGGACACATTCGCTACATCATTTTCCCAAATTCTCAAGGGATCGAAGTCCCAAGCGGAAAGCTAGTTGTTAGAAGTCCATGATATTAGATGCGTAGAGGGATCGTCCTTTATTTCAAAGGGATAGTAACTTGGTCTTCATTTGTCTTTGAAAACATGTAGAGTGGTACTCTGCCTTAAAATAATAATCAAATTTTGGCTTACCCCAAAAAGACTGGTAGGAGGAAATACTAGAGCTCTTTTCTGGATATCGCTCTTGCCGGATGATGACGTAAAGAGAATGAATCTGAAAACCGGTGATTTTTTCTTTTTAATATTGTTTGTATGGAAAACGTGATAATTGCTCAAAATCGATTTTTTGGAGTTAAAATCAGCAGCAAAATTTTTCTGCAACATTGTGTCATCATGTGATTGCCAACATGCCTAAATCATGATAATTTTAGCAGATCTGCACCCCTTAGTTGTTTCAGAAGCTCTTCGCACAGCAAAATGTTTATACTGAGGTTCCGAAGATGTAAGTCATTAAAAATTAATAGACTTAATTTAATTTATTTTTTAGAAAAACGGCGACTAATCGATATTTTGCCATTTTTAATGAAAATTAAAATAGAGAGTGGCGAAGTCGCTAATATCAAGTAAAAAACCTTTTACGGGTCAAATACGTCAAAACCTCCAGCGTTGATCAGTAGGGTGTACAGCTAGCAGGTAAGGATGACGATCATGATCGCTTGACCCTCTTATATTAAATATTAAGTTAAGTATAAATTAATGATACTTACAGGATTGTAGTAATTAAATACTTCATTTCTGACAGTATAAAAAATGCCACAAATATATATTTTTACACAATACACATCACTATGTATAACTGAAACATACACTCTGCAAAGAGTGAACAATCTACACTATATTTTGTTCCAACCGTTATGTCAATAGTACACATGACTTGCTAAATGAGGGTGCGACATTTAGATATAGCTGACGGTTCGAGAATACCTGATTTGGGTGAGATTTAAAAAAAAAATTAACTAGTTTTCTGCCCGGGACTTCGTGTACATGAATCAGAATTAAAAACAAAAAATTCGCAAACGTTTCTCCCCCACTCGGGATTAGAGCCCGTGTCTTAAAAAATGTAATTTAAAAGTAGACCACTAGACTATAAACTATATATGTAGTCTGTGGAATTTTACTGGGGGGCTTGGAAGAAGTATAAATAAATAAATAAACGCTACACACTCAAAGGCCCACACTAAGGTTTTCCCTTGTGTCGTGGGTCCCTTGGAACACACATAAAGACAAACACAAACACCCATGACCCGAAAACAAACATCTGCTTTTTACACAAATGTTTGCTCCGACTGGGAATCGAACCCAGGACCCGCCGATCAAGAGGCAGCGTCACTACCACTCGACCAAACCGGCCGTCGATGCCGTTAATATAAAGTATGCCGTTAATATAAATGAATTAATTAAATGTATTTTATTAACCATAGTAATAATTATAAGCTAAATTGAATTAAATTATTATCATTACTTTCAGTAACATAATTTTAAGTTTTAGACTACTGTTACTAATGCCTAGGATGCTTGAATAAAGACATTTGTTTTAATTATTATGTTTTTCTACATTTATTATTTAATTAATTTTTACCGAATTCCTTTCGGGAAATCTTTTCATAGCGGGTGTCATTACTTAAGAAATGCTATATTTCTACTTGAAATTTAACTGAATACCATCCTTAAACCATGAAGATTTCAAATAATTTTTTTTTTATGTTGCACTGTAGATCGTTGAATAACGTGTAATGGTAGTGGAGCTAGGTGACAATCACTTGACCGTAATAACGAAATGGTTCGGTTAAAATTTCCACTAAACTAGAAACACTGTTAACTCACTAACTCAGTAAAAAAGTTTTATTTTTAGAACAGAAAATAATCTGAATTAGTGGTAAATTGAATAAGTAATCTTTTTAAGACGCTTTGTTGGATATCCACAATAAAGCACCAGCGGTATGCTAGCATTACTTCTACGTTGGACTGGGAGTAAAAGAAAAAACAACGTGTTGCACTCCGGGAGTGCCGGCAGAAGTGAAAACTTAAACATATGGAAATAAAACAAAATACACAAAAAGAGTCCGTTATTCTCTCAGGATTCAAACCATCGACCTGTTGCTTACAATCCGGCAACTTTTCCACTCAACCAAACTGTCTACTTTCAATTCAGTAAATTAGTCTATCTGTATTTGCGCACTATGTGCGAATAATCGTTGACATCTGTCACAGAGATAATTTTACCATAGGGCTGCCATCCGTCCGGGTTTCCGCCCATACTTCAAAGTACACTTCAAAGTACTTCAAAGTAAAAAGTTTCCACATCAAAAAAGGTGACAACCCTATCCTACGCATTTTTGATCACATCTGACGATCACGGTCACGTGACATCTGACGCGAGTTCATCGCGAGTTTAACATTTTTCCCCATACTAAAAGTGCTCAACGCCGCTAAAGAAGTTTTCACTTCAAAATGTTTATTTTATAGGACATTCAGGATTCCACTTAAAACAAGTCATGATTACAATGAAATACATACAAACATACATTAAACGATTTAAATACATACATGACGCATTCGTTCATTTGACCCACTGACCTGGAGACTCAAGTCTTGATCTACACTAAAGTATTGATTGTTTCTTTCTCTCACTTTAAAAAAAATAATGTTTTGTTTCTGTAACAATAGAGCCTTAAAACTAGTGGGTTGGGGGTCTCCATTTAAGCAAACATAGCCTTAAACTATCAAAATGACAAAGACGACTGCTACTTATAGAGTCTGAGTCGCGTTCTGTAATACGGATCTTAACTCTGTGGCAATATTTAACCTCAATGACAAAAAAAATATAAAATAAATAACTAGCGCATTTTAATATTATCTCTAGAAAAGCGGAAGAAAACCGTTATTGAAATGAAACGTCGGACCGTCCTCTAAGCGGTTCAGAAGGAAATTCAAATGAAAAACCAGACATCCACAGGTATTCTAATAAATATTTTACCGACCACTTTTTTCCATGTCACCGACGTCTGATGCGCTATTACTTACTTAACTTTACCTCTAAAATTTCTCTTGCTGGAGAATTTTAAGCTCTACTCCTTTGTGATAGGGAGACGAAATTTGATTAAAGGAGATTGTAATGGCAGAATGATGTTTGTGAAATGGTACAAATTGGCTTTGTGTCGTCTTGACAGATGTAATCGTAGAATTTACGTGACAAACGCTTCTGAGTGTTATTATGGAGAGCTTACATGCGTATTGCTTTTAGAGATATAAATTAGTGAGCTATTTTGAAGAGAGGTATTTATGTTGGTTGGTTTTCTTAGGATCTGTTTGCGTTGGAGAATTCATGTTTGCTTGTTTAGATATTATTCTCTTAGAGGATCCTAGATTTCTTCATTTTTATAACGAAACATGTTAAAGGTTCCGTAGCTGGTGATTGTTCTAAGACAAAACATTTTCTTTAAATTTTCTTTTGAAAAAAGCATTTATTTAATGGGCCTTTTTATAATTCAAAAACGGCACGGCCAAATTATATTACCATTGCCTCCTATGTATTAGTGATACTACAAACAGGGAACATAGGGAACTGGTAATTCTAATTTTGCTGTGCTATGCTGTGCCCTCCAAATTATAAAAAGGCCCATTAGCTGTACACAAAATTGATTTTAGTACCTGGGTGACCAAATTGAAGCTCGAGATTCCTTAGTGCCATCTCATATTATCTTTTGAAACTAATATTTTCCAATTTTGACAAAAAAATATTAAATTTGCGGTTTTTCGTAATTAAAAGCATGATAAACTTTTATTTCCGAAAAACCTTTTTGAATAAAAATACCTGCTTCTTAACTGTGAATTTTATAAAAATCATTTACTACCTACTTTGGCACACCGCACCGCTGTCAGAAAGCGATGTACATTGCTAGTTTACGTGTTTTACGCTGTTATCATGTTTTTTATTAGAAAACGGAGAGGTTTTGAATGAATTGTGTAGTCAAAAAGAAAAAATATATTAATCAACATGAAAAAAAAACTTCCTGGGGAATATAATTCCGAAAGATAGTCTGAGTGCAGGGTTTCAGTTGTTCCTTGCACCCTGTAAAAAATGATATAAATATAAAAGTGTCAACCAGTTTAACAGTAAAGGATTTACGTCGCTTATCCTTACTGATCGATTTCGAGAGAGCTTCGCTGGCGTCAGTGCAGCATCATTACTCTTAAACGATGTTTATCTGAGCTCAAGAGCAGTTTGCCGAAAATTTGTGAAATCAGCTAGCAAACAGAAATGCCAAGCGTCAGTTAATCAACGATTGCGGCCGTTTTGAGGTCTCTGCGCTGTTTACTCTGTAATTCCACTGCACCAGCTGTTCTGACAGTCAGAACCAGGGACTTGGTATTTCAACATTCAATTATAGATACCAACATTGATATTATTTTTTTATTTTTAAATCTTATGAATATTGGCCGTGGTATAACCATGCAAATGTTAGTAGCAATGTATCAAGGGTGTGTACACACGGCAGCACATCAGGCTATTAATGTTGAGTTTGACGTCGCTCTTGCTCGTAATAGTGCCGGGTAACCTGACATACTGTTGTCTAGTAATACACACAGGCTACCACATGCCTGCACTCTATGCTGTTTTGATAATAACGGCTTTGCAATAAAAAAATTTTTTAGCAGCGGAGGGTAGAACCAAGGGTAGATGCGTCACAAAAAGAAATTTTATTTTAAAAAGACGAATAGCTGTACCAGAAAATAACAAAAAAAGAAGTATATATCTTAAAGTCAAACCTCTAAGCTCCGGCGCTCCTAGGTTTGACTAGTCAATCCTCAGGCTAACCTAACCTAACCTAGTCAAACCTAGGATAAACTAGTTATTCCGGAAAGAGATTGGCATATCGACCTCTGACTATGACATTGGCGTTATATTATTTATTAATTTTTTCACTTTATTGGGGTTATCAATCAATAACACAATATTTTAATAATAATACTTATTTAGTACCATACAATATAATATACTTTATTGCACACCAACATTACAGAACAAGTACAGAGTTAAGGGCCACTTTCACCAAAAGTGCTAAACGTATTTAACAGCCTAAACACATTTGAATCAGTTGTCAAAGCAACAAAATTTGTCAAATTAAACAAAATTAGTCCTAAAATAGTCAAATATAAATACGTTTAGCACTTTTTGTGAAAGTGGCCCTTAAAGTATAACTTTATAAGAAGTAAATTCATTGTACTTTTAAAATGAAATCAAAAGAGAAAAAAGGTTTTCTAAAGCAGCCCCAGTTAACAAGTTCTCTAGCTGAAAATATCACGAACCCAGTTTCAGCCAGCAATAACCGCGTTAAGCAATGATGTCGGCGTTCAAATATTTACTGGCTGCAGCGATGACGTCAACAAAATTTTGATTCAGAGTCCACTGAGTTGTTTGTATTGCCAAGCTTTAGAGTTTTGTTAAACTGAACGAAATGCAACTAAAGGATACCCGGGACTTAGTTCCTGTGGGATTTTTAAAAAATACTTCCTTGCTAATATTATAAATGCGAAAGTTTGTAAGAATGTATTTATGGATGTTTGTTACTCTTTCACGCTCAAACAGCTAGACCAATTTTGATGAAGTTTAGTATGGAGGTAGCTGATACCCTGTATTAACATATAAGCTACATAATTTTCCCAAATTCCCACGGGAACGAAGTCCCGAGTTGAAAGCTAGTAAGTTATAAAAGGAAGCTTTGTGCTTTTCAGCTTTTTATGTCCAAGGTTTTGGGCTGGGTGTTGATGAGTCAATGAGTCAGAACGTTCATATTCATATATTAAACATTTCTATTTATGTTAAGTATTCAAAGTTGATAGAAATTAGCTCCAAAGGATTATTAGGGCAATCTTGTTCATAAAACTGGCATTGTTCTTCTAATCCAAAGTATTCAGCTTCGTAATAACAGTCTTCTAAGTCGTCTTCTGCCATTGATGCTGATGGTCTGCAAAGAAGCCACACATTTAAAGACTAATTACATTTCCCTTGTATTTCTGGGTCCAAAAAAGTCAAAAAAATGCTGTAAAAAAACTACACACAAATAATGTTACACACATACGCTCACGTCTATAATCCCTAACGGGGTAGGCAGAGCATCAGTGGGTCTAGCAAACTACTAGATGCCACGTTTGTTATTGTTTGACATATAACGTTACTTCTAAAAAATAAAATTTTCGATGAAATGTGGTACTTATAAAAATACAACAAAACAAACATTTACCTATAAAACATTTAGTATTTTTAAACCGCTTAACCGGTTGAGGGATATTCACAAATTATTTTAAAGAAAAAAAATTATCGATCTTAATGGGATTTGAACAAATGACCCCAGGATTAGATCTCCTGGTGATTTAACCAAGCGGTTC
Source organism: Aproaerema taeniolella (assembly GCA_949987775.1). Lineage (NCBI taxonomy): Eukaryota > Metazoa > Arthropoda > Insecta > Lepidoptera > Gelechiidae > Aproaerema > Aproaerema taeniolella. The sequence continues at coordinate 13,962,072 of OX465260.1, forward strand.
CCGATTTCTTTTGGCTATGGAACCCTTTTTGGTTTACTCTTTTGGGGAAGTAAAAAGTAAATTAACTGTAACATTGTTTTTTTTACGTGAAATCACACCATACAGAGACTTTGTGGCTAGGTGTTCGCATCTTGTAAGTTAAAGGTTCCGTAGCTGGTGACAGTTCTAAGACAAAACATTTTCTTTAAATTTTCTTTTGAAAAAAGCACCTATATAATGGGTCTTTTTATAATTCGAAAACGGCACGTCAAAATTTTATTACCATTGCCTCCTATGTATTAGTGATACTACAAACAGGGAACATAGGGGGCAATGGTAATTCTAATTTTGCCGTGCTGTGCTGTGCCGTCCAAATTATAAAAAGGCCCATTAGCTGTACACAAAATTGATTTTAGTACCTGGGTGACCAAATTGAAGCTCGAGATTCCTTAGTGTCATCTCTTATTAACTGTAACATTGTTTTTTTTTTATGTGAAATCACACCATACAGAGGCTTTGTGGCTAGGTGTTCGCATCTTGTAAGTATTGTTTGATTTTAAACGAAGGACTTATAATGATAAATAAAACATATAATATTAAAGGTGAAGCGATTTACAATATCTAGCTCTACGAGCACTCGTAATACATACGAATTTGAAAGAAAACGATTCTGTCAACTTTTTGCCAACTAGATGCGAAGTAATCCGAAGAGATTACGAACACGATCGGTAGGGCGTGCGTTATATATCAGTGACTAGCCACTGACGAGTTGACAGGTTGGGGTCGCCTTGTATTACGTCTCTATATAGGGTTGAGTGCTCGTAGATCTAGCTAGACTAGAAAAAATATCGAAATCTTGAATTTTTGCGGAACCCCTGAGAGCCTCTTTCGGAACCTTAGGGTTCCGCGGAACACTATTTAGGAACCACTGCTCTAACCAACTAAGCTATCGTGTCTTGAAGTCAAGAAGCGAAATTTCCTTAAACTTACATTGAAAACATATTGTTAACAGTAATGCTGTGGTTTTGACATGGTAATTTGTATACCTTTGAAGTAACAAGTCAATAGTTATTATATCAATGTACGCGGCATATCGAATATCATAATACACTCTGTAAGGGACAGCTTAGCAAAAACAGAAACTTTGTAGACCACCATTATAAAAGGTTTTCCCAGTGGAATTTTTCTCAGATAAAAAAAGTGTTTTCAAATCTTTCTGCTTTAAAATTAAATCATTTATTCAAAGAGACTCCATTTTGAAACAAATGAAGGAACTTAGCAATTTAGACAGCATTTTGATAAAAGCGGGCGCGGTTTCGCGATACATTGCGTAGTGCTAAAGTAGATACATAAATTAAAAAACTCCTCAACTTGACATTTCCGAAAAATAAATTACTTGTAGCCGATTGTAGTTATGCGTATATTCCACCATTTCAGTATTTGCTAAGCTGTCTATTACACCCAGTATAAATAGCAGTTGCTTAACAATAATTACCTGATCTACCAAATCTTGGATTATATCTAATGAGTTCCTTAAACACGAAACGGAATAAAGCCTATAAGGAGGTCAATTAACTAAGGCTTTATCAATACAGGTACACACGGTAGCACATTGGCAGGGCTATTCTATTCTTCTTCTTATCGTGTAGGTATAGTCAAGTATGTGGCTTGTCTAACCCTGGTGTCAGAGTTTTCAAACCGCACACTGGCCTCTGACTTGGTTTTAACGACGGTAGTCTATCGACAACCGACAGGTTAACGTGCCCTCCAAAGCACGGAAACGCTCGTGATAAATTGCCACTTTGGTAACCCATTAGGTTCCTTGCCTCTATGTACGTTGCTTAACCTCACTGATCGGTTGAGATCAGCGAGAGCTGCTGGGCTACGAGCGTTTCTATTAATCAATTTCGTCTCAATGGTGGTGGAATGGCAATGGTTGCCATTTTATCAGTTCAAGTGGTGAAATTTAGAACTATCCAAATTTCATACATTTAATGACGGCTGCTTTGACTGGTGGCGACACCGCCAACTGAATTTTCAGTTGCTAAGTAGTTTGCAACTTTACGTTCGATTGGCGGTGGCACTTCTGGTCGGAGTATCTGTCATCAAATGTATGAGGTTTCGATCGTAGACAGAGAAAAGGTAAAGACTGCGGCCGAGCGTGCCACCGAAAGGGACAGAAAATATTAATACTGCCGTAGTCGGCCTTAGTACTGCGCTTTAATGTGCTATAACCCGTACGAATTAGCTGTGCACCTCGCGCTGTACTGTTAACACAGCGCGAGGTGCACAGTTGATTCGTGCGGGTTACAGCACAGTAAAGTGCCGGCCTTGAAAAAACCGGCACGCGCTAAGGGCCAAAAATGCCTTGTCTCTGTTTTTCACGTGCAATTGATATACTTTTATCCTTATCTGTGCGACCGAAAAAGAAGATATCCAGCAGTCTATACCTTTTCTCTGTCTACGGTTTCGATAGTTGTTAGTTTCATCACCATGGTAACCATTATTATTCAACCGCCATTGAGTTGCCATCGATTAGTAGAATAGAAGCCCGGGCTAAACAGGTTCACCTTAACGTTGCTCTTATCTCGTTGGCAGTAGCACTGGCTTTAGTAAAAATGTGTAACCTGGAGTGCTGCTTACTGTAAATTTTGTACTGAGAGAGATACTTACGTAAACAAAAGATGTAGTAAATCTCCCAATACCCCATTGTGGGGGAAATGGGTGAAAGCGTTTTCACATATGGCGTGAAGAAGACAGGAACGACCAGTGTAGCCTTGTCTAGAAAAAAAAAAGATTTTCGTTTAGGTCTCCATTATCAAATGCCTATCAACTAGCCGTGTGGTGATCGGTTGAGAATAACACCACCCCATCTGTTTCCGTGGGTGTCGTAAGAGGCGACTAAGGAAACACAAATGAGACCTGCCTTCTGTTAATCCATCCCAGGCAACGACACTTCATTTTTTTCTGAATCTGAGGTGTCGTCCTATGGTCTCATGCGGTGTGGTAGGCTCTGTAAAGGGCTGTCTGGTTCGCAACCACCCTCCTACCGAAGTCCGATAGAAAAGCCAACCTTGCTGTGTTCCGTCGGTGCGTGGGAGTACCAGTGCCTGTATAGGCATTTTCTGGGTTAGCTCGCTCCATCGTCGACCTCATCTTTGACCTTTATGGTCAAGATTGAGGTCAAGAGTTAACCCACCTTATAATAATATAATAATAAAAACTAAATCGGTGATGCTGCTACCGTAAAATGTATGAAATTAGTTAGTTTCCACTAGTTCACTCAACTGAACAAAATAATTCTCACTAATACATTTAACTTCTCGCACTATTAGGACTATTAGTCCACAAGGGAACAAAGGTTCAATTTCGGCACCTGAATGGATTAACCTAGTAAAATATATTAGCTCACTTAAAATTGGTTAGCGAATATTAATTATGTGAATCAGCCCACTGAACTGAACAACTTTTCTCAAGCAACATAGGTCAAAATATGAAAAAAATATTTTGCCTCTCTAGACAACTTGTGTGATTAGTTGATTTTCCTCTGTATGGGAAATCCATTTTTTATTATTATTATAAGATGGGTTAACTCTTGACCTCAATCTTGACCATAAGGTCAAAGATGAGATCGACGATGGAGCGAGTTCACCCAGAAAATGCCTTTAAAGGCACTGGTACTCCCACGCACCGACGGAACACAGCAAGCTGTTTGGCGTCGGACTTCGGTAAGAGGGTGGTCGCGAACCAGACGACCCTTTACAGAGTCTACCACACCGCATGAGACCATAGGTCGACACCTCAGATTCAGAAAAAATGAAGTGTCGTTGCCTGGGATGGATTACTAGGAGGCAGGTCTCATTTGTGTTTCCTTAGTCGCCTCTTACGACACCCACGGAAAGAGATGGGGTGGTGTCATTCTCAACCGATCACCACACGGTGAAAACCGGTTTTTTGAGAATTTCATAAATCATTTATTGAAAAAAGTCACCAATCACTCCCTTAAGTTTTCATAACTAATTTAAAGTCCCACCTCACTAGATCGTTCGTGTGGCTCAGGCCAGCAGACCCACGGAACTTAAACAATGAATTTAGGTATTCTATGTATGCCAATGTATAATGCCTTTCTAGTGCCTGTTGATGCCAAAAGAACCATATCTAGTGCCAAACTTTAGATCTCGATGGCACCAATGAAAGCATTAAAGCTTAGAACTAGAACCATGTCTCTTACTTTAACCGTTTCCGTGTACGAGAGGTTATCCGTCTGGCAGACCCACAAACAACGACCTATATTGCTGGTTTTCGTGTTTTACTTTATTATGATTGTTTTTTTATTGCAAAATGGAGTTTATTCGATTAAATAATAAAAAAAAATAAGCAAAAAATATTAAAACACATGAAAAAAATTAAAAAAAAAAACCACTGGAAAATCATTCAGAATGATTGTCTGAGTCCAGGGTTTCAGTTTTTGCTAAGCTGTCTTTTACACCATGTATACAAACTGGACTTACCTATCGAGCATAGCTTCTATGAACGTGTAAAGGCTACTGCGTGTTAAAAGAGTGCCTTTTTGTTCGGTACTCCGTTTTCCTCTTGAAACCTGAGGCCAATAACAAAATGGGTTCGTTAAAATTTCTGAAAGGTGAGTTATTCATTTCCTTACTTTTCGTTGATATTTTCACAAGAAATGTTTTCAACTTTATCAGGATGATTTTTATCCTGGGACTTTTGGACAATACCACAAACTGTTAGTGATAAATAAATAGAAAGTTGTCTTATCTCTAAATATATATAATTGGAGGTCCTGTTTCACTAACTCATCAACGCCCTTAGACCTAGAAAGCTGAAATTTGGCAAAAAGGTGTCTTTTATGACGTAGGCAAGTACTAAGAATGGAATTTTTCGAATTACTAGGGGGGGAAATAGAGGTTCAAAGTTTGTATGGAGAAAACAATTGTTTTTGGACATATTGAGATATACTTTGTCAAGATATACCATGATAAATAAACGGACACATGTTTCGCGATTTTTCGAAAATGATCCCCTAAGGGATCAAAAATTAAACGGGTGACTAAAAGAATTCTTTGCGCGAGCGAAGCCGCGGGAAAAAGCTAGTAAAATATAGGATTGACAGACACAATAGAAAAGCCTCATGGTCAGGTCCATGTCCATTCCATACAATTCAGAACTATTGATCTAGGTAATCGCTAAAAGAATATCACTTTGTTTAGGCCTCCAAATCACCTAAGTGGTAACGAAGTGATACTGTGTCCCTTTTTTTATTTTTTATTTTAGAGGTTTTCTATCAGATAATGAAAAAAATATATAATAAAAATAAAAATAAATATATACAAACTAGCTTTCCGCGCGTGACTTTGTTTCCGTGGGAATTTGGGAAGAGTATGTAGCCTATGTGTTAATCCAACCTCTATTTTATCAAAATTGGTCCAGCCATTCATCCCTACATACATACAAACTTTCGCGTTTATAATATTAGTAAGGATTGACCTCAATATCTCCCAATAACGGCTCAAAATAACTGGCGTTGGCAACATTGTAGTAGTTTGCTTCGAAAAACCAGGCAACACTAGTAGTCGACTCAGGATGAAGAGGCACGGATACTGTTGCAAAAACCTGAAATTTTAAGCAAAGTTCTTTGAAACTAAAACACTTGGTCTTAATTAAAAAGCTTCTGAATTTCCGACTTAAATACTTATTTAGTATGCAAATCATAAAATTTTACGTTCCACGGGTATTTTCACTTTTTCTTACAGCGGACCAAATATCGAATTTCCTAACAACATAGAATAGCAAAGAAAAATATATCGACAAAATTTATATGTTCAATTATATTTTTTGACCATTTTACAAATCTGTATTCGTAAAAGGCTTTTATCCTAACTGACTGATGGATCAACACCCAGCCTCAATCGCTGATCGTAGAGGCGTGAAATCTGGGGGGCGTATTCCTCATATGATGTAAGCAACCGAAAAAAGAATTTTCCAAATTTCTTTGGGAAACGGAGGAAAAAGGCGAAAAAGAAAAACGTGTACTCCTATAATGTGTTCGTTGATTTCGATCAACTGTCAAATAGAACACTTGGCTATACGCTTGCCTTTTATGGTATGGCTTGGGTTTAATCGCGGCTTGACTATTTAAAATGCCTGCTCCTGACACACTGACACATCAACGCTTAGCCCTTACACTTCTAAAGCTGAAAGGAGAATGGGTAATTTTGTATGGACACTGGACCCAAAAACAAAAATTTGACTGTAGCTTATTGGTTCGTGTTGTTTTTTATTGCCCTAGTATAGTAGTTTAATTATTCTAAGAAGCAGGTTTGAATTCCATTGGAGAGAAAAGATACAAATTATTTTATCTAAGGTACGTAGCGCGTTATTTTATCATTATATTGGCTGTTAATCACTGAATATTGATTTTTAGTAATAGAAATAATTATGTTTACTGAAAGTGATAGCAACAGAATATATTTACAATAATAATTATTATTTATTATACTTTATTATTATTGGAGAAAAACATTTTTTTGCCAAAAAAAACTTTTTTTTCCAACGGAATTCAGATGCGCCGCCTTATAATAAATTAAACTACTTCACAAGAGCAATGATTACTATTGATATAGGTTATAATGCTACAATCTATTTTGTATTTGGGTACGCTGTTACCCATTCTCCTTTTTAAAGCTGAAATTTTTCACCAAGGTTCCCTTTACCATTTACGGTGTAAAAGGACAATGAATAAGGAAGTATGATAGAATTATACCCATTTTATTTACCAATAAGAAAAGCCACTTTATTTTAAAGCAACTATACCCGCAGAAAATATTTGAGCTGGATTAAAGACAATACAAATCAATAACAGAGAGAGCCATAGAGCTGTACTCATACTCAATACTTACGCCCCACTGGGTCGACGGCGTAAAGAGTAAGTACCTCTTTTGTCTTTTGCTGTCCTTACCCAATCCGTTTACGGTCTGGTGCACTACGGTACAGCTGAAACAAGATTAAACTATACAAATACATTCATATTGCATATACAGGGTGTAGGGACTAGCTTAGCGAAAACTGAAACTTTGAACTCAGGCTAGCATTTTAAATGATTTTTCGGGGGAGATTTTCTATTAGTTTTGCTGTATTTTGTTCTTTTTATTTTCAATTTTTCGCTGTATAATGAGTCATTCCAGTGTTTTCTTTTTTGCTATAAAAAAGAAACAATAATATAACAGAGTTAAACATGAAAACCAGCAATGTTCTCCACATTTTGATAGCGACCGCAACGCTGCGCTGCCATGCGTGCTCCTTTGTGAAACGCCAAAATAACAGAACAACAAAAACTCATTAACTTTACATTCCGGGAATTTGTCATAGATAAAGGCCATGCCCTTCTTACGTATTTGCTAAGCCGTCCATTACACCATATATTGATAAGTTTGAGATTTTGCTGGAAGAATACTGTAAGCTATTTGAAATAGACTCTTTGAAGTTTTAAAGTAGAACTTGTGCTTGGGAAACAATAAAGTTCATATTCGTTCTAAGTTCAGTAAGACGTCTGACTTGTAGTCCCTTTACAGACCATTAAGTAATTGTTAAGTATAGAGTATATAAAACTAGGAACAAAATGTTTTTAATAGCAAAAAATACCCGAATATGTATAAATAAGAAGACATTAAATTTAGATACAAAATAAATAATGAATAAGAATATATTAAGAAACAAAATAAAAAGCAGCACGACATTGAATACGTAAAAAACATGTAAGCTTATAAAGATATTAGTAATTGAGAAATGGTAGAGATACATACAGAAAAATATAGTAGCCGATCCACATAGCGAGACAATAAATCACTAAACTGATTTGTAATTAAGAACGATGCTTGCAAAGAAAACTAAATCACTATATCTCTACATCCCACAAGATACAGTGTGGACTGATTGGCTGTCGCAGCAAAGTAAATAACAATTACATATATCTGCTTAAAGATGGTAGCTTGTTTGGTCAAAACATTTGTCGTACTTTGCTCTTGCAGATTAGGATTGAGGATAAGAAAATTATTTAGAACATTTCTAAAGATGTTCAGTAGATCTTCAAACTTCATGCAAGCGTTGCTATGCTGTGGCAAGTCAAACTAGTGCCCGATTAGCAGTGAGGTGTTAATTCGGACAATTGTAGAGCATTGGGAAGCGAACCACGTCTCCAACGCTAATTAAGGGCAGTGACCTCCTGATTCTGGAATTGTCAGCCCTCAGCAAATAGACTGTGCAATCTGTGCATAGTCTACTTAGCATTGCGGCGTCGGCATCGATGACTAATAGTAATTGGGTTAGGTAGTTGTGGGTGGAACGTGTTAATATGTTGTTAAACTCATAAATGTATTAGAAAGTATTACAAAAACTTGCTCTTATATGGATGACTGTAAATTAGGGTGATTCTGAAACTGAACAACTTTCCCCGAAGATCCTTTACGAAATTCTAAAAAAATTTCGACCTCTCATACAGATGGAATTCCCTGCCGGCGTCTGTATTTCCGAGTTCATACAACCCAAATATCTTTAAAGTGCGAGTGAATAGGCTTCTTCTGGGTGAGCTCGCTACATCCTCGACCACATCTTTGCCGTAAGCTAGATTGTGGTCAAGAGCGAACCCATTTTTAATTTAAAAAAAAAAAAAAGATACAAATCAGCTGATCGCACAAGTTGTATAGAGATGGGGAGTTTCGTGGGCTTCTTCACACCCTCAATTTTCGCAAACTAACATAAAAAGTGCACCCGAAAACTGTCAGATTTTTTAAAAATCCAATACAGAAGAAAATTCCAGACGAAAAAAGCGATGGTAAAATCTCTATTCTCTTTTGAAAGAAAGCATGCCTTTATGAAGAACGTTGGAAAGTCGGTCTTGAGCCGCTAATTCTTGCCACGTCAAAGTTTACTGCAAATATTTGTTGCAGCGTAGCGACCGCATCAAAGCGTTGGTGAAACACACACAAGGAATCTGCAAGCGGTATGGGATATATGCGTCTTTTCAATTCACTTTTGGTAAATAACTGCAGCTTGATCATGACGTCATCGCGAGCGTAATGCGCCGCGGTCCTATTTCAAAATGACAACATTGTAAACGTCAGAGGGCGAGCAAGCCTTTTCGCGGGGCCCTCGCGCAATCAAAGTGAAGTTTCACCGTCAGCTGAATGCTGAGTCGCGCGAGTTTGTTGCGATCGTGCTCGAGCTCCTGGTAGCTTTTTCTAGGCATACAAAGAGTTACCATTAGGCATAATATCAACGGTGACTTTAATTTTGTGATCATTATGGCACTTTGCTACCTACATGGACTTAATTTTCCGATCCTGGATATTATCTGTAAGTCTACGACTGACTTAGGCGCTGTTTATACACAAGCGACATAGCGCCGCGGCGCGGCGATTAAAGAAACGCAAAATGAATCTTAATAGCTACAAAGCAAATGTTTTTTTACCGAAAATAGAAGCACGAAGAGACATATGTCGCCTGTAGAAATAGCAACGGATAAAAAACCTTTGCTCTGTCGCTTTTAAGATTCATTTTACGTTGTTTAGACTGTTGCGCCGCCACGCTGCGATACTTGTGTATAAAAAGAGCTCATGTTTTGACATCCGATGGTCCTAGATTTACGAAATTGATGCCTTGTAGTTTTATGCAGATCGTTTCCTTACGCAAACATGAATTTATTTTATCTTAAGTCAAAAACACTTTTAGGTACAACCATAAAAACTTAAGTAATTAGTGGTGAACCAACAGATCGTATGTCAAGTGCCCAAGCAATGATGATGTCAACAAAATTGCTTTTATGAACTGCTTTCACATTATTCCATACTGTTTTTTTTGTGCCTTGTATTAGACTTTACTTCCTGCTACCAATTTATTGAAATGAAGGGAGCAAATGGGATTCTGTGGTCACACCCCACAGCAATATGTACAGCATGTTTTTGCTCCATGTCGGGTATTTCTATTTGACTCAAAGCTTTCAGAGGTTTATTATTTTTCATCAAATACGCTTTGCTGTTTAGCGTCTCGGTGGATTCAATCTGAAGTTTCGCTTTTTGAATGAATGTCGCCCTTATTTTGGTGAAATTGTTACCGGTTTTGCAGTCTGTTTAATATTTGAAATTAGCCGTCCGTACTCATGAAATCATACAATGTTTTGAAGCGATGGTAATATTAAATTTTTTTGTTTAAAAATAATTAACTAAAAACAGCTAATAAAAATATGCAAGAATATTTATTGTAAAGTAAAATATTAACATATACAAATGTGAGATAAATAAACCATACATGAAATATTTTTATTATTTTTTATTATAAGATGGGTTACTCTTGACCTCAATCTTGACCATAAGGTGACGAAGGAGCAAGTTATCCCAGAAAATGCCTTTAAAGGCACTGGTACTCCCAAGCTGAACACAGCAAGCTGTTTGGCGTTGGATTTCGATAGGAGGGTGGTCGCGAACCAGACGGCCCTTTACAGAGCCTACCACACCGCATGAGACCATAGGACGGCACCTCAGATTCAGAAAAAAATGAAGTGTCGTTGCCTGGGATGGATTACTAGGAGGCAGGTCTCATTTGTGTTTTCTTAGTCGCCTCTTACGAGACCCACGGAAAGAGATGGGGTGGTGTTATTCTCAACCGATTACCACACGGTCAATTTTTTTAATAAAAGACGAGTAAGTAAATCTGATTGTGTTTTGAATAAACAGCACATGAAAAGGAATTGAACAACAAAAATTGGTAATAGGTTTGAGATAAATTGTTCAGTAAAAGTAGTAAAGATTATTGGGATCAATATGTTTTTTTTTTATCATCATCAATACTCTATTTGATGAAAGATGTTTAATAAGTAATAGTACATTATGATATAAGTGCGGTAAGTTAAAAATTACAATAAGTAATAGTACAATAAGATATAGATGCGGTAAGTTGAAAATTACAGCAGAGGCGATATTGGTATACAAGAAAGCAGAGGCTGTAATTATCAAAGCGCACGTATGTCATACGACGATTTATAACATATTTGCGAGGAAATAAACAAAACTCAGACTTTCTGAAATGAATAAATCTTTAATCACTTGTTATAGCAAAACAGTACAGCGAAAAGAAAAAGCACGAGGAATAATTTTTACTTGTTCACAAATTAGCGATGCGCGCGCATTAGCCCTTTTTTTAGGCAAACGCACAAATAACGGCCAGCATTCCTAATAAAATAAATTAATATTTTTGTGTTTTTGTTACAGATAAATGGTTGTAATTTAGTGTCAAAATTAATTAAATTGAAATATTTATTTATTATATTTTATCTTCCAAAGTTAATTTTATTCATAAAATGTTGACCACTTTTCTGACATAAAAACTCTTTGCTAAGATTTAAAAAGTACCGTTCGTTTTTAGACAGAGCATCTTGAAAAACCGTGCGTTTTACTTTATTTAAAAAAACTAGTGCGTTTTACATTACAATAACGCACAAGTGCGTAATGAAATACAATACGATATTAAAATTGATGAAATAAGAGACCCTTTACGAGCAAATGTGTTATAAAACACTTTTCCTCTCAAACAAGTAATATTTGCGCGTAAATAAAATGTGTTTAAAAACTATTAAAATTGAGAAACGCTTTGCATCGCATTTACGTAATCACGACCGTGTTTAACGTTACTTTTGAGCTCAATACCTCGCCTCGATTCAGTGAAACACATTTCAATGAAGTAGAACGGCCGGCAAACAGAGCAGCCATGCCTAAATCAGTAGGAAAACATAACGGTTCATTAGTTGCCTTCGCAGCCTCTCGGCAAATATCGCATTTATCGCGCCCAAGCTTATACAGCATTCACACATCACCGCTTCTTGCTTAGAAACATGTACAGTGTTTTCATATACCTCAATTTACTCACAATCTGTATCGCATATAGACACAAAAGGTACCTCGTCTATCCTGACGGTGGCCCCGCAAGAGCACAGGTAATTTTCTTTCATTCTACATTTATTTCTTCTTCCAATGAACCCATGTAAATTTAAGCAAAGCTGATTTATTCGTAACTTAAGTATATGATGTTTTCTTTGCACACCGGGTTCCCTAACGAAGCCGTGTTTTTTGTTCGTGAATTTAAATGCAATTAAGTTCCTCGCTCTGCGCTTTTTGAAGTGTACCTACTCGGTGATTTGAGTTTCATTTTGTTCTAGTTCGTATTTATCTTGTACGTTTTCGAGACACGCTTGAATTTTTGTACTTGTTTCATTAAAAGAGATACCTTTTTGCACTAGTATTCAAAGTTGATCTTGGATTTATTATTTAAGTACATTACTCATCTAATTAATAATTAATTTAATCGCTGTTTGTTTGTTTATTTATCGCTGGCTTTTCAAAGCTTTCTAAACATTAAGCAAGTTTTGCAATATTCGTTCTTCCTAACTTTGCAATCATGCTTCTGGAGATTTTAAGGTAGCTCTTTTGTAATTATGACTGGAGTATTCTTCACATCAAAAACAGGCAAATAAACAAACACTTCAAAGAACTTTCAGCAAAGCTTCAATTATTTTCCTTTTGTTATTATTGTTTTAGGTTCTCGGATACTTTTCTCTCATTTTTAATTAAATTTCATTTGCGTTTTCGTTTCCCCGCAAAAAGTTTTCGAAGATTCAAAAGGCGACCAAGTGTTGCGAAAAATATCACCACAGAAATTTTTGTTTTGCGGAGGTGTTTTCTGTACTTTGGATTCTATGAAATCTGTGCCTGAATACTATTTGAAAAGGTCATTCTGGTTTTAGAAAATATTTAATGGTCAAAGCAAACAATCAAAACTACATATTAGTAACACACGGAAATAATGTCAGTGCTCATTTGTCTTTCGAGTTAAGGGGAAAAAGAAAACATAGAGTTTTGTAACTGCAAATGCCTTGCAGCTCTAGCACGATAACGACAAACTCGCGCTCGACTCACGCTGAAACTTCACTTTGATTGCGCGAGGGTCCCGCGTAAAGGCTTGCTCGCCCTATGGCGTCGTCAATGTTGACATTTTAGACATAGAACCGCGGTGTTGTCGCGGCGCTGTCACTATTGTACTCGGCCTGTTGAGCAAAGAAATATACGTTAAAGTCTTAATCAAATATTTGCATATTTTACAGTTCATCCTTGGTTTGGGTGTTCCAGTGGACTTGAAAGAGGCTTCAGTAACAGTAGGTACAGTCATAAAATTCCAATATGACTTGCCTACCAATAGCTCTGAGTACACAAGCAGAATATACGGCTTTGCTGGAACAGTTTCCAGAGATATGGATTCTGAAACCAATGACATTGACAATACAGAACCAGATATAGAAGAAAAAGGTTCTAGAAAGATCACTGGAGTTGAAGAAGAAGGAGATGATAATAACACGTTAGTAGACATTAACTTTGCAGAGAGGAGAAGGAAAAGGGCATTTCAATACACAGAGGGAGGCATTGTCAATGCGATAGATATATCAGAAGTAAACACTGAGCTGCCTCTGCAAGAAGCAATAAGAAGACAAGAAGAGATTGATAGACATAATTTAGGAGACGATGAAGAGCCACAGCGGCTGAATAGATGGGATATTTATAAAATTTTGGAACAAATGGCCGAAAGGTGAGAAATTGATTTTACTAATGTCAATTTAAGATTTACTAGCCACATTATATTTGATTTTTGTAAAAGGTAACGCAGTAGCAGAACTTTGCTCTTTTATATCAAATACTAAATGATGATGAGAAAGAAAATCTTGTACGAATGTAACATTTTTAATTAAATCCTGTGTGATTCAATTTCTGGGCAAAGTGTTCTCAGATTAGCTTGGACAATCATAATTAACCACTCCAACAATGACCAATAATAACTCATGAACGATTTATTTTCATCACCACGATTGTAAATCTTTTGCGTTACAACATTCTCAGAATAACGGCTGAACTAATTTTGATAAAATGTAGCTAAGAACCATTTCGATCACGTCAGTTTTCAAACAAAAAAAAACAGGTTGCACTCCGGGAGTGCCGACAGAATTGAAAACTTGAACATATATTACTTCCTTGCCCTCTAATAAGTTTTCACTTCAACCTCCGTCTTACGAATTTTCGATCAGGATCACGCGACCCTGACGCGAGTTTAACATTTTTTACCCATCCAAAAAAAAGTTTTCACTTCAAAAAACATCCATCCAACGCCGCTAAAGAAGTTTTCACTTCAAAAAAACTGCATAAAAATCGGGTCCATTCATTTAGGAGCTACGATGCCACAAACAGATACAAGAGATAAACTTATAACACCCCTCGTTTTGTGTTGGTGGCTAGAAAACAAACCTAGCAAAACTTTTTTTGAATTGAATTGATGTATTGACTGTTTAATGACTTATCCATTAGATCCTTCATAAAATGAATTTCCTGTCAACTAGGAGAACATAAAACATGTGAATTATTAATGTTTTTGAAAGCAAACTTCGTCAATTCCAGGTATGGGTATTCAGGCAGGCCTTGCTTGCTTCGAACGATCTGTGAGGCAGCAGCCGTGCCTTTCACCCACGAAAATGGCCTGCTTGCCGAAATTGCCCATATTTTATTCACGTAAGTATCAAAATTGTAACATATAGAAGGTTAGCTTATTGGCGTTACTTAGGAGACTGAGTTTGAACAAATATTTTGGTCTTGTTATCATGCAATTCTAGAAAAGGTCCAACGCAAGTACGCCGACCCTGCGATTGGTCTCCTTTTGTTTTACTCACGGTTTAGCTGGAAGGAATCCCACCAAGGGATAAGCTCGCCTTTGCACTTTTGGTTTTCTTTGTATCCATCTCTTTTGTTTTGTACTTCTGACTATGTGCAATAAAGTGTTTATTTACAATACAATACAATATACTTTATTTGCACACAAGGACATACAGCACAATCAACAGAACATAAAACATAGAGTACAACAAGGCGGCCTTATTGCTAGGTAGCAATTGCTTCCAGGCAACCTTAGGGTAGGACAGAAGTAAGATAAGAAGTAGTAGGTGGTGCATAAATATATATACTTAATACAAATATATGTAATATATACAGTAAATATATACAAAAATAATAATATATCTATACTATAATATATATATCTATACATACAAGCAGCAAATTAAGGGAAAGTGTTAAGCAACGGAAAAAAGAAAAAAGAAAAAAAAAGAAAAGCAAAGACAGTGAATCGAGAGCCTAGCTAAGGAAAGGAAATGGAATTTGACTTGGGTTTTAAACGAATCTATGGAGGGGGCACATCTTATGAAGACAGGGAGGGAGTTCCAAAGCCGGATGGCTTCTACTTACATACATACATATATAAAATGTGATACAAAATATGGGGTGAATTTAAATTAGTCAGTGAAACTTTATGGGGTGATTCTCTCTAAAAAAATGGAAAAGGAACTAATTGGAATTTTTCAAAAACAAACATATATTCCGTTGATTGCTCAAGTTGTATGGAGAGACAAAATTTTTTTTTCGTATTTCGGTTTAATGTTACTTGGTGAAAAACTACAGTTTGGTGGGCTGATTCTCATCCTTAACTGTCGCTGATTGGGCCTTTTTATAATTCGAAAACGGCACGGCAAAATTGTATTACCATTGCCTCCTATGTAAAAGTAATACTAGAAGCTGAGAACACAGGAGGCAATGGTAATTCAAATTTTGAAGTGCCGTGCCGTTCGAATGAATAAAACGGCCCATTTAAAGTCGCCCAATATTCATGCTAACTCTAAAATGGAAAGTATAGCTAGGTACCATCTCGATCACGTCGGCTTTCAAACAAAAAAAAAGCATCAAAACAGTCCATTTGCTTAGGAGCCACGATGCCACAGACAGACACACAGATACCCACGTCAAACTTATAATATCCGTCTTTTTTTGTCTGGGATTAAAAACAACATCGACTTTTGTTTAACTAAGTTAATTTGAATGTACCTAGTAGTTCTGAATTCTCTCCTAGGCTCACCAATTCCATGTTCTAGCATGTTTTCTGTACCTTGATCTTCCACACGTTTTTATTCTACTCACAAAAGCATTGTAGGATCAAGAAAAGCTCCAAGACCAGAGATTGCGCGCTGAAAGGATTTTAATTTTGCGATAATGTAATTTTTCGAGGCTTTACGTCGAGGGTAGAAGGAAATCACGTATGTTACGTAAGCAAATGTTGACGAAATGCGATGTAAGGGATGTGATCATACAGAATTGGAATGCTTTGATTTCGTTCACTCTAATAAAATTTTGTTTCCTTATTTTTACAAGGTTTGATGATTAAAATTCTCCGGATATTCTGTATTAGTTACAGAATTCAATAAAAATATTACGTAAGAAATACAAATTGACTTAAAAAATCCTCTTGATTCCATTAACAAGACTGATTTTTTTACAATCTGGGATATCACTGTTTTTTAAAATAGTTAAAAAAAAAATATGATTTAAACGAAACATCTTACATTATTTCACAGGCCATCAACAACTAAAGACACTCTATCCCACCACACAGACAACGAGTATCACGCTGCTGAACGCTTAGGGAGGGAGCAGGGATTAGACTGTGAACAATTTTTCCCCGAGTGTGAAGGATCTGTCTTGGAAACCTTTACGGAGATCGGGGAAACTACGCTTCATCGATTTGGACTGGCTTAATTAAAGATGATTGAATTTTTTGAATTTTAATCTTTTAGTATTTCCCTTTCTTCTTCTTCTTACCAGCCCAAATATGTTCCCACCGAGGGGCACGGGCTTCCCTTCGAAACACGAAGGGGATTTAGGCCATAGTCCACCACGCTGGCCCAATGCGGGTTGGTGGACCGCTCGTCTTTTGAAAATGAATTATCTTGGACGGGCGGGTTTCAGCACGATGTTTTCCTTCACCGTTGAGCAAGTGATAATTAGAAACCCATACATAAATTCGAAAAGACAAATTTAGTGGCACAGGCCCGCACCAGGATTTGAACCCGCGACCTTCGGATTACAAGTCTGGCTCATTACCAACTGGGCTATCACCGCTTCTACATTTCCCTTCAATGCCTAGTTCCATCTGGGGTTTCTATCTGATCTAAAGTTTCTACCTTTTTGTTTACTTAATATTCATCCATATGCTTACAGCATTGAAGTTGTTTTTTTTTTATAAAAATCCTATTTGTATAATTTTGATTTCACATCTGTTTTCCCTTTGAATTGTTAAAGCAATGACTAATATTTCATAATATTCAGATTTCGATATTAGTGAAAGTTTTTTGGTATCCCGCTTATATTAGCTGTGATTCGCTTTTTTGTAATGAATTACCATAAGTGATAAAAAATTATATATATTTTATAGCTTACACTTCATACAATATTAACATTTCTAGTAATAAGAGTCGTAAGAGCCACTGAACAAATGTGGGTTAGTGTATAGGTCAAAGAGGTAAACTTAAAGTTCATGCAAGCATTTTATTATCTGGACGGCTGTTCTACTAACCAATGGCGTCTCAGTGACGGTGGAATGATAATGGTGACTATCTCATCCGTTTAGGTGGCGAGAATTATTTTAAGAGGAGTGTCTCAGTTTGGAGTAGCGTTGTTTTTCATGCTGTCTCGATGTCGACCACCCTTGTGCCTCAGATTTGTGCGAAAGGGACACTTGCAGCTTTCCGGCAAAATGCCGAGTTGTATTTCCAAAATTATGAGTTAAGGAGTCAATGAATTCATATCCCAAAACTTTAATAAAATCGTACGGTTTTGGTCTCTATCGATTTGTTAGCGTATAAACGAGGTTTGTGCGTTTTATTTTTTCCAAAATTGTTCTTAGTTTTCTTAGTTCTTTGTGTTCAACAGTTAACAGTCACCTCTTAAATGTTTAGAATTTTTTTAGCGAAAAATGCTGTCTTTTAGTCTCAAATATCTTTTTGTTTACTAAAAATAACACAATAATCAAAACGTACGGACCTAGTTTTTGGTTTTCCTAATACTATACCAAAATTTCACAGGGATCTGTTGACGTTTAGGGGATGGAATCCATTGACTCCGTTTGTATGGGAAAAAAAATACTGAGACGATCCTCTTAACCTCATGCATTTGATGACAGCTGCCATGACCAACAGCGCACCGCCAACTTAACAAACTCAGTTGGCGATGGCGCCGTCAGTCAAAGCAGCCTTCATCAAATGTACAAAATTATAGTTCTCAATTTGCCACCTGAATGGATAAAATGGCGACAATTGTCATTCTACCGCCATTGAAACGCCATTGGGCGTTTTTCCACATCACGGCACGGCACCAGCGCCGGCAACGGCGGGAAGCAAAAAAAGTACCGGCACCGGCACGGCGATGACTCCTTTTCATACATTTTTGTTTTCCTGGTTACCGGCGCGGGTGCCCTGCCGTTGCCGTGCCGTCAACAGGAAAACCCATTGGGCCCTTTTATAATTTGAAAATGGCACGGCAAAATTGTATTACCATTGCCTCTTATGTATTTTGGACATTAGAAGTTGGGAACATAGGGGGGGCGATGGTAATACAAATTTTGCCGTGCCGTCAGAATTATAAAAAGGCCCATTTACTAGTAGAATAGACGTCCTGCTAGAAATATTTCTTTTGCTTCATTTAGTCTCATGTCCATGCATGATAGTGAACATATCAATAAGTGACATAGAACAGTGGCTATAGGACTTGAAACAGTCTTGTCCATTCTCCCCTTCTTTGTATGCTTCTATGTAGCGGTATCCTTCATGAGATTCTGTCACTCCATGGTCGACGTCATTGGTGGGGCTGTAAGGTACAACAGCAATAACAGGAACTTGAATTAGTAAACATGCAAATGAAACTGAACCACTTTCCCTACTTTTCCATTCTAAAGGTAAAGAAGTATACAATACAATAAGTATACTTTATTGCACACCAACATTTTAGAACAAAGTAAAGAGTAAAACTTACACTATGGACAGTAATAAATTTAGGGTACAAAAGGCGGCCCCACTGCCAAGAAGTATATCACAAAGAAGATTTTTTTATTTTATTTTTGACGTTTATTCCTTGGTAATAAATGTTCAGTTTAGTTAACCAAATGAAGCTGTGTGAATGTTATCCTTAATTTTTGCTAGCTAATACAGGTTGAAAAAGAACCTCCTAGCTTTATTGAAAATCCTGAACCAGTATCACTTACTGAACACTTTTTATTTATTTTTATTTGGGGGGGGGGGCATATTTTTTTTCCTAAAACGTAGACACAACTCGGGCGCACCCTCCGAACGCTACTCGCACCACTCGCGTGCCTGGTGTAGGAGTAATGTCACGTTTAGGCAAAAAATGAACTTTTCCCTTAAAAAAAAAAAAAAATTTTTTTTCATAAATGTGTTCTTTGAGTGATACTGGTTCAGGATTTTAAATATAGCTAGGAGGTTCTTTTTCACCCAGTATAAGTATGTAATATGAGATATATGACTATTATAATTTAACACGAGCGTTTTCTTACTTCGGAGAGCACGTTAAGCCAGTAATCCGGCTCATATCGATTGAATACAATCGTTAAACCAAGTCAGAGGACTATAGATACACGACAAGATAGAAAGGAGGGATTTAGATTGTGACGATTAATGTTTCAAATTAATCAAAATTAATAATGTACCTACTGGAAGCATAAAGATTCAAGTACTTACTTTAAAACATAGCTAGCAAGTTCGTGGAGTAGATCTTCTTCATCATCAGTGTGTAAGGGTTCAGCGCCAAGGCGGCACAGAGTTTGCAGGATGCAAGATGAACCGTTGTAGCCGAAGCTAAAAACAAATTAAATAATATTGAAACGTTTATGTACAAGACTCATATTAGCGAGCTGAAAGATTTGCGAACCTGATGATGATGTAATTCATCATGTCAGCCGCGAGACGTCCACTGCTGAACACAGGCCTCCCCCAGGGATCTCCACCTCGATCGGTCCTGCATCACCCGCATCTGCGGCTTCCCGCAATCTTTACCAGATCGTCGGTCCATCTTGTGGGAGGCATTTCTACGCTGCGCCTTTCGGTATGTAATTACCTTCCTAACTTTATTAAATAACTTGAAATTCAAGAAAGGAAAATTCAGATAAAAGCAGAAAAACAGAAAAAGCGGCCATAACAACGAAGGTCAAAGACTTCAAAGTAAAAGAATTCTCATCAACTAACCCATCCAAAACTTGTTCAACATATTTATAAAAGTGGAACAATTTCGCATCGTTTTCATAATCTCCTTTGTCTAGATCTATTTCTCTTTTCTTCCTAGAAAATTCGGTATACCCAGAGTTAGCTTCGAAAATGTCTACTGGTATTTGGCTTCTGTTCCAGGGTAGCTGGAAGTTTGCTTGGAAGGCCCAGTTTACGTTTATCATTTTTGCCGGAGATGGTGTCCCTATGCCCGCGTTGAACTGGAAATTGAAAAGAAAAGAATTTAAGAAAAACAATAAAATTGTAAAAAGACGATTACTTATAGGTCGCGTCACGAGAGTTGAGGCGGAAGTTGCACTCTAAAAGACTTTAGTATTTGCGTTTAGGTTGTTTAATTTATGTTAGACCTATATAAGAATAAGATAACCTGTTCGATCAAAAGAAGCAGGCTGTACTTAACTGTTCTATATGCAAGTATAACGTCTATGTGCTCCTAAACTCGCCTCAACTCTTGTTGCACGACCTATAATAGCAAATTGGCCTTTGGCAGTATCTGTACTTTTACAGACATCGAAATCCGAATTTTGAAAATCAAAGTAAAAGATTATCGGTGTGGTTTCTGTGAAAATGTGTTTTTGTTTATTCTTGATCGGCGTGTTGGTTGGAGGAGATAGAAGTACCGTTTGTGGCTACTGTACCGTTTATGGCCATTTATTGTTCAAATAAACGATAGAAATGAATTTATATTAATAAACCATTACAAACTCGATTTGTTTTAATATGAATTTTTTAAAACTCAACAAAAATATGGTGATAATATTATAATTATTTGTAAATTAATTTAAATGTTGACTGGCCAAAAACGGTGCTAAGGTGGCCAAAAACGGTACTTCTACCTATAGAGAGTAATATAGAGTACTTGTTCACGCCAACGATGCCGCGGAATAAAGGCTTTTCTCACCACAAAAAAATTCACACTGCAAATTACAACAAAAACTTTATATTTAGTAGTACGGGAAATTTAATCATGCATGACTAGAAACTCCGAAGCGTTTTCTAATAGAGAATTTTGATTTTGGCTGAAAGACAAATTCATACGTTTCGTAGTAGCCATTTACATTCGATGACACCACTCACTGCGGATTAGTTGTCGATACCCTTTGAATATAACCCGTGACATCCCCAATCCCCATTGTGGATTTCTTTGATGTCGTCATACGGGACAGCCATTCTCATAGCACTCGATTTGCGCCGGCGAAGATCAAAGGCGACCTTTTTTTTCTGACCTTTGATTTGAATGGAAAAGATAACTCGATAAGGTTCGGGGCTTATGAAATTAAAAAAGAAACGGGCGGACTAACATTTTTTTTTTAAATTTTTTAGGTTTAAATTTTCACGAAGCAGTTAAAACTTGACTTGATATTTTAAATGAAATGGAAATGCATGCACATGCACAAATGTATTCATCTGCTCCAGGTGCAATAAAATTCATACGCTCTTCTTAGATTTTTAACTTCAGTAATGATCTTCAGTATCATTTATATTGTAATCCCTTCTATATCGTTTAGGTATCACTTTAATACTTTTTTAATCAGCATTTTGACGATATGGGACCATTAATTTACGTTTATTTCAGCTTCATTGGAGATATTCAAAATAGGAATAAAAATATCTGAAAATCAAACCTCAATCTTGTTTTGCAAAGACTTTTATAATCTTCAGGTAATAAACTCAGCAGGCCGAGTATGATAGTGACAGCGCCGTGACAACACCGCGGTCTTATGTCAAAATGTCAACATTGGCAACGCCATAGGGCGAGCAAGCCTTTGCGCGGGACCCTCGCGCAATCAAAGTGAAGTTTCAGCGTGAGCCGAGCGCGAGTTTGTCGTTATCGTGCTAGAGCTGCAGCATTTTTATAGGTCTTTACTTATGTAATACTTTTACTTGGGTTCAAATAAAGAGTTCTATTCTTTTAAAAGTATAAATAAATATTGTAATGCGATAATCATGAATTCGGGGTTATGATTCTATTTCTGATCGGTGATTTGGTGCAATAAACTTTATTGAGTTAAAGTGTTTACTTAAGCCATATGTCAAGATTGGTGTTAAATAAAGTAAATCAAAATCTAAATATTAACAAATATGTTAAAAATACATATACTATTAATGAGTTTTATGCCAAGGTGTTAAGGTTTACATTCTGTTTCTTATCACTTAGGCACTTACAGTGCCTAGATACCAATTTTATAAGTGTATTTGTTAGATTTTAGACTACCAAATGTATTCAATTTTCATATGGAGTCATATCTTGTAACTTTTAATACAATTTAACGTTCTTACTTTATCGAATCTGAGAGATTTTTTTTTGACTCAAGTGTTTGCAAACCTGGATTATAAAATTTGTAGAATGTAAGTTTCTTGTAATACTTCTTTTTTATTTCGTATATATGTTGAGTGAGGAGTATACAGTGTGTCCCACGGCTATGCCACATGGAGGGAAAGTACCTTAATTATTGTAGATGGAACATTTTACTGAAAGAAGGCTTTCTTTTAATTTTTAAAACAATTTAAACTGCATTCATAGATTTTTTAAACATTGCCTGTGGTTGAACGAAAGGTAACCACTTAAATTTCTTTTAAAATAAACAGCTAGATCCTACTAGTATTATAAACGTGAAAGCTAGTGAAGATGTTTGTTACTCAATCACGCAAAAAACACTGGACGGATTTTGATAAAACTTCGTAATAGTATAACCTAGAAATCAAAATAAAATACAGGATATTAATTTTTATTAATTCCTTGGAAATGAAGTCCCGGGCGGAGAGCTAGTATGTACACATTAAAATTAAGGCACATTGATTTCAAAATCAAAAGTGAAACAAAAAAATCACTAAAGAGAAAAACTTTACTGCAAGAACGTTCTTCGTAAAGCTTTACAATTGAAGTTAGTTTCACGAAAGAACAACCGTAAATTAAATACTAGTTAGTTCTTAGGTCGTATACTTAACGGATTCAAACAGGGCCCCGATTCTGTAACTTCAGTTGTGTGTTGATGAAATGGCCGCCATTTTATCCATTCAGGTGGCGAAATTAAGAACTATCCAAATTTCATACATCTGATGACGGTTGCTTTGACTGGTGGCGCCACTGCCAACTGAATTTTCAGTTGCTAGGTAGATTGCATCTTTACGTTCGGTTGGCGGTGGCGCTGCTGGTCAGCGTTGTCAGCAAGTGTATGGAAATTAAATAGTTCTCAATTTTGCCACTTGAACAGATAAAATGGACTCCATTCCATCGACACACAACTGAAGTAACAGAATCGAGGCCCAGGAAGCAAAATTAACAGTCACGAATTTCTGTAGTTTCTCTCGAAGTTCTACAAGTTGGACTGTTTTGTACTAAAATGTTCGTATTTCGCTTTGTAAATGGTTTTATGATTAGGTAAGTACTGGGTTCTGTAATGAAATATCTACCTATTTATTAGTACTTGCACAAGGATGGGATGTTTATTGCACAATTGTGATATGCGTAAAAAAGGTTTGTAAGCTATTTCTTTTTAGCGTAAAGGTGTATTACCTGTCTTTCAATTAATATTTAACTTGGCTTAATAACTGAAATCATTTGAAAGCAGCCGGAATCGACAGATCCGTCAGTTCCACGTATATGTCATCTCAAAAACTTGGCTAGTCCTGGTCTCACACAACACGCAAACACCCTCAAACACACAATACGCCCTCACCTTCACTCACACTCACCACACTCACAGTCAATACAAATGTTTTATTAATGTAATATTATTTTTTGATAGCTCCACTTTTGTATCCTTCTCTACTGTTTGTTAATGGAAAATAAATATAAATATGTATTTTTAAATAGGAATAGCATCTTAATTTTTTTTTGCTTGTTGTGTTCACATTTTAGTATGGTACAATCTTTTGCATTTATGTTATAAGGTATGTTTTTTTTTCAAAGAAGTTCTGTATTGTATTTCCAGTTTTGTGAACCTAAATAAAAAATAAATAAAACCGACCAAGAGCGTGTCGAGCCACGCGCATTGTAGGGTTCCGTAGCAGCATGGTTCAAATACATTCTTATTAATCCCAACAGTGTTTGGCACTTGGTCGACTATTACTCGCAAACTTGAAGGACCAACTTATGTGTGATAGTTTTCCTTTAAATTTCGTTGTATATTCTACCACTGTGAATTTTTTCACATTTTTAGAAACAACCGTTTAGCAGGTATAGGGGGGGGGGACACTTGTGTCTGACAAAAATTTTCACTTTAAAAATTTATATTTTGCAAACGGAGTGCTGTATCGAAAAACGTTCTTAGTAAACCCCTTCTATCTTTTAAAATGCTATCCTATGACACTCCACTCAATGATATTGGCGAGAGAAAAAAAAATTCATCGCCCTTTCACGTCTATGGGAGACACCCGAAAAAAATTTTTTTTCCAAGATTTTACTCTACAGTTCTGTCGGCGTGATTCATATGTATAATCATGCTTAGTTTCAGCTCTGTAGTACCAAGGGTTTCTTAGGAAACCTGCGGACAGACGGACAGACGGACATGGCGAAACTATAAGGGTTCGTAGATTACTACGGAACCCTAAAAACACTGCCCATCCTCACAGCACAGGAACCTTGAGTTCCTATTGTGAGCATTGGCGACCGTTACAACATAAATTGTATATGTTATGTTAATTTTGAGCTATTTTTACTGAATAAAATCTTTATCTTATCTTATCAGAGTTCTTATACCGCAAATGTCTTGTGACTTGGTTTAACGACTGTAGTTAATCAACAATAGTCGGGACTTACGGCTTAAAGTGCCTTCAGGTCTCAGAAGAACATATATTTTTTTAACAGCCCATATACGTCCCCACCGAGGGGCACGGGCCTCCTTTCGAAACACGAAGGGGATTTAGGCCATAGTCCACCACGCTGGCCCAATGCGGATTGATGGACCGCTCGTCTTTCGAAAATGAATTTTCTTGGACGGGAGGGTTTCATCACGAGGTTTTTCTTCACCGTTGAGCAAGTGATAATTATAAATCCGTACATAAATCCGAAAAGACGAATTTAGTGGTACAGGCCCACACCAGGATTTGAACCCGCGACCTTCGGATTACAAGTCTAGCTCATTACCAACTGGGCTATCACCGCTTCCTGTGCCTGTGGAAGAACAGAAATGATCGTGATGAATTGTCACCATGATCACTCATCTAAATTTCGTCCCCCTGTATACGTTACTTGACCTCGCTGATCGGTTCACGTGCTAGCGAAAACACTCTTTCTTGGTCGAGATTAGTAATGATACCAGTAGAAGTGAATTTAACCTGCATCTGGAGCACGTATTATACGTCAAGTATTCTAAATTTAAAAGTAAGCCATTAAAGCTTAAGAGAAATAAAATTGTATGGAACTTCCCTTGGACATTAATGACATTTAAATATGGAACACCAAAATTTCAACAAAAACTTCTATCAAAAATAATTTCGAAAAAAAACAAGGCTGTTGAAGGCTTAACTTCCTTAGTCCAAGTAGATTTTAACTATAAAATTTGAAACATCAAAGAGATTTTACTTTTATTAAAAATATTTAGTATAAAAACTTGGCTGTATGTCTTAGCTATTGACTTCCCTTTGCCTACGGAACTAAATATTATAAGAAAACGTCGTCAGTGATTTTGGATCTGAGATTTTTACCGCGAATTACTAAATTTTTTTGTGGTAAGTTTTTAAATAAATCTAAAAAAAAGTCCAGTATGTAATTCCAGCGACTCTGACATATGTAGAACGGAGGCTCAAAACATTATTGATGGGATGAATTTATAATATATTTTTTATTTAACCTCACAGTAGGTGTATAAAGTAGAGTAAGCTCCTCGGGGATAAAAGTGTCTTAGTCTTGGGCAGACTTGAATCCTTCGTTTCATTCAGGATTCTTAACATAATTCCCTCGCTCCGCTTGGTAATTAACATCTTAATTCGCTCAGAATTCAATATGCTGCCCGTGACATAATACACTGTTTTATCCTCTTGTTGCTTAATCTACTATTAAACGCTCCTGCGAGGCTCTTGGCTGTCACTTATAACTCTAAATAAGATTTATGAATAAGAGGGTTAATTTTGAATGAATTCCGACTCTACATAGAATTCTTATGTGCCTGATTTAATTTTATGATTTTCAGGTCAATGGAAAAGATTAATATCATAGTATTGGTAGCCCTTATAGGTAGTATTATTGCAGATAATTCTGGGACTCCAACGAATTTGCAAGCAGAAAGTTCTGGAAATTTTGGAGAAGATTTCAGAAGTAAGCGACAAGTCAACGCTCTTCCTCTCGTATTTCCTTATGGAGGAACTTACAAGGTTTTGTATTTTTTCCTACAAAGGTTTATTTTACTTTTAAATTTTTCATTAATTATCAATTGCTCAGCGGTGAAAGGAAACATCGTGATGAAACCCGCACGTCTCAAAAAATTTGTTTTTGAAAGGCGCGCGGTCCACCAATCTGCATTAGGCCAGCGTGGTGGACTATGGCCAAAATCCCCTTTGTGATTCGAAGAGAGGCGTGTGCCCCTCTGGGAGAACGTATATGGGATAGTAAAAAAAATAATACTACATTTATACTAAATAGTAACTTGTGCCAGGATAGCTGATTATTATTAAATAGCCTATTAGTGCCTATCTGGCGTCATGGGTGGTAGTCTGATAGAATCCACGCCTAAGCCAGCCATTTCTTCGTAGCATACGAAATGTTCTCTACACCAGGGCGGCTATTCCACTAATCAATGGCGTCTCATTGACGGTGGAATGACAACGGCCACCATTTTATCCGTTCAGGTGGCGAAATGGAGAACTGTCGTAGCTTGACAATACTTAAGCCGGCCATTTCTTCGCGGCACACTAAATCTTCACCACGGCATATCAATCAATCAATTTATTTGCTTAAAAACATCAGGTCTTACAATAATAATATAGTATCTAATGTTTTACCACCATAGGCATGCAAAATTTAATGAAGTACACAAATTAACACAAATAAAATAGGAAAAAAAATTAAATTGATAAATAAAACAGGATTTTTTTTTAAATTGGTCACAAGAAAAATGTCAAAATGAAAAAAGGTCAAACAAAAAAATGCAAAATTAATAATTTATAAAATAAGAATAATAATTTATAAATTGAAAATATTAGATTGGTAACGAGGTAAACAAAAAAGGAATAACAATAATTTCCATTGCAATTTAACATTTATATTCAAAAAAATCTTTAATGGAGTAAAAACATTTTTCTAAGAGCCAGTTCTTAAGTAAAGTTTTAAATTTATTTGTTGGACTTAGTTTTATTTCGTTAGGCAACTTGTTAAAAATTTTTACGGCCATACAATGGACATTTTTTCCGTAAATATCTACCCTTGATCTTGGCACTTTAAAAAGGATAAAATTTTTTGCATTTCTAGAAGGCCTTTGAGGTAGTTTTTCAAAGTACTCAGGGTGCTCCCTCACAAATATGGAAATTTGTTGAATGTACATGCACGGTAGAGTCATAATTTTTGTACTTTTAAAAAGAGGTGTGCATGGTTCTAAAAAATGAGCGCCACAAACTGCTCGTACACATTTTTTCTGAACTAAGAAAGCCTTGCTTGCATCTACCGAATTGCCCCAGACCATTAATCCGTAGCTGAGTATTGAGGAAACGTATCCATGATAGGCTGTAAGAGCTATTTCCTTAGAGGCTGTATTGTGTAACCTACGTAGAGCGAATACATATTTATCCAGCCGTTCACAGACCTTTTGTATGTGAAATTTCCAAGTGCAGAACTTATCTATATATATACCAAGAAATTTTGTATATTCAACTTCGTCAATATTATTACTAAGGTACTTAATATCTAACACTATGTCCTTTGCTTTATATGTCCGGAATTGAATTAATTTAGTTTTTTTTTATATTTAATTTTAGTTTATTTTCCTCTAGCCATCTAATAACCGTTTCCAGAGCTTGTGAAATAGATACAGATAAGGTGCAAAAGTCCTTAGATTTAATGACCAGAGTAATGTCATCAGCAAACATGATACATACCAGTGTGCCATGGCACACGCTTGGCAATACACTGTAACACACAGTTTCACAGTCAGTTTTGGACTAAGATCTGTTTTCTCTTTCCTCAGTTTATCATAGCTTTAGGCATCCCAATAAAAACCGAAGATGGTATCAACCTTGGCTTTGCAGTGAATTTCCAGTATCAATACACATTATACACGAACATATCCGACTTGTCTCAGTACTATTTAATCAAAGACATATCCAGGGAACAGAGAGATCTGGACTTAGAAGAAAGGAGAGATGAAAGGCTAACGTTTTACAAAGCTGTTGTCAATTTGATGCACACGTAAGTACATCCGGTTTAACATGATAAGATCACGTAAGAGATCATGCTAAGATCTCTGTACTCTATCCGTATTCACAAATAAATTATTTTGATTTGATAAGCAAAATACCTACATATTGCAGAAGAAATATTATATTTTTTGAATAAGAGAAAAACATTTTGCTACTGTATTGGAATAAATAGATATAATTCTAAGATATATTCTAATAAAATAAATATTTTTTTAAGAAGGCCTCCCACATGGCGGACCGACGATCTGGTTAAGATTGCGGGAAGCTGTTGGATGCGGGTGGCGTAGGATCGATGTGAAGCCCTTGAGGAGGCCTATGTTCAGCAGTGGACGTCTTGCGGCTGACTTGATGATGATAATGAAGAAGATTAAATGCTACAATCTTTTGATAATAACATGTATCTTGAATAATATTAGTCCAACTGGTGTTTGATTGTTGTAATCTGTTTAGGAAAGGAATGAATGGAGAGGAGTGCCTGCTTCGAGCAATATGTGAAGCTGCCCAGTATCCAATTCAAGAAGAAGGGCTTGTCGGGGAAATCATGCATATTTTACTGACGTAAGTTCAATCAAATGGGAATATTATGAATAGGAGTCCAAAGTGTCATTTTTCATATGTTTTTTACCTTTGTGTTAAGACCATAGTACATCAGGTTACACATTTTCACTACGAAAGTATTATAACAAGCAAGACAAAATCGACTTCAAGGACTTCTGTAGTCTGATGTGCTGCCGTGTGTACATTAGGAAGAGCGTCAAAACGCGGCAGACTGAATTAGCAGAAAGCGTAACCTATTGGATGTTTCAATTGCTCTATTTGTTAAGCCTGTTAAAGAGATGTAATGACAGAGTAAAGTAAATGATCACGAGCGCTGGAAAGAGCAATGATCCATGTCGTATAATCTTTTCTAACTACTTTGGGAAAACCTAGCTTCTTCAATGAGTAGGTGGTAAGTCGGACTTTATAATCTTTCGCCCCAGAAAACAGACAATTAGGCAGCAGGCTAAGTAGCGTCTATTAGATGACTTGATAATAAAAAAGTCTTCATCGGAATATGTTGTAAGGAGTTTCAATTAACTTCTCAATGTATATAGATAATAGTATAGTTAGAGTTAAATAGCGATTCCTGGTAACCAGCTGAATTTTATGGGATGATTCTACCCATAAGTATGAACAGCTATTAAGAAACTAATTTTAAAGTAACAATACAAAACCTAGGTTTCTATACTATAGAACAGAGGCCAGCGCATCGGGTTACTTCATTTTCATTGCAAAACCGCTCTTATTACAACAGCACAGAGATTATTACAAGAACAGCACGTGTATGGTAACCTGAGTTGCAGCCGTCCGTACAATACCTAGTTGACCGATATGACGGTGGGGTTTAGTAAATTTCAAAAGGGTTATTTTCGAAGGTTGGTCCCAAGATTTATAGTGTCTCTCATTGGGTTGGTTGGTGGATCAGTAGAGCTGGTTAGAAGTGGTTAGTTGTTTTTTAGAGTAGTTCTGTGGTTTTTATACCTAGTCCCGCTATTCTTTCTAGATATGTTCATTTTTGTGCGGATTTGTTTGAAACAGCTGTCAGAAAAAGTTCGTGCTCGTGCGATGGACTTAAAGTGCCCAAGTTCTAACTAATCTCCCTTTCAGACCCGACTACGGAAGATCCTTTTTTGAAAGAGATCCAGACTGGGAGGAATCAATGTCAATATACACTGATGCTGCAGTGGCTGGTCGCCAGATGTTCAGCTGTCCTTACATATACCCTGGGTGTCCTGAGGGTCAGGGGTTTTTGGAGTTCGTTACTACGCTTCAGGACGAATGAATAGCTCAATCTTATACGAAAGTTATAAAAATAAATATTTGTTTTTTTACTGAATATGAGTTGTTTGTTTAGTTTAGTGGTTATGACCATGCATCCTAATCAAGCTATATTGGGTTCAAACACCGGTCGGGGCAAATAATTTTGTAATATATATATATATATTTTGATTAAGAATGGGTTCGCTCTTGACCACAATCTAGCTCAGGGCAAAGATGCGGTCGAGGATGTAGCGAGCTCACCCAGAAGAAGCCTATTCACTCGTACTTTAAAGATATTCGGGTTGTATGAGCTCGGAAATACAGACGCCGGCAGAGAATTCCACTCCTTGGCAGTGCGCAATACAAAAGATGAAGAAAAGCGCTCAGTGCGTATCCGAGGTATCTCGACAAGATAAGGGTGATACCCCGCAGTGCGTCTAGACGTCCGATGGAAGAAAGGGGCAGGCGGAATGAGCTCATGCAGGTCCTGAGCACACTCCCCGAAGTACATCTTATAAAAAACACATAGGCAAGCTACTTGTGCTAGGCTTTGGAGCTTATCCTTAACCAGCTTTTTATCACCAATAAGCCTCCTGGCTCTGCGATCCACCGAGTCTAGTGCAGCTAGTTGGTATTTGGCCGAACCATCCCAAAGGTGGCTACAATACTCCATGCACGATCGGACCTGCGCCTTATAAAGGGTAAGAAGTTGATCTGGCGTGAAGTATCGCTTAACTTTGTTAAGGATGACCAGCTTTTTGGCCGCAGTTTGAGCCTTAGACTCGATGGAGGTGCCGAAGTTAAAGTCGGCAGATAACTTCATGCCGAGGTGTTCCAGCTCATCGGTTACAGATACAGATGCACTCCGGAAAGTAGGAGTCAAGTTGAATGGACTCCTTTTTGCGGAGAACAGGCACGCCTGCGTTTTGGAGGCGTTGAAACTCACCAAGTTCATGTCACCCCATTGGGAGACAAGACTTAAGGTTGAGTTCACCCGCTTAACCACTGCTTCCCTCTCATTTCGAATTTCATCCCCACCAGCTCTTGCACTAGACAGATATCTCTCCATGACTGTGCTGTCATCAGCGTACGCAACCACTCCAGGCAAAAGCATGTCGTTGATGTGCAGCAGGAATAGAGTCGCAGAGAGAACAGACCCCTGATATAGATATAAAGGGTTTCCTGCAAGTCCGTATTTTCATACAGTAATTATATTTCTGACTTTTTTCACAAAAAAATACTACAAAACAGATTTTAATGAAATAGATACATCAGGATGACCCAAGGCTAATATACAGGGCTTTAGGTAAATCACTTTCAACTTAAATCACTGCGTCAGCTGATAGAGCATTATTATGGAAAGTCAAAATTTTTTCGTATTCCGACCTTTGTTCCTTGGGAAAGTTGTTCAGTTTCATGGACTGATTTACCACCATAGAGGTTGAAAGTGATTTACCTAAAGCCCTGTACATTTATAATGCAAATATTAAGTCTACGTGTAGAAACTCTCGAGAGAAAAACTAGCAAAAAATAACTGACCTGAAGTAAAGTCGAGTTGGGGAAAAGCAGTTGACGTTTTCCTCTAAGCAACACATCTTGTCCTGTAGTTGTCTCACTCTCACATAGCACAAATAAAAAGAGAAGAACTGAAAATGTTGTTATCACTACTGAAAACATCGTGCTAGTTATCTGTTGGTCAAGAGTAGGCTCAGAGAAGTTTTTTAAAGGAGTTTTTAAATGTCTTATTGGAAACTGGTAGGAAGGTCTTGATAAAATAAATACTTATTTACTCACTAAAAAAATTAAACTTATTAAAAAATATATGTTATTAATATTGAGATGGCAGAATTTCAGCAGACAGAGAAGAAATCCTTAAGAAAACCTTTATTACGTTACTTAGTACACAAGTTCACCAAAAATTTCAATGACAGAAAGCGTGAGAGGTCTATTATACCAATTACGGAACGTGACTAAAAAGATGACCTGTAGTTGACTTTTCTATTGACAGCAAGGGCCTAAACATAAAACAAATATACGAAGAAAAACATACACACATTGATGTCAAAGTTTCTTCTTCTCCCATTTCAGTTGGTCACTGTTTGATTCGACATTATTCCAAACTCTACCTTTGCACTGCATGTTCTGTTACTTTTTAATTATTTATTATGATTATTAATACAGTTTTCTTAAAAATTAAGCCCCACAAAATTGCTTGAGCAGTTTGTCTGTGAGGGCAAGTCTCTCTATTAATATAAACGTATATAGACTTACATTTATTAGTGAGTTTTTTGTTCTGCAGTAATTATAATCAGAATATTTAATGTTAAATTGCACCAATTTGTTTAATTTACATAAATTTACTTCTGAAAAAATTATAATGAATGATATTTATGAATTAAGGAGTTACAACGATGATAAAATGTGGTTTTAAATTGTAAAAGCAATTCAATGCATTAATATATGATTAAACAATAAAAATAGTGAAACAGAGAAAATAATATGCCCATTAAAAGGTAAGTTTTGTCAAGTATATTTCATGTTTACAACAGTTTCTTACTAGTTTTTTAATAGTTCTATTCATTTACTTTTAAAATTTCCAGAAATGTAAGGTGCATTATATTTCTACTACTCTCCTTAGGGACAAATGTTGTACTGACAGACACAAAAGTCTCTAAAGGCTTAAGAGGGAAGAGACAAGTAAATAACCTGCCACTGGTGTTCCCCTACGGAGCTAATTATAAGGTAATCACTACAACGATCGAATAATAATTATTGCTACGTACATAAGCGATATTTGAGGGCCAAAAACACAGAATCTATAGTATAATGTCTAGATTGTCTGTATTGTAAGCTGAATTCTAATGAGTTCTATCCCTGGTGCTGTAAAAACGTTTTTTCTTAGTTGTGAATTCGGGAAAATTATGTAATTTTTATCAAAATCAGTCCAGGCGTTTGAGCGTGAAAGAGTAACAAACATCCATACATACAAACTTTCGCGTTTATATTATTAGTAAGGAGTCATCATTGCACGCTATATGCATGCAGCTGCACAACGTGAAAACAAAGTAAACAAAGTTGATGCTCTTACGATGAAGGTAAACATCGTGACGAAGCCCGCATATTTAGGGACTGAATGTGTAACAATTCAATACAGTCAGGTTCCTTTGTTGGTAGGAGGTCATGGAGGTCAGACGCAAGATCTTCTTGTTTAGGCCATTAGTCCATCACGCTGACCCAATGTTAACAGTTCTTTATCAGCCCTTATATGTCCCCGCCATGGGGCACGGGCCTGCCTAGGAAACACGGAGGGGATTTAGGCCATAGTCCACCACGCTGGCCTAATGCGGGTTGGTGGACCGCGCGCCGTCCGAAAATATTGTATCACGCGATATTTTCCTCACCGCTGAGCAAAAGATGACTAATAAAAAAAACGTACACAAATCCAAAAAGACGAATTTATTGGTACAGGCCCAACCAGGATTTTAACCCGAAACCTTCCGGTTACAAGTTTGGCTCATTACCAACTGGGCTATCACTGCCATGTTGATAATTATGCTATTTTATTTTCAGCTAGTATTAGGCTTTAGCCTCCCTGTGCCGAATAAAGACAAGATCAGTCTAGCGTTTGCAGCAAACTTACAGTACCAATACGCGCAGTTTCAGAATATAACTCAATTATCACAGTACTATTTCATCAAAGAAATT
This sequence comes from Aproaerema taeniolella, assembly GCA_949987775.1. Lineage (NCBI taxonomy): Eukaryota > Metazoa > Arthropoda > Insecta > Lepidoptera > Gelechiidae > Aproaerema > Aproaerema taeniolella. The sequence goes on from OX465260.1 coordinate 13,996,132, forward strand.
TCCAGAGCGCAAAGAAGATCTCTTTACAGACAAAATATCAACGAGAGGCTGACTTTTTATAAGGCTTTAGAGAATCTCTTTCATTCGTAAGTATTTACTACATTATTTTTTTTAATACGGTAAATACCAAACATTAACACACATACACACGATTACACATACATACATGCTCTCACACACACACATACACAGACATCTTAACTACTTATTTAATTTATTTTAATTTAATTTAATTCTCCAGAAATTGCTACTTGTTAAATAGCTAATGTAAATTTCTATTTTCAAAATTGTTATCTGAGGGTGGGATCCGGGAGACCTATGACACAGGTATACCCTAGTTTAGGCTCCTGTCTCCCAATTAAATGTATAATAAAAAAGGAATGTACACATAGCTTAAGTTTGGGAGAAAATAAAAACAATTTTATTATTATTATTATTTATTATTAATAATAATATAGATCCATAATTTCCATGCTGGACTGGGAGTGAAAGAAAAACTTAAAATGTGCCATCTGCCTAACTCTTCCCAGGTATACAGTAAAAGTCTGTAAGAGGTATACGAGGCTTTTGCTGTATAATGGGCGAAAGGCTGACCACCTCTCACCATTATGCAACTTTTTCCATCTGATAACCCTCACAATTTGTGTCAAACGTGGCATCTAGTGGTTCTATAACCACTGATGCTCTGCCTACCCCTTTGGGGTTATAGGCGTGAGCGTATTTATAAATGTATGAAGAAGAAGAAGACTCTATTCTTCTTCTTCTTATCGTGTAGGTATAGTCAAGTGTGTGCCGAACTTGGCTAATCCTGGTGTAAGAGTTTTCAAACCGCACAATGACCTCTGACTTGGTTTTAACGACTGTAGTCAATCGACAACAGCCGGGACCGACAGCTTAACGTGCCCTTCGAAGCACGGAAACGCTCGTGATAAATTGCCACTTTGGTCACCCATCAGGTTCCCTGCCTCTGTGTACGTTGCTTAACCTCACTGACCGGTTGAGATCAGCGAGCACCACTGGGCTACGAGCGCTTCAATATAGAGACATGTCTATATGTCTATAAGAGACATATAGACGCTATGTTAAATATTGTATTTGTGATTATATTTCTGAAATGAAAACGTATATACACATATGCGCTTACGCAAATCCCTTTTGGGGTGTAAGCACAGCATTACTTGTTTGAGAACCACACAATGCCACGTTTGACACAAATTCTGAGGGTTTTACATGAAATATGATGTAAAGTTTTTTTCACTAATAATTAAACCCATGGATGCAATAAAATGTAGAGTATTGAGTACAGAGTTTCTTTTTTTTTGTTGTGGTTCGGCAAATTTCGTATTTCGAATAAGTGAGTTGATTTTAAAATGACAAGAATGAGACAGACGCTGTTTTCCGAGACACACTAAGAATTACAAATGAATTAAAGATAAAATCAGTCCTAACAATAACGTATAAGTGTCTACTTAATTTAGTTGACGTTGAAATTACCTATCTGAACAATATAAAAAGTATCAAAAAAAAAAAACTATAAAAGGTAGGTTTGCACGTCAAATAAATTAGCATGTGACATTATTGTCGACATTTAAAACTGTCGTTATCGTGACAGTTGACAGATACAATTTCACGTGACGTAAATTTTGACAATTTATATTTTGACTTAGGATAAAAACAATATGTCAATGAATTTCTATCAAGAAGTGACATGGTAGTACATCACAGCAATTATAAAGCTCATACACTGATTTTAAGGGTACTCAAAGGGAAAAAACGGAAACCCTATTACTAAGGCTCCGCTGTCCGTCCGTCCGTCCGTCTGTCTCCAGGCTGTATCTCATGAACCGAGATAGACAGTTGAAATTTTCGCAGATGATGTATTTCTATGTGCCCTAAAACAACAAATACTAAAAACCAGAATAAAATTCGTGCGCGAGTCCAACTCGTACTTGCCCGTTTTATTTAAAACTTTACGCTTGATTTTTAGTCTTTAAAAAGTAAATGGGAGGTTTTCTTTTTGGGTATTAAAAAAAAAGTAGTTCCCCAGAGCTCTCTAGATGGCGCTGAACTGACTCCGTTACTAGGTGCCAAAGCCAAAAGGCTTGGAGAAAAACATTGCATCAAGTATTCTGTTCGTTTGCTTTGGCTTTCGATCATCCTAGTTTTCTCGCGCTTTGTTATAATTCAGTTTTGTTTGTTCGTTGTTTTCGTAAAATCGCCTAACTACGCGTGGTAGATGTGATATTGATGTGATATGACAATAACGTTTCGTTTTATGATCTCAAAATTACGTTCAAGTGAATTAATCAAAAATAATGTAATGTTCCGTCCCTTGCAGTAACGTACCTAGTTTAGCGCCATCTATCCGGCGACTAGGAAAAAATTTAAAAAAAATAAAAAGAAAATCCCTCATTGAGAAACAACATTTTCAGTCCAAGATTGAATACCTAGAAAAAGAAATGTCAACGTCTGTGGCAATAAAGTTGTCAATCTTGAAAGTTTTATGGCCCCAATCGAAGGCTACACCTGGGCCTTCACTTAAGCGACAAGATTTAATTCTGTAAATGTTTCGTAGTAGTTTTATCGCAACCGAAATGTTTTCATTTTTAAATATATATGTAACACCAAATATATTTTCGTTTTGTCGTGAAAATTAACTTTATCAATAATATCGGAAAGATATGTAGTTGAAACATGCCTACTTACCTTTTAAAGCTTTGTCTTTACTCAAGCTCTTTTGGTAGATAAAGGACAAATACACACGTCAACAATATCCCTATATTGCATTATTTTTCATACAAAACAGGTGTGTTTGAGGCGCTATAAAACATATACATGGAGGTATATAATTTTCAGATGAGCAAGTGATAAACTTGAAGCAAATGAAAGTGTACTTGGCATTTATCGCAAGCAGTTGAAGAAGAATGTTGCACTTACACTTTATATGCTTTGGTATATTATTAACAGAGGATACAATGCTTTAAGATGGTCATTGCATAAAGCAGCTCCCAGATGCTACCACCAGATAATTGGTCAACCTCTGGACCCTTTCCTTTTAAAAGACATGGAGTAAATAAAAAAAAGTTAATAGAATTTTGAACGGTTTTTCAGGCAAGGTTTACAAGGCAGAGACTGCATGCTACGCACTATCTGTGAAGCTGCTCAGTTTCCAGTGGAAGAGGAGGGCCTGGTTGGAGAGATCATGCATATATTACTTACGTATGTCTACTTTATCATAATCTTTATTCAGTATACAGATAGGAGCAGTAGAGGTGCAGTTATTTTCGATTTAGTTAAAATTAGAAAATTAAGAAAGTAATGCGTTTAAAAAGAGCACCCTTGGAGTTTCTTGTCTATTTTTGTCTGGGGAAGACTGTACCTTTCCGAATAGGCGTAGAATTAGCAGAGTCAAAAGAACGAATATGTATTTATATCCTTTAATGTAATATCCTAAATGAACGAATATGTTTGTATGTATTTAATGTAACTTTGACTTATTTTAAGTAACATCCAGAATATTCTATGAAATAAAGCTATTTAGAATTGAAATTTTCAGTCTAGGACGATCAGTTTATGAAAAGACTTTGGTGATTTTGCATTGATATTTTGTAAAGCGGTACGCAGTCACGCCACTAGTTCCGTCTCTTTCTCTCTCGCAAGTAAGAGTCCCCCTCACCTCAGGTATTGGTAAGAATTAAATTCTAACAAAACGTTCAATGCCTCGCTATTGGTAATCTGCTCCGCGGACATTCTTTACAAAAAGACAGTCTTAAAATGAAATTAGTTTAATGACACTCTGAAATAACTTCTAGGCCCTTATTACAAGTCTTGATCTAAAAAAAAAAAACGCTTCACACTCAAAGGCCCACATTAAGGTTTTCCCTTGTGTCGTGGGTCCCTCGGAACACACAAAGACAGACACAAACACCCATGACCCGAGAACAAACATCTGCTTTTTACACAAATATTTGCCCCGACTGGGAATCGAACCCAGGACCTGCCGATCGAGAGGCAGCGTCACTACCACTCGACCAAACCGGCCGTGATCTATGCTTACATTCTCTTTTTCTTACTATCAAAATGACAAATACGACTGCTACTTAAGTATAGATCAGAGTCTGAGTCGCCTTCTGTAATACGGACCTTAAGAATCAGCAGAAGTGACACTTAAAAAACTGCTTTATCCTAAAATTCCAGTCCAGACTATGGCCATTCACCGTTTGATGATCCAGATCTCGAGTGGGAGGAAGACATTGCAGCGTACAGCCAGGCTGCGGTCGCCGGTAGACAAATGTTCAGCTGCGCCTCTGTTTACAACGGCTGTCCTCATGGAAGAGGGGTCCTGGATCTCGTCACCACTTTGGGAGATTTCTGAAGCATCATGTTTTTGATCTTTGGATAGCTTTACTGTGGTTTATATTTTTATATTTAATCCCCGACAGCAAAAGAAGGATGTTATAAGTTTGACGTTTTGTGTGTATTTTGTTGCATCTCGTAGCTCCTGAACTAATGGACCAAATTTGATTCTTTTTTTTTGTTTGAAAGTTGATGTAATCGAGATGATTTTTAGCTAAATTTGATCGAAATTGGTTGATCCGCTTAGTAGTTATATGCGATTAATATATATCCCGTCAAGGATCACTGGCGTGAGTGTATTAATGAATGAACCTTAAATTGTTATCATAATTCTTTGATATCACACAAACATACTGCATTTTATGAAGAATAGCAGCGATCACTTACCATAACAATGACTGAAGAGATTGGACAAAGTCCAAGCTAGAGAAATATCAATATTTGTTTTAGCATAAAGTCAATTTACATTAGACCGAGAGCTTTGGATTAGGAAAGATTTGAGTGTATGGTGTTTTATTACTTTTTTATTTCTTTATTTGATCAAAATTGTTTTAGTCCTTTAAAAATTATAAGCAATCAAATGTCGGGGGTGATGTAAAATTTTAATTTTAGAGTTATTAACCCTTTATCAGGCCCCTTTTGCACAGGCAATAAAAAATATTTTTAATTATGGTGTGGTCATAATTTTTACCTGTACAATGCATATCTAATTTGTTTCTGTAACTGTTTTTTTTTTCTTACTTTGAGTGACGATTTTTGCCAAAGTATCTTTTTTTTTAAAGTTATAAAATATTACGTTAACTATCATTAATAAAGGTTTTGCTAATTTTTAAAAACGGTGAAAGTCACTAACAAACTCTAATTATTTAGGTGGTCGATGAAACGTTCTATGCCTGACAAAGGGTTAAAGACAACGGAATACTAGCGCGGCAGCCTAGCTATAGCAAAATGCTGAGTCAGCACCATTTAAGTGTTTCGCATAAACGTGTTAACATGTTTTCTGGGTTCACTTAATGGAGATCTTTCTATTATATTTTACACAGAGTAAGGGACAGTTAAGCACAAAAATGAAACCCTTAATTCAGATCATTCCAGAATTATTATATTTTTCAGTGGAATTTTTCTCAGAAAAAATTCTCATTATTTTTATGTTTTTCAATTTTTTTTGCTTTAAATTAAAATTATTTATTCGAAAACACTAATTTGCAACAAAAAATTATAATAACAGCGTAAAACATGGCAATCGCGCGGTACAGTGCGTAGCGCTAAAGTTGACATTTTCGGTTTTTTTTGTTGTTGCTATGGGTAGATTCCATCATTTAAGTTTTTGCTAAGCTGTCCCTTACACCATGTATAAAGACTGTAGTAAGAACGAAGAGGGATGTGATGAAACTTCTTAACAATAGATAGAACACAATATCACATCTTTTTCTAGAAACAAAACATCCTGCAAACTAATAAAAGTGTCTTTAGTTTACTCAGAGGTCCGATCTCGCATTTAGTAGAAAATGTTTTCGTTCGAAAAAATTGATGTAAAGATGCGTTTCAGAAATATCGTGCTATTTTCATTAATTAACCGTGATTAGAAGAATCATCTTTGATAATCTTAATACATAGAAGCAGAACACAAGTCCAAGTTAACTCAAAAATCTCGTGTTAGCATTAAACATATTTATGTCACACACGCGTCTAACAATGTACTGGAGTCCTAAAAAATACAGATAAAAGCCGAATTAAAAAATGAACTAAGCAGAAGCATCACGTCAATCTGAAATTAAGTTACGAGTAATCTCATACGCAGTGGCTGTCACGTGCTCTCGATACATTCTGTTTGCTGTTTACACTAACTCAGGACAAGCTAAATTAAGACACCAATATAATTTGTATTGTAAAAATATGTATGCTACCCAAGCGCCTAGCAATGTACTGGAGTTCAGCATAAAATAGCTGTAAGTATGTACAAAAAGATATGATGTATTTCGGGGAGTGTGCCCAGGAGCTTCAAGAGCTCAATTCGCCTGACCTTTTTCCTACGGAATGAAATACTGGTACGGAATGGAATTCTTTGGTTTTTTTTCACAATTATCTGCCCGCATCTGCGTTCCCGAGTTTATATCACCCTAATCTCTTAAAAGTCCAAGTGAAAAAGTATCTTCTAGGCGAGCTTGCTACATTTTCGATCACATCTTTGCTCTTATGCTAAATTGTAGTCAAGAGCAAATCTATCTACACCTACACTAACATTAAAAAGAGGAAAAAATTGTATTTTTATAACGAATAAACTCAAAAACGATTGGACCGATTTCAAAATTTATTTTACCAATAGAAAGCTCTCTTATCAGCGGATGACATAGAGTAACATAATTTTCTCTAATTTAAATGGGTTATAAATAAAAGATTAGATTCAAGAATAGATCACCAGACGCAGCACGTTCTTCTGAAATTAAGTAAATCTCATACGCAGCGGCGGTCACGCGCCCTCGATTCATTCTGCTCGCTGTTTACACTGACTTAGGACGAGCTCAATTGGCTCTCCAGCACTTTGTTCGGAAGAAATTGCTGCTAGAATTGCACCCAAGTGTAATTATCGACATTTCGAGTTCGCTGATGCTATTTTGTGTTCTGTAGGAATGTAAGAGCTGAAGTATTCGTACGTTTTATAGTTACGTTTGCTTATATCTGATGTTTTTATTATTTCCAAAGATAAACTTGGCATAGTCGTAGGAATTTCGCTTTAAACGCTACTTAAAGGTAATTTTCAGAGTAACAGTAAAGTTAAATGATTTGCACTTAACTTAAGATAAAAGTACTGCTAAGCGTCAGTTTAGTCGATAGAGTCTGTTAATCAGAAGGTGGGTAGGACGGCAATCTGACTAAACAATGGTAGTGGAATAATGATCTGATCTGGTAAATTAAATTCAGGAAAAGTGTTGCCAACGATTTTCGTGATTTTGCGAATGTCTGAGTATTTTAATCAGTATTAAAATAGAAAATGGTGAAATCACCAATATCAAGAAAATAAATCCTTTAAGGGTTGTATTAAATCAGAGCCTCGTCCATTAGTACTAGCAGATGAGGATGATGATTTTGGAACACTCAGATGTTATGACCCCTAAGGGGGCGTCCATTAATTACGTGAGGTGTTTTTGGCGATTTTTCGACCCCCCCACCCCCTCTGGTGAGATGTCGTGAGATTTGGCTCGACACCCCCCCTCCCCCCTTTATCTCACGTGAGTTTTATGGAAAAATGCTTAGTTTTAGTGTAAATACGTTAATTAGTCATTTATTTAGAAAAAATACATAATTTGCCTGATTATTTTTTAACTTTTAATAATCGAACAACAAAAAACAGCTATGATTTACCAACTTAAATTTGAAAAAAAAAACGATTGTTCTAATTCAGCCCACGGGAAATCATGAGTAGTCATAAGTTGCTACCGCAACAACATGGTTTAGTTGGTTTAACTTAGCTTTCCCGCAATTTAACACTATTTCTTTTGGGGGAAAATATTACGTGATATTTGTAGAGACCCCACCTCTCCCCCACGTGAGATTGAGTGAGATCCGGCCCGACCCCCTCCCCCCCCAAAACGCCTCACGTAATTAATGGACGCCCCCTAACTGATCCAGTCAGGAGGCGAAATTGAGAACTAATAAAATTTTATACCTACATTCGATGACAGCTCTGCTGTCTTGATTATCAGCGCCACGATCAATTCAATGTTAATTTGCAACTACATTTTTAGTCAGCGGTGCCGGTGCTAGTTTGTTTACAACTTAGTTTTTTTGTAAATGATTAAAATTTTACTTTTTAACTATTAGATTGTATTTTTGGAACGAATAAATTATACATAAAAGGAAGAAAAAATGATTTACTGTAATAAACTAGTAAATTAATAATAGTTTTCTCATTTTAATAGTCTCGAGATGGCAATTAAAATTAAGCAAGGAACGAAGAGAGATTTTATAAAAACTCTGATTTAAAATACTAAATTGCAACAGCAACTGACTAACGAAGATGGGAAACGTGAATATGAAATGAAAAATGTAAATATTACGGGAAAAGTTACTGTCGTAAAAAAGCGACTAATGAAGCTTGCCAGTGATCCAACAGCTAACAAGCTCCGACTTGGCTGCAGATATAGATGGATGCTCCATTTACCAAGTATTTGTTGGCTTTTTTGGCGGTAACTTCATCTGTGTCAGTTTTCGGGAGCTAAAGGTTGCCTGCGTGGCTATGTGTCTTCCTCTAGCGAATGAATATATACTACGGGAACCTGAATAAAATAAATAACTATATCTACATTAGTTATTCTAAACTACGTATACCTACCCCACCATTTTTTCCGGTTTGGTTGACTGGTAGTGACTTTTGCTTCTTGAATGGTAGTGACTCCCAAGTGCGATTCCCGCTCGGAGAAAATATTTGTGTAAAAAGCAGATATTTGTCTCGGGTATTCGTGTCTGTTTTAGATTATGTTCCAAGGTTTGGGATTAGTTTGGGATTTTGAGTTTGTAGTGTTCATTTTTAATTTTTTCCGAAGACATTTTAAACAGCTGTGACTTTCACTGACGTCATACTTGAATGAAGTGGTTTGAAAACCAAAAAGTGGGGTCAAATTGAAGTTCCTTGTTAATCATACTTTATGCCTTTATTTTTCATTTAAAAATTGAATTTCTAAAATATCAGCGCAAGAATACCTGATGTATCTGCTACTTTTAGTGATATACAGAGGGCCACACATCATGTTACCACACACGTGTACTTTATGCTGTTACAATAAGAATGAAATGAAAGGGTTGCCTTACCTTGGAACAAAGCGAGTTAAAATTAAAAACAAGGCTTAACCTTTAGATCTATGCCAGATCTATTTTTATTTTATTTTATTTGGGGAGCTTACAGCAATGTTTACAACTCAGGAACTTAAGAGATTTGTAGAGGATTGTAACAAGTTTCCACTTCAAGTATTTCTGAATTTTCTTTTTTAAGTACACAATTAAACTGTGCGTGTAGTTCCAGAAACTTGTCAAAATAAAAATAACACTCATCAAAATTGTTTTATTTTACACAAAAGACTTAAATATCAGTGTAGAGAGATACGTCTAGCAAAGAAATGGGGCAAGAATGGTAGGACTGTATGCACTCTGCTCTTGACACGTTATGCCATTTGTCAGTTGATGAGCCCTTTTGACTGAAAATATAAATAATAGTACTTAATCTTTACTAATATTATAAAGAGGAAAGATTTATATTTTTGTATGTAACGAATAAACTTAAAAACTACTGGACTGATTTAAAAATTGTTTCACCATTAGGATGCTACATTATCTTTGAGTAATATAGGCTACATCATTTTCCCGAGTTCCCACGGGAACGAAGTCCCGAGCGAGATGCTAGTCTATATACTATTTATAGAGAGAAAAGATTTGATTGTTTGTTTGCATTGAATAGGCTCCGAAACTACTGGACCGATTTGAAAAATTCTTTCACCATTAGAAAGCTACATTATCCCCAATGGACATAGGATACATAATTTTCCCGAATTCCGACGGGACCGAAGTCCGGAGCGGAATGCTACTATACATATTATAAAGAGGAAAGATTTGATTGATTGTTTGTTTGCATTGAATAGGCTCCGAAACTACTGGACCGATTTGAAAAATTCTTTCACCATTAGAAAGCAACATTATCTCCGATGGATATAGGCTACATAATTTTCCCGAATTCTCACGGGAACGAAGTCCCGGGCGGAACGCTAGTTATTTATAAAACAAATTGCTTCGCTCTTATGCGCGGCGCAGGTAGCGCCATTTTGTATCGGTTTGCAGAAATACTTTTTTATTATTTTTGGTAAAAAAATACAACAAGATGTTGCAATTTTTTAATGTTAAAGAATGATAAATCAACGTTTAAGCTTGCGAATTTTGCTAAAGCACGAAAATACTCGTAATAATTTGCTACTTCGGCCACCCGCAGCTTCTCTGCCTCACTGATGAATGCATGAATGCATGAGTGTAAGGTGAATGGATAGTGTCCTGCATAGCTAACATAGACGCGTGACATAATTTTGTCGTATGTATCTCGTTTCGCCATCTCGGTCTATCGCATAGTGTCAGTACGGAACAGGCAAGGCTACATCGACATGACAAAATTTTGTTACGGGTTTATGTTAGCTGTGCTGGTGGACTTGCACGCGTATTTATTCTTCAGTTGTTTTGTAAACACGGCTATCAGGACCTTGACGTCGCTTTTATGTCCTTTGTCATAACGCCGGCTTTCGTAGTGCAAATGTAGGTATGACCTTGACTGTCTGTATAACATCATGATAAGAATAAGAGAGATATATTATGATAAGCTAACCTTTTGTGTCGTATTTCTGTGTGTGATTTTATATATATTTGTCATGTGTGCAAAGAACTGTAAATAATAAATAATACCTGCTCTGTTAACAAAATACGGAACCATACCTGAAAATCATTTTCAAAATTTTGTGATAAATTTCTGTCGGTCTGTCGATCGATCTAATCTCACAAATGGCGCGTCGGATGCAGTGGAACCCGTTCAGGCCGTTCCTGGAACCAGTTACGCTGAATTACTCGTATGTAGTTTGATTTTGCTTTTAGGGATATTGAAATATTAAAAAAGCACGTCTGTGTTATTTTTTTAATTGTGAAAGCTAAGGTCCAGCGAATCCTATGGCCGCAGCATAACACCGCCATCTTCACAGGTCTAATAAGACAATGCCTTTCTTTTTGCCAGTACGTCTTAGAACTATTACGTTCTAAACGGGCACATTCTTGAAATTTTGGTTGGATCCTACCATCTCACAATCTACTTTCATAAAATTAAATTCCATTGAACATTCAGCTCACGCTGAAAATTCACTTTGATTGCGCGAGGGTCCCGCGCAAAGGGTTGCTTGCCCTGTGGCGTTGTTAATGTTGACATTTTGACATAGGACCGCGGTGTTGTCGCGGCCCTGTCACTATCGTACTCGGCCTGCTGCACAGTAATTTGTAAAATAAATTAGACTAACTTATCCATCAAGACTTCAAGACTATTGTAGACTTGTCTTCTCTGGAAGTGATGGTACGGATGGAACGAGTCCGGAGGCTCGTCCCAGTTCATACGGAACCCTACAGCTTGAGCGAAGATCTGGGTCCAAGGAATGATGTTCGCTTTCCAATTGAGACGAAGCTGAAAGTTAGGAAATAGATGAGTAACTTTTTTTTTACCAGTCCATATACGTCTCCACCGAGGGGCACGGGCCCTCCTTCGACACACGACGGGGATTTAGGCCAAAGACCACCACGCTGGCCCAATGCGGGTTGGTGGACCGCTCGTCTTTCGAAAATGAATTTTCTTGGACGGGTGGGTTTATCACGGTGTTTTCCTTCACCGTTGAGCAATCCGAAAAGACGAATTTAGTGGTACAGGCAAGAACCAGGATTTGAACCCGCGACCTTCGGATTATAAGTCTGGCTCATTACCAACTGGGCTATTACCGCTCAATAAGCTATTTAATACATTGAGGTTATATATTTAACAGGAAGTAATCGTAAATCCAGGAGAATTAAGGGCCAATTAAGGGCCGACCACCATACTGAACTTTCACCGAGTAACATAGGTAAAAATTATGTAAAGCACTCATAGCCCAGTAGCGCTCGCTGATCTCAACCAATTAGTGAAGTTACGCAACGCACAACGAGGCAGGTAACCTGATGGGTGACCAAAGTGGCAATTTATTACGAGCGGTTCCGTGCTTCGGAGGGCACGCTAAGCTGTCAGTCCAGGCTGTTGTCAATTGACTACAGTCGTTAAACCAAGATACCTACACGACAATGGAGGGAGAAAGTCTCATGCTGACTAGATTTCTTAGTATGTGTCTCAGCTTGAAAAAAAATGTGTCCCCGGCCTAATTGAGGATAATTTTGAATAGTATTAAATTCGTGGAATGAGTCCAAATTAATGAAATAATTGGAACTTCTGTTCGTCTTTCGCCAAATTCCCAATTGTTGGTATTCAAACATCGTCTAACTAAATCTGAGTGAAATTATTATTGTATAAAATGATAATTTTGTATTTAAGACAAATTTCGGCTTGAAATAAATCACTCAATAAGTTTATGTTTTACTAGCATTCTGCTTGGGACTGTGTGGTGATCGGTTGAGAATAACACCAACCCATCTCTTTCCGTGGGTGTCGTAAGAGGCGACTAAGGAAACACAAATGAGACCTGCCTCCTAGTAATCCATCCCAAGCAACGACACTTCATTTTTTTCTGAATCTGAGGTGTCGTCCTATGGTCTCATGCGGTGTGGTAGGCTCTGTAAAGGGCCGTCTGGTTCGCGACCACCCTCCTACCGAAGTCCGACGCCAAACAGCTTGCTGTGTTCCGTCGGTGCGTGGGAGTATCAGTGCCTTTATAGGCATTTTCTGGGTTAACTCGCTCCATCGTCGACCTCATCTTTGACCTTATGGTCAAGATTGAGGTCAAGAGTTAACCCATCTTATAATTTAAAAAAAAGACTTCGTTCCTGTTGGAATTCGGGAAATTTATATAGCCTTTGTTACTCAAGCATAAGGTAGCATTCTAATGGTGAAATAATTTTTCAAATCGGTTCAGTAGTTTCGGAGCCGATTCGTTACATACAAAAACACAAATCTTTCCTCTGTATAATATTAGTATAGATCTGATATAGATTTCTGTTGGAAAAGCCACATTTGTCTGTTACTAGCTTTCCGCCCATGACTTTGTTCGCGTGGAAAAGTATTAACTTTGACATCAAAATACTACTAAGAATATCTTATCTGTTAAATGTTGGATCTTTTTTTTTGTACATGATTAGTTTTCTTTTATAGTTTTTTTTTATGAAAACGGGTTAGCCCTTGACAATCTCTAGCCCAAGAATAGCGGAAAAACAATTATACTTACAAAAAAATGCGAGATGTTCCTAAAACTTAAATATCTTCGTGGGCGGTGATGTATATTGTCTTCTGATTCAACAAATCCCAAAAATATTGAAACTATTAAACAAATATACCATAAAAATATCAGTTGGTATACTTTTATCATGTCTATGTATTTTAAATGTGGAACAATTTAAAAATTATGATAAAACTAATCATTTAAGGTTGAGTTTGAAATAGGAATTCGTGAATAATTTCATATTTTTAAAATAAGAATTCTTGAATTCTAAAGCTGATCTGAGGTACTGAATCAATGAAAATGAATGTTGGTCCTTTAGAAGTTAAGTAAGACATTGTAACGGTTACTATGGTTCGTACTTGGTGTACGTTTCGCGTTAGCGCTTTTTTTCAGAAGCTGTGAACTAGTTTAAATTTCTATGGTTTAGCTTAATTTTACAGGATGATCGTAATTTAAGTCATGAGTGAGTTTTAGAGGCTGTTTCTTTAGTGATGAATGCACAATGAAAGATTCATTCATTCACGCCTATATTCCCTAACGGGGTAGGCATAGAGCATCAGTGGTTCTAGAACCAACTTGATCAGTGGTTCTAGAACCAACTTGATGCCACGTTTGACATAAATTCTGAGTGTTATTAGATAAAACATGATGTATAGTGATGAGAAGTGGTCAGCCTTTCCCCAACATACACCAAAACCCTCGAGGAAAGATTTGACATTTACAAAAATATATTTTGGAATAATAATTTTCCACGTCAAAAACGTAAGAGTCACCGACTTCAATCCCAAATAATTTTGTTACAGAGATCCCATACTCCTAAACCATTCATCATCAGCTTCATCATTAGCTCAGCAACATCAGATGGTGACCATTAGATGCAAAAATCTACATAGATTAAGATAATTTCTGATAAACAGTGTATATGCCTACAAAATTTGAGGGTTTCCCTCGATTTCCCCAGGATCCCATCATCAGATCCTGACCTGGTGACAATGGGACCACCTCTGACGTATGACCTACCTAATAAAAAAAGAATTATTCAAATCGGTTTATAATTGCCGGAGTAATCGCGTAACAAATATACAAAAAAAAAATACAGTCGAATTGAGAACCTCCTCCTTTTTTGAAGTCGGTTAAAAATGACACGTTTCTGCATATGATTGAACGCTCTAATTTTAGATAAGTAAATACAAAATGTAGGTACTTAATGTTATGTTTATAATTTTCTTTAGTTCTTAATGTTATATTTTCCTTATTGTTTTAAGTAACGTTAGTAAAACTGTGTAATAAAACGGTAATTCACACCGTGAAATTGAGCCCAAGAAACTGAAAAACTTTCACCAAGAAACGTAAGTCAAAATGCGAAAAAAAAAATTGCTGTATGAAAAGTCAAAATTTTTTTTTAAATATTTCTTATGGGCTCATAAAGAATAGTTGTTCAGGATCACCTCCTAAAGTTTCGAAAACTAAGGTAAAAAATAAAAGAACTTTTTGTGAACACCATATAAATAAATGCCCCTAATCCGCAACGATTTTGTGTTTGAAAATCGTGATGGCCGATTAGCGTTCTTCGAAATACAATTTCTAAAACTGGCACAAAATATCGTATTTTTCGAATTCGAAATTTAAATGGTCAGTTTTCTTTTGCGGTTTGATAATTTCACCTTAAAAATGCATGTTGTAGTTATATTGAGTTGTATGATATATGTTGCAACGGCACAAGTTCGAAATAGTGATTTATCGAATAACTCTAGTGATTTTGAAATAAATGAAAAAAGTATAGTTCTGTCACGCAGAAAAAGATTTTTGATTTTCCCTGAAGGAAGTTCTTTTCAGATCGGTAAGTTGGAACAATATGAAATTAAGTAGGTTCAACAAAGCAATTAATCAACAATCTTTCAAACTTGGTCAGGCCAGTGGGCATCCCCAGGGCTTCTCCTCAACTTTTATCTATCTATATATCTTTCTTTTTTACTTTTATCTTTTCTTTTATATATCTTTTATCTTTTGATATTTACCTATGGGCCTAGTTGCCTGAAAATAAATGATTTTATTATTATTATTTTTATTATAATGCCCACTATTATATGTATCTATTTTAACAGACCTATTATATTATATATATTCAAAGTTTGTGTGAGTAATGTACATCGCATTCTGAGAGCGACGCGGTGCGGGGGCGACGAGTTAAGTACATTGCGTAGCGCCAAAATAGGTACCTCATTAACTTACGTTTCAAGGAAAAAAAATTACTTGTAGCCGGCTATTTTTATTTTATTTATTTGTAGGCGAACCAACAGCATAACATCTCAATTTGTTAATATAAATCTATGAACTAGGTAACAATTTTATAATGTATGCCAATTATAGGTAAGTAATTGACCAGTAACAGTTTTACCAGCCCATATATATATCCCCACGGAGGGGCACGGGCCTCCCTTCAAAACACGAAGGGGATTTAGGCCATAGTCCACCACGCTGGCACAATGCGGGTTGGGGGACCACTCGTCTTTCGAAAATGAATTTTCCTGGACAGGCGGGTTTCATCACGATGTTTTCCTTCACCGTTGAGCAAGTGATAATTAGAAATCCGTACATAAATCCGAAAAGACGAATTTAGTGGTATAGGCCCGCACCAGGATTTAAACCTGCGACCTTCGGATTACAAGTTTGGCTCATTACCAACTGGGCTTTAAGGATTAATTACTTTTAAGGAGTATTTTAATGAAAAATATGGGTAGATTCCACCATTTAGGTATTTGTTCAGCTGTCTCTTTACACATCGTATAAAAAATACATATTTTCCAGTATTCTGCAACACATTCCCTTCAGTAAACAAGCTATGGGATATTATCCTGTTCGGATACACGGCTGCTCTAGCGTACGAGTTACCTCAAGACCCTTACTCCCCCTTCGACCATCATGGCGACCCCTTGCACAGAAGAGTTGATGTCAAAGAGGTTTTCTACACGAATGAAGACGGAAGAATCATTTACAAGAAGCCATATCAAAAGTAAGATTTATTTGGTTACTGGAGGATAAATACATATCCTATCCAAAACATAAAATATTGAGGCTAATTAGTAATAGTAGATTGTTAACCGAGAGTGGAAAGAATCAATTCCCGAGGTATTTAGCGGCTATAGTCCGAGTAGGAATTGATTCTTTTACCCGTGTTAAACACTTTACTTATCAATTCGAATATGAGGAAAATAAAACTAGTTGGTTATCTAAATTATTTATTGATAATATATAATAATATTAGTAGTACCTATTTTGAATTAATTGTTAAATTAGGAAATTAAAAGTTACATTTTAAATATGGAACTCACCGCGTAATTTTTGCGGCTTAAGCCGCTTAAAGAAGTTCACACTGGCTGTTTAGAAACTCACATGACCGCAGCATTTTTTTAATTGCTACTACTTTTTTTTAAGTTTTCAGTTTTTTTTACAGCTGACAGCAGTTCTATTTTTAAAGTTTATTCCTTCCCTTAGGTGGGAAGTAATTTGTATGAGTTTTTCCCTCCCTATGAAGGGAAGCAGCATTTTCCACCCAATAATCAGATCAAAATAACACTACTTTCCGAGTATGAGAAATGAAAAATAATAAGCAAACTCTAGCAGCGGGAGACACCTGAAAACAAGGTTGTAATCTATTCCTTTAGTAATAAGCAACATTTTGGCATAAAATTTATTTATTATTTCCAGAAAAGTCATTGTAAATCCGGCGTTCGCGAAACGCAGCGTGGAAGCAAAAAACGAGGATTCCAAATTCAAAATAGACCGGCAACTGATGCACGCTTCGAAACTGGAGCGGGAGTTTTTGAAAAGCGAACACATGGACTCACGGAGCGTTCAATTCCATAGAAGCAGTCGCGCGTTACTCTACCGGAAAATAGAGACAATGCTACAAGGGTATGGATTTTGTCTTTCTACTCCTTTTTAGTCTCGGCTAGTGCAAAACAGTTTACACGCTAAATATGTTACTGTCTTGCAAATAGAATGAGAAGCTTCGGATTGTTTCCTCTTTCCTGATGAAGATTTTCTCCTTTTTGTCTAGCTATTTCGATGTTTTTCAGTTAGAATATAATTCAATTGTTTTACTTACGTTACTTTCGAGAGTGTTTTTACTAAAAAACTTATGAATCCTTTATAGTAAAATTGTTCGAGAAAATTGAGGATGTGAGTCAGCCCAGGAAAACAGCAACTTTCCTTCAAGAAAATAAGATAAAATATGAAAAAAATAATGACTTACGTCCCCTGGAGAAAATTGTTCGGTTTCATGGAATACCACTACGTGAATTTTAAATTCCTTTAAAAATCGGTGTAGTTTATCTAAAAAAAATTGCATAGAGTCTTTTTAAATAATATTGACTACTGTCAATCATTTGTCATATTATAAATTGAATTGAATTTGAAATCATTTTATTGTCAGGTAGGTAGCCCCATAGTCACAATACAAATATTATTAAAATTAAATAAAAATTCAAATTAAATTAAATTATAAATAATTTTAAATTAAATTAAAATTAAAATCACATACAAATAATCAAATGAAATAAATAAAATAAAAATTAAATTAAATCAAAACATTAAATAAATTACCAATAATTATCAGATAAATAAAATTAACTTAAATTAAAATCTAAATTTATAAAACAGAGTCCCTCACCGCTTTTGTCTGCCTATCTGAACCCGAGAAACTCAAAAACTACTGAAAGGATTTTCATAAAGTTTTCACCAATGGACGGAGTGATTCAAGAGGAATGTTTATGTGTATAATTAATTCCCGAAATTTCTACTGGACAGAAGTCCCGGGCGGGAAGCTAGTTGACTTATAAAATTGCACTATTCCAGTCTGGGCGGAGAGGGGCGGCAGTGTTTGTTGAAAACTTTGTGTCTGGTTGGTCAGACCTGTGGGCAGCCCCAGGGGTCCTTCTTCCAGGAAATACTCAGAGCTGTCTTCACGTAAGTCTAACTCGTAATAAGTTTAAGTCTATCTACTTACATAGAACTTACTATCAACCTTCTTCTTATCGTGTAGGTATAGTCAAGTATGTGGCGAACTTGGCTAACCCTGGTGTCAGAGTTTTCAAACCGCACAATGGCCTCTGACTTGGTTTTAACGACTGTAGTCAATCGATAACAGCCGGGACCGACAGCTTAACGTGCCCTCCGAAGCACGGGAACGCTCGTGATAAATTGCCACTTTGGTCACCCATCATGTTCCCTGCCTCTGTGTACGTTGCTTAACCTCACTGATCGGTTGAGATCAGCGAGTGCCCCTGGGCTACGAGTGCTTCTTTTGAAAACTTACTATCAACCAAAAGTGTGATTTTCAAGGCCCATATTACAGAAGGAGACTCAAGTCTTGATCTATACTTAAGTATTGATTGTCTCTTTCTCTTACTATCAAAATGACAAAGATGCTACTCAAGTATAGATCAGAGTCTGAGTCGCGTTCTGTAATACAAACCTAGGTGTTAATAACTACTATTGGTACTTTTATATGTCGATGATATCTTAACTACGTCTTTATACTCCCGACAAAAAAGAGGGGTTGTACGGTTCACTCACCGTAAGTACATGCATTTTTGTTTACGTAGCACCGCGCGTAATTACTTACTTTATATAAAACTTATTCACATCGAGTACGTCACCGACTGTCTACCGAGACACACGTGAGAGAGAGAGTCGCTAAACTTCTAAACCGCTACTGTATTTTAACGAACTTATTATAATACAAGTGATAATAGTTTCAACTGTGACTTTCTTCTTGTGCTCCACAACTTACCTTTAAGCTACCAATGTGTGGTGTCAACTGAGACCATACAGGGGTGTTATAAGTTTGACGTGTATCTGTCTGTGGCATCGTAGCTCCTTAATGAATAGACCGATTTCGGTGCGGTTTTATTTGTTTGAAAACTGACGTAAAAAATATGTTTCTTAGCTATATTTGATCAAAATTTGTTCAGCCATTTAAAAATTATAAGCAATAACTGCTTTACCACAAAACATCAAAACCACTTATGTCATTTTGCTGTTGTTTAATTTATCCCTTTGAAAGGCAAAGGAATATATGTCTATACAGCCATTTTTAAACATTGTCTGAGTTTAGTTTTATTTTTTGTGGTAAGGCCTTATGCAGTAATATGCAAGAGGACTGCATCCCTGCTTAGCAGGGCTCGGGGCAGCACCAACAGCATTCTAGAAGTACTTGCTAGTAGGTATGACTCATCGATCACCTGGCATCTTGTGAGGCGGGTGATTGGAGTCACTACCTAAACAAGTGATGCAAGGTGTTAGTTATTAATTTCATTTCATTTTCAATTAGCTTTAAGAAATACTAACCTACTAACTTAGCTATAAGACAAACATTGTTACTAATATTATACTAACATTGTCTATGGATCCATGTTATCCGAAATAAACGTTTTCATTCATTCATTCATTCTTAAAAGTTGGCGGTTATAAATTATTTATTTATTTTAGAGTTATAATATAACATTGGCTGGAATAGTGAATGTAAGAAATCAATTATAACTTTTTTTCACAGTATGCCGAAAAGTCATTCATCGAGTTCTGATCCAGAACACAAGGAATATGACGCAGCGTACGAAAACCTTGAATCTTGTGAATCATTGTATCCTGAATGTAGCGACCCTATTAAGGACCCTGTTCAAGCTGGCCCTTATTATTGATTATTTTTAGAGTTTTACTTTATTTTTGAAATATTTTTTTGAGACAATTATAGGGTGACTTTAAATTAGCTATCAAAAATTAAGGTAAATTAAGGATAAACAAAAATTAATTTATCGAAAAATAAGGAAGCCCGTGAAACTGAACAACTTTTCTCTAGAGAAAAATATGTCCCTAGGGACATAATTATGTTGAAATATGAAAAAAAAATCGCCTTTTAATACAACTTGCGCTTTTCATACAACTTGTATAATGAGCTAATTTGCCTTTGTATGGGAAGTCGAAATTTTTTTTGGAGAATGTTTTAGGTGTCTCGGTGAAAATCGTTCAGTTTAATGAGAAAAACGACTTTAAAGTTTTGCTGTCTAATTTAAGGTCATACTTAAAGTCAACTGGTTTTAATTGTAATTTAGGACTCAGCATTTTAAAAAAAACCGCAAAAATTGCAATTTTTATGCACATGCATATTGCGCCCACTCTTGGTTTCACTTAGCGACTTTTGCATACCCAACGGTTACCTGGCAGAAATCGCTTGAAGCAATAAGGTCGCCTATATTGTACCTTTTTGTAATATTATTTGCAAGCGTTTTATCATTGTTTTTTCTTTTTTCAATTTGTGCAATAACTTTTTTTTTACTTATAAGCATTGTATTGTATTGTATGCACACTCCTGCTTGCAAACTTTAATATGCGTGATAATGTCAAAATATGAAACAATGTACTTAATTTACATACAAGTATACACAACACAAGACATATAACATAGTGTACAACAAGGCGGCTTTACTGCTCCTCCTTTTAAAAATGTACTTTATTTATCGAAATAATAAAGTAAATTGGGCCTTTTTATAATTCAAAAAAAACGGCACGGAAAAATTGTATTACTTACTATTGCCTTCTATGTAATAGTAATACTAGAAGCTGAGAACATAGGGGGCAATGGTAATTCAAATTTTGAATTGCTGTGCCGCGCCGTTCGAATTATAAAACTGACCAGAAAACTGCACTTAATATGCTTTAAGTGCAGTTTTCTGGTCGAATTATAAAAAAACGACCGACCAGAAAACTGCACTTAAAGCATATTATGCTTACGCACATGCTTGGTTAAATTATGGGATTATCCTCTGGGGAGATAGTACTGACGTAGACACTCTGTTCATCCTCCAAAAGAAATGTATACGCATCATTGTAAACATTGACAACCTTCATAGTTGTAGACCCCATTTTATTCGTCTGAACGTGTTAACGTTAACGTCTATGTATATTTTGGAGGCCTGCAAATTTGTACGCAAATATCCGCACTTCTACAAGAAACAGGGAGACGTACCGCGGCGTTACCCAACCAGAGACAAAAACAAATTATTACTACCTTGCTCTAAATTAAAGATTTTTGACTCGGGACCCCTTGTTATGACCACCAAAATTTACAATGCATTGCCTAAATATATAAAAAACGAAACAAACAACACATCCTTCTGCTGTAAATTAAAACATTTCTTACTAGAA
Source organism: Aproaerema taeniolella (assembly GCA_949987775.1). Lineage (NCBI taxonomy): Eukaryota > Metazoa > Arthropoda > Insecta > Lepidoptera > Gelechiidae > Aproaerema > Aproaerema taeniolella. Next base: position 14,017,623 of record OX465260.1, read on the forward strand.
AAATGTTATTATAATTTAGACGAATATTTATCTGAGAAATTTTAAAATTTTAACACTTTGACACATTAATTATACATAATTTATTTTGACATTCACAATTTTTATTATTATTAGCTACAATATTTTGTATTTGACATCTAATTTGTACTTGATATTAATTCTGACATAAACTAATTCTTTACTAATTCTTTACTAATGACATTTTAATTAACAGTTTATAGACATACTATTTGCATTTATACTCATTCTGACATTTTAATTCTAACATTGACATTTACACACAACAATGAAATAAAACATATTTGACATATTATATAGAATAGAATAACTAATAATGATAACTTAAGCTAATAGTACTAATATTGACATCGCATATTATTTAACCTCATATTTATTTTATTATTCAAAATATTATGCAAATACATTATTCATTATTAATCATATTATTCAAATACATTATTTCGATAAATTAATAAATTTTACAAATAATTTAACAAAAATGCCAGTCTGCCTGCCGTTCCACTTTAGCAATGCCCGACAGGGTTCATATGTATATAGAAGAACTATTGTAGATAAAGACCTTTTATACTCTGTACATATGAATAGCAATAAATGATTGAATTGAATTGAATTGAATAAAAAGGCCCATAGTATGTACAGTCGAGGAATAAAAAGATGCTTCACCTTAATGTCGATTTTGGCTTGCACTAACGCAGGAATCAATTATGCCAACATGTCAGAACAAAAACAGTGCTGCTAACATTTAAATAAATGTGATGTTAGACCAGTCAACGAGGAAATTGTTGTATGGAGACTTCCGAAAAATTTCCCCGCCTTTGAAATTTAGTATGTGATGAAGTTAGGTAATACTGATTACAGATGTATAATAATCCAACAAATTTTCCTAGGAAATTTTCCTAAATCTAACCTAACCTAACCTAAACTTGAAAATTGCTTATAACTCTCGGTAAAAAATTCCCCTGCCTCTGAAATTTGGCATGTGATGAAGTTAGGTTATATTAATTAATTTCAGAGGCGGGGGAATTTTTCGGGTCCCATACGCCCCGTTGATCGGTCTAATGTTTGCTATCAAAAGACATAGAATTGATGACATTATTTACAATATTTACAATAATGTAATCAATTCTATGTCTGACGTCTTTGACAGACATTAGAAATGACAAAATTTATAATTTTGTTCATTGATATAACCAAAAGAATGTTTTAGTTTATCATAACATTTGTGAACTTTTCTACAATAATAATCTTCTTACTCAATACAAATCTTTAGGTAAATCAATTTGAACTTTGTTGCAGAAATAATAAAGCATATTTTCGTGGCAACAGTCAGTTCTGTATCAAATTTTCAAAAGGTAGTATGGGCTCGGGGCACGATAAAGGAATCGATTTGAAAACTGACGAAGGTTTACATTCCGTGACTGTACATGCTCCACTCACGTGATTACTTATTACCTCAAGTTTGTCAGTAATAGTTTAATAAATTGTTCTGTATCTTTTTTTTCTCTGAAAACATTGTTCTCTAATAAAAAGATCTAACAAAAAACTGACACATTTATGGTTAAAAATTTTACACTACTGTTTTAGTTTTAAAACTGGTCGATCTACTACAGGATGTTTCTTTTTAACGCATAGAAAGTTATTCACTCAGTTGTAGAATGTCCCATTAACATTTATGCTTGTTTAGTTCGAACGGCACGGGACGGCATTTCAAAATTTGAATTATCATTGCCCCTTATGTTTCTAACTACAAAAATCCCTAGGAGGCAATGGTAGTACAATTTTGCCGTGTCATTTTCGAATTATAAAAAGGCCATATTGTTACTTTCCGTCTTGTTGACATACACAAAGACCATTATATTTAAAGAAGCAACTGAGAAACTAGGTGTTAGTAGTCGTAATATTTTTGTCCCTTATTACCAGAACTTTAGTTAAACGGATGATCAACCTTCATTTGCAGTAGTTACTCAAAATCTTCATCAATATATTTTTTAACCGACTTCAAAAAAGGAGGAGGTTCTCAATTCGACTGTATTTTTTTTGTATACTTATTTGTTACGCGATTACTCCGGCAATTATAAACCGATTTGAATAATTATTTTTTTATTTGGTAGGTCATACGTCAGCGGTGGTCCCATTGTCACCAAATCAGGATCTGATGATGGGATCCTGGGGAAATCGAGGGAAACCCTCAAATTTTGTAGGCATATACACTGTTTATCAGAAATTATCTTAATCTATGTAGATTTTTGCATCTAATGGTCACCATCTGATGTTGCTGAGCTGATGATGAAGCTGATGATGAATGGTTTAGGAGTATGGGATCTCTGTAACAAAATTATTTGGGATTGAAGTCGGTGACTCTTACGTTTTTGACGTGGAAAATTATTTGTCTATAAAAATCACAATAGTAAGTAACAGAATTACAAAAAGTACACACTCTGTTTTCTTTTAAAACAATGAAAATACGTCACATTTATCTTCACTCACGAATGTGTAACTGTCAACTTGTTTGCGCAAACTATGTTAATTGACGTCTCATAGCCACTCAATTTTGTTGTCATCGGAAAAAGCTCGACCAGTATTTTCCATGCTTCCTTACCGTGAACTCTATTTTTAAATTTTCGAATGTTTACATATGGCCAGTAGTCGTTCTAAAAACAAATGAAGTAGTATTTGAATTAAGAAAGATGAAGTGGAAGTGTCAATACTATCTGTGTATGTTGACGACGTTCTGTATTCAAAAAGTGACCAGTGATTTCAACAGTACTTTAGATATGCAAGCACCAAGTCAGGTACTGTCGCGAAGAAAAAGGTACCTCACGTTTCCTGAAGGCAGTACTCTTCAGTTAGGTAAGTAAATATTGGAAGAAGTGTTAATTCATGCTGACTTGACATGTAAGTGTAACTTTGCATTGGTACCGTTAGTACAAGTACGGGCTGATGACCTTTTGTATGTAGGTCAAAATGTCACTGTAAGTCGTTAATTAGCATCAATGTTAGAATAGGGATGTTGTCAATTTTTTTTTATTGTTTATCTTAAAAAGGAACTGAATCCAAAACCCGAAACCGAAATAATTTTTGAAAACTATAGAGAAATAAAAAAGTTACAAGCTATTAAATTTCAATAGAGGGGGAAACTGTCAAACAACGAAAAAGAGATGCACTTACAGGCATGTGACGTCATCGCCATTTGTTTGCGTAGGTAAAAACGAGATAGCTAGCTCTCCCGACAAAACGAGATAGCTAGTCCTTACGATAATACAAAATGCCAATAATTTGTTCATTTATAAACCAATTTTAATGCTGTTTTCGGATATTAATATATTTCTAGCATTATTTTTTGTTTCACATACAATTATTCATAAAATCAAACACTGTCAACATCCCTATTACAGGCATCCTTTTTAAAATCTGTAACTTCCTAAGGTTACCATACGAGCTGTTAAGGTTCTTGATACTTATGAGAAAATTTAATAGAAAAGATAGATTGATACCTGCTTTAAGCGAGTTTTTTTTCCGCATTAAATAAAGCAAGTCTTAAGGCGATTACAGCACCTAAATTACGATTTTATGATGCGTAGATAAGCATGACGCACTGCATTAAATCGAAGAAAAAAATACTACGGTAATATTCAGGACATATACTAGATAAGTAGTTTCCTGAAAACATGATTCAGCACTTTTGGTTAGATAGAAAAAGCTCACAAAGTCACCTCTAAATACCCAACTTTTAAGCTGTAAAAACGATAGTTAAATGCACACAGGAACTTGAATTTGCTATCAAAATGGTCGTGATTGAACACTTTCGATAAGTAGTTAACGCATTTTTCGATTTCAGCTGTTACCTTTCCATAAATCTCATTTTTCTAACTTTCGAATATGTTTTTACGCACGCACGCTTTCATAGTCCGTAAACTTCGTGTATCGACACTGTTCACACTGCCGGCCCAGGCCTGTTGAGAGACGGAGATGGCACTATGCCTATGTGTGCTGCCTTTATCGGGTGCTGTAGTCGCCTTAAAGGCCATATTGTGGTACCCTTTACCAATTTTAATTTTGTTAACTTGATAAGTCCTGGTCTTATGTATTGTAGATATTCTAGAAATAAGCATATTTTGTGTCTTGATGGACTTCATATTTACTTTTACAGTATTCTGCTTACAAACATCAGCAGTCATTACAGTCGGTGATATCTTCCTATTTGGAAACACAGCTGCCCTGGCCTGGACCTTGCCTTCTGATCCTGAATTTGTCAAAATGTTCAAGGAATATGACAAACTTAGCACCAGGGCACCGAAAAGTAGACAGGATACCAAAGAGATTTACTATCTGGATGCTGATGGCAAAGTTGTAGGCAAAGTTCCATATAAAAGGTCAGTTTTAAATAATAAAATGTGGATAAATTCCTTTATTTTAACAGTACGACCGTAAATTGATATACAGGGTGTAAAAGACAGCTTAGCAAAAACTGAAACCCTGGACTCAGACCATCATTCTGAATGATTTTCCAGTGGAATTTTTCTCCAGCTTTTCTTAATTTTTTTAAATGTTTTTTAATATTTTCTGCTTACATTTTTCATTATTTAATCGAATACACTCCATTTTGCTATAAAAAACAATCATTACAACGTAAAACACGAAAACCAGCAATGTACATCGCACTCCCATAGCAGCGTGGCGCGGCGCGGGGGGATGGCGCGCGGGGCGCGGTTTCGCGAGACAGTGCGTAGCACCAAAGTAGGTAAATAATGGAAACTCCTTAACGTGATGTTTCCGGGAAAAAAATATTACTTATAACTGATGATAGTTGTAGATTTCACCATTTAATTAATATTTGCTAAGCTGTCATTTACACCCTGTATAATACCTTAACATTTAAGATTGTAGTGAATGTAAAATAGTTGTAGATCAGAGTGTTGCCTAAAATTTTGTGGCTCCAAAAGACCTAGACGTAAAATTTAACAAAAAGTCTACAAAATACACCAGAGAGTGCTCAACAAAATTTGTAAGTACTTTAATAGCTTTCCGGCCTCGGCTCCGCCCGCGTGGACTACAGGTTATATCGTGCCCAAGTAGGGGATAAAATGTAGCCTATGTCATTTCCCAGGCTCTAATCTATCTTTTTTTTTTTAATTGATTAAAAATGGGTTCGCTCTTGACCACAATCTAGCCCAAGGGCAAAGATGCGGTCGAGGATGTAGCCAGCTCACCCAGAAGAAGCCTATTCACTCGTACTTTAAAGATATTTGGGTTGTATGAACTCGGAAATACAGACGCCGGCAGGGAATTCCACTCCCTGGATGTGCGCAATATAAAAGATGAAGAATAGCGCTCAGTACGTATCCGAGGGATCTCAGTACCAAATTTCATCAAAATCGGTTCAATACTTTAAGCGTGAAAGTCGGACAGACAGACAGACAGACAGAGTTACTTTCGCATTTATAATATTAGTTTGGGTAATAACCTACTTTTTAACCATTTCAGAAAACCAATAATCAATCCAGCATTTGCAAAAAGGAGTACGGATGAGCAAAATAAGTCTTTCAAACAGAAACTTAAACTAAAATTGGATAAGATAAAGATGCATGAAAGACATTACAACAGAGACTATTTGAATCAAGAACAAATGCATGAGAAGAATGTGCTGTTCCACAGAACGAGTCGAGTTGGACTGTATGAGAAATTGGAGAAATTGTTTTCAGCGTAAGTTTTTTATTAGTGGGTAGATCAGCGAATCACTAATTGCAAATTACGTCACACGAATTTCATGATATTTTGACCGCCCCCCGTCCTTGTCACAGCTGGTCACATTTGTGAGACTCCCCCCCTCCCTAGTGTGACGTCACATATTTTGCAATTTTACATCTCGTATCGACCCCCTCCCTCCCCCTTAACGTGTCACGTAATTTATGGATGGCCCCTTAAATCATCTACTTTTTACAAGATTTTTTCCAAATTTTTATAAAAAAAATATTTAAATGGGATGCGCCCTAAGCACAGAAATAGAAATAAGGAAGATGCGGTATACCAAACACACATGCATGAGAAGCAAACCTAGTACCACCACTAAGCGTATGTTACTGATAAGGTCCGCCCACCACATTTATTCATTATGTTATTGGTGGAAATAAGTAGCAGAGCAAGACTCTCACTTGAGAGTCAGAACATTACCTGATTGAAAAACCTTCTTCTAATTTCGAAGGGCCCAACTCCTATTTAGCCAGCATAGTGGAAAATATGGCTTAAACCCCTTTCACCGGTTCGAAGAAAGGCCCATACCCCTTCATGGGGACGTTTAATACCTAAAGGCTGATGACAGTGACGCCTGTACTATAACAAACTTGAAAATTAAAGAAGGATTAACATTTGTCTATCTATCTATCTATATCTATACATATTATAAAGAGGAAAGATTTGATTGTTTGTTTGTTTGTTTGCATCGAATAGGCTCCGAAACTACTGGACCGATTTGAAAAATTCTTTCACCATTAGAATCCTATATTATCCGGGATGGACATAGGGTACATGATTTTCCCAAATTCCCACGGGAACAAAGTCCCGCGCGGGAAGCTATTTTAATATATTTTGACCATTACCGCTGTACCGCGCCTTAGGAATGCGGGGCGAGGTGCGGGGAAGAGCAGGCTGCTCCCGCTTTGTCAGTTTGTTAGCGATGACAGCGAACTGACAGAGCGGGAGCGGCTGCCCTCTGCGTCCCGCATCACCCCGCATTCCTAAGACGCTGTACACCTTTAATGATCACATTATAAGTAATTGATCTGTTTAGACTAGGTCATGATGGCAGGCAATGCGTCCTCTACAAGCTATGCGAAACGTCACGGGACTCACACAAACAAGGATCTTTTCTACACCAGCTTGCGAGGGTCGTATTCACGTAAGTGTTATTGTTATACAACCCTATCTGTTCAAATAGCACGCTGGATTGGGAGTGCAAGAAAAACTTTGAATGTGCCAGCTGCCAACTCTTTCCAGTCATACTGTAGAAGCCAGTAAGTGGAACGCGAGGGTTTGCTGTATTGTGGGCGAAAGGCTGACCACCTATCAACATTATGCTCATATTCCATCTCATAACCTTCAGAATTAATGTCAAATGTAATGTCAACTGGTTTCCATCTACCCCAACAGGGATTATAAGTGTGAGCATATGGTATGAGGTGTGTGAGGTTATAACTTCTTAGTGCTCCAAAATAGTCATCCTCAACCTGCTAGCGGTGCACCCTGCTCATCAACGGACGAGGCTCTGACGTACTACAACCCGTAAAGAGTTTCTTCTCTTGGTATTGGTGATTTCGCCACTCTCACGAAAACCGTGACGCCATTTTTTCTAAAATTAAATTGAGTTGATAACCATCATAATTCCGTCACCATTGATTAGTAAGATTGCCATCCTGCTCACATTCCACTCTTCTGATCAGCAGAAGAGATTCTATCCACCGAGCTGACGCTTGGCAGTACTTCAATTTGTTATTCTAAAGTCTTAAATGTTTTCAGGTTGCCAAAAGGCAAAGAATTTGAAGTGGAAGACCATAAAGACTACGACAAAGCACACCACCACAGCATTGGCGAATGCTCCTTCCTCTACCCTGGCTGTGAACAGTTAAATTTCCATGAAAATATGTAGAAATGAAATGATTTCTTCATCTGTTGTTTTTTTTTTAAACTTGAGTCAGGTCAGCTGTTCTAGCTTATGCAATGAGACTTCTGTCTCATGAGAGTAAAATAGATCAGATTTGGATTTAATAGTAAATTGTATTGCACAAGAGAGCAAAATATTATTTTTACGGCGAGGGCGCTACTTTGAACCACGAGCGAAGCGAAGGATTCTAAGGTAGAATCCTGAGCGCAGCGAGGGATTCAAAGTAAATCACCCGAGGTAAAAATAATTTGCTCTCGAGTCATATACTCTACTTTCATTCCCTTTCTATGAGAAAATAAATTACAAGAACAGAGACTTAATTCGCGCGTTTTTTTTATTAGCGCGGCGGCCGCCGCCGCCGTGCAGCCAACATGTACCAGCCAGTATTTATACAATTTGCGTTCGATTTATATGAATGACACATGTTCTACATCTAATGTCTTTTACGCCCGCCAGAAAATCATTGGCGGGCGTAAAAGCTCATTTACGGCCGCCAAAGAGTTCTTAACAGAAATAAGCTCTTTTGCTCCCACTTATAGAGGAACAAAGCGACACTTTTCGAATAGAAGGGATGAAAACTTATTTTCATTGCTCTTGCGTTTTGATTTGGGTATGTCTTTTTAGCAATTCAAGATCATGTGTCAATGGCAATTGAATGCAAAAGAAATGCAACCTTCTTGTGAAATATTTAAGTTATGTTTTCCTTGGCAATCAACTGTCATGAGAGTGAAGTCTCATTGCTTATGCTAGGGCAACAAGAAGATTTAAAAAAAATACTCTCATATTTGGGATAGAAAAGGCAACTCAACACTGGGATGGAATAGGTTGACCATGAGAAAAAAAGTTCATAGACCTGTGAAACCTGTAATTCAAAACTGTAAATGTAACAGAAATTGTTTACATTTAAAAAAAACGTAGTAATTATCCTTAATTTGGACAAGGAAACTAGACTGGACCTCCTATTACAAATGTCGGAGACAATATGTATTTTACTATCAAGAGGACTTCATTAAAACAAGTCAGTTAAGTATATCCGGAGCTTAAATAACTTAGCTATAATTCAAATAATTGTTCTTAAACAAATCAATACAAAATTCATTTAAATTCTCAATCAAACAAAAACCAACTTTAATGTTTAACACACAAAGCAGGAAATTGTAAAACAAATCTGTAGTAAGAGTCGGAACGTAGTAGAAATTAAAATGAAAACTCATCAGAAATCAGTGAGGATCTTTCCCGTCAAAGATGTTTGTTGTTTGTCTTTTCTTTGTGATTAAATTAATTTTAGCTATTTAATCATAGGTAAGAAGAAGAATCTATACTAATATTATAAAGCTAAAGAGTTTGTTTGTTTGTTTGTTTGAACGGGCTAATCTCCGAAACTACTGGTTCGAATTGAATAATTCTTTTTGTGTTGGATAGTCCAGTTATCGAGGAAGGCTATAGGCTATATAACATCACGCTACGACCAATAGGAGCAAAGATATAGTGGTAAATGTGTAAAAAACGGGAGAAATTATACCTAGACTGACGGACATATCAACGCACAGCCTAAACGGCTAAACGTAGGAACTTGAAATTTGGAAGGGACGTAGCTTAGGTACCGCAGAGGTGCACTAAGAAAGGAATTCCCGAAATTCCCACGGGAACGGGAATTAGCGGAAAAATCCTGTTGTATGAAAAATCTGAACCGCTTAAGTTAGACGCTTGAAATTTGGCATGCAGGTACCTTAGTAAACTTAAAGCTAAGTTGCAACAGGATATTGCAAAATTCCCACGGGAACGGGAGTTAGCGGGAAAAAACTTTTGTATGTAAAAATCTAAATCACGTAAGATACATGTTTTCAATCTGTGTACTCTGTACAAAAAAAATTAACACGCAAACGAAGTTGCGGGCATCAGCTATATTATCTATACTAATATTATAAAGCTAAAGAGTTTGTTTGTTTGTTTGTTTGTTTGTTTGTTTGAACGGGCTAATCTCCGAAACTACTGGTTCGAATTGAATAATTCTTTTTGTGTTGGATAGTCCAGTTATTGAGGAAGGCTATAGGCTATATAACATCACGCTATGACCAATAGGAGCAAAGATATAGTGGTAAATGTGTAAAAAACGGGAGAAATTATACCTAGACTGACGGACATATCAACGCACAGCCTAAACGGCTAAACGTAGGCACTTGAAATTTGGAAGGGACGTAGCTTAGGTACCGCAAAGGTGTAATAAGAAAGGAATTCCCGAAATTCCCACGGGAACGGGAATTAGCGGAAAAATCCTTTTGTATGAAAAATCTAAACCGCTTAAGTTACACGCTTGAAATTTGGCATGCAGGTACCTTAGTAAACTTAAAGCTTAGTTGCAACAGGATATTGCAAAATTCCTACGGGAACGGGAGTTAGCGGGAAAAAACTTTTGTATGTAAAAATTTAAATCACGTAAGATAGATGTTTTCAATCTGTGTACTGCAAGGTGTCTCTTAGGGGGCAGTAATAAAACAGCAGCTGGATTCTTCGTGAAGCTTGATTATAATTAATAACAGTAATTTCTTCGTAATACAATCATTTACTTCGTTAATAAATTCACAGCTGTAATATAGACACCTGCTTAAAAAGTGCTATTGCACGCCTATGCTCGAAATCACACTATTTCCGCGAGCTAAACACAATTAATCCGCAAAGATCAAACAATGAATACTCAATACGCCACGATCAAACAATGAATGGCACAAGACCAGATCTTCAATCATTTCGAATCATGACATCGAATACCATTTCAAACCTTTGAAATTGATATTCGAATTATCTTCTACGAAATGATCGAATGAGAAAGAAGTTGCGTTATGCCCGATCCTCTGTGAAGGTCTGCATACCACAGTACTCTGTACAAAAAAAAATTAACACGCAAACGAAGTTGCGGGCATCAGCTATATTATCTATACTAATATTATAAAGCTAAAGAGTTTGTTTGTTTGTTTGTTTGTTTGTTTGTTTGAACGCGCTAATCTCCGAAACTACTGGTTCGAATTGAATAATTCTTTTTGTGTTGGATAGTCCAGTTATCGAGAAAGGCTATAGGCTATATAACATCACGCTACGACCAATAGGAGCAAAGATATAGTGGTAAATGTGTAAAAAACGGGAGAAATTATACCTAGACTGACGGACATATCAACGCACAGCCTAAACGGCTAAACGTAGGCACTTGAAATTTGGAAGGGACGTAGCTTAGGTACCGCAGAGGTGCACTAAGAAAGGAATTCCCGAAATTCCCACGGGAACGGGAATTAGCGGAAAAATCCTTTTGTATGAAAAATCTAAACCGCTTAAGTTAGACGCTTGAAATTTGGCATGCAGGTACCTTAGTAAACTTAAAGCTAAGTTGCAACAGGATATTGCAAAATTCCCATGGGAACGGGAGTTAGCGGGAAAAAACTTTTGTATGTAAAAATCTAAATCACGTAAGATAGATGTTTTCAATCTGTGTACTCTGTACAAAAAAAAAATTAACACGCAAACGAAGTTGCGGGCATCAGCTAGTAAAATATATTTAGATTGCGCAACTACTGTGGTGTAAAGGACAGCTCAGAAAATAATTAAATGGTGTGGATTCTACGCGTAACCACGAAGTTCAGGTGTCGGCGCTACGCAATGTACAGGGACAACAGCACATCATGCTACCCAAAACTGTCAAATTTCTTCAATCAATTTTCAATTTTATCTCCAAGCATTAGAGTTTACTATCCATTGGGGAAATTTGACAGTTTGTGGTAACCTGATGTGCCGTTGACTGTACCTACCGAGAAACAAGCTTTAGGTTGCAGGAATTCAGCAGTTTAAGATTTTGACAGTTTTGACATTAACTAGTTGGCATAATGTACGCTGCAATTGGCGAGCTTTAGGTTTCATTTTTTTTTATGATATGATTTTGTCACATTTGACATTTAACTACACTGGGCGTCAAAAATAAGTAGTACACTTTTCAAATTGCAATTACTCCTAAACTATAGTAGTTACACTTATGAAATAAAAAGCAGTTTATAGTAAACTTAACGAAGTTTATTAAAGTTATATTTTATTTGGCATGAATAAAGTTTCAAACTTAAAATTAAGATAAATACTAAAAAGTATCAATTTTTAACGATATGTCAACCACTTAATTTTCACGTTTTGGAACTTTTTCACAATTTAATAACTTGTGTTGCCGCCTCGGGCTCTAATTACAGCTTGGATCCGGTTTGGCATGCTGAACACTAAGTTTCGGAGGCGGTGTTGGGGAATATTTTCCCATTCTTCTATCAGCGCATGTTTTAGAGCCCTGAGTGTGGCAGGAGGTGGACTGCGCCTTCTGACTAGCCTCCCAAGCTCATCCCAGGCGTGTTCAATCGGGTTGAGATCTGGGCTTCTCGATGGCCAAGCCATCAAGTTGATGCCAACCTCCTGAATGTACTCTTGTACGTGGTGAGCAGTGTGTGGCCGGGCGTTATCATGCATTAGGATGGCTCCATCACCCATATTTATTAAATATGGCCCTGCATACTCGTTGAGGATCTCCGAGGCATATCTTTCACCAGTCAAAGTCCCATTTTCTATTACCACAAGCTCTGTGCGACTCTCTGAAGAGATACCAGCCCATACGTGTACAGAGCCCCCGCCATATTGGACTCTTTCCGAGATACAAGCTTGAATGTATCGCTCACCGGGTCGTCTGTAGACTCTCCGCCGTCCATCTGAAGTGTATAAAGAGAATCGAGACTCATCTGTGAATAAAACTCTAGCCCATTCTTCTTCGCCCCATTGTACGTGTTGACGGGCGTAGCGTAGTCTTGCTACGCGATGCTCTGTCTCAAGTTTGGGGCCATTTGCTGGTCTTAGAGGCTTCAGGTTAGCTTCAGCAAGTCTTCTTCTCACTGTACTCTCACTGATGTAGTCTGTTCGGGTCCGAAGAAGCTGTTGCTGAACCTCAACTGCATTAAGGTGTCGATTTCTTAACACAGTGGAAACAATAAAGCGATCTTCTCGGGTACTTGTGCACCTGGGTCTGCCATTACCTCGTCTCCTTAGATGGTTTCCAGTCTCTTCGTACCTTTGCTTTACTCGCTGAACCGTTCTTAAAGTTACACCCACCCTCCTTGCAGTACGACGCATACTGATGCCCACTTCGAGAAAAGCTAAGATTCTTGCACATTCTTCTGGTGAAAGAGGCATGATTAGTCAAATTTACTCTCTGAAGATACCTATGCTTTTCAATTACAATTGCTTTATCAGCAGCGAATGTGTCAAACACAAAAATCCTAAGTAAGACAACACCTTTCAACAGTTTAAAAAAAGTTTTTTTATTTATTCATTTTTTTTAAAGTCAAGCATTATAAGTTCTTATAATGCATGAAGTTTTTATTGAATAAGATTAAATTTTCTTTTTAACCTTTTTTGTTTCAAAGGTCTAAGTTTTATAGTTTGGGAGAAATCGCAATTTTAAAACTGTACTACTTATTTTTGACGCCCAGTGTAGTTGGCATTGACATATTTAAAGGTTCAGAGTTAAGGGCTTTAGCCATATTAATGGTTTTTGATGTTTATTGTATAACAATTCTAAGCGCTGCAACGCAATGGCACGTGTCGTCGCCGCAAATGACAGCCGGAAACGCGCAATTGCAGCTTTTTAATAGAATTGGCCTGGTATTAGTTAAACATGAGTACAGTGGGGGGGGGGGGGGGGATATTGTCAGCGTTTCATCCACAACAGAAAAAATCTTCTCTAATAACCTATTGTTTTTTTTTAAACGTCATGTAAAACCTCGTGACTTCTATAACTCTATGACACGTCTTCATCGGAAGCGTTAACGTACTAAGCTAATGAGAGAAGGCATTCGCTCTAATACTTTGTGCAAACATCCCGGTTCACTGAGTACGAGATTCTTGTGATTCCAGCCGCCGGCTGACTGTAGGGTGGACATGGCTTCGGAGTTTTATGAATTTTTTTTATTTTCCATTTTTAATTTTAATTATAAAGTTGATTAAATGGTACTTCTTTATTCGTAAGAAATTGATTAAATCGTCACAATAGTCAATTCATTGGGGAAACATTTTCTTTTAATTCGTCTTTGATGTTATAAGTTTTATTGAAAGCTTTAGATCATTATGTACTCTCTATAATCTTGAACTGACTAGCTTTTCGGCTGGGATTTCGTTCCCAAGGGAATTTGGGAAAATTATGTAGCTTATGAGTTAATCCAGGGTGTCAGGTACCTCGATACCAAATTTTATCAAAATTGGTCCAGCCATTTGAGCGTGAAAAAGTAACAAACATTCATACATCCATACCTCTTCATAAACTTTCGCATTTATAATCTTAGAATGACAGGATTAAGAGCGACTCCATTCTTTTAAAAAACAGTAATTCCTTTACCCTTTTCACTTATGTAGTCCCAACTCATTTCCGATAGTACTTTGAAACATAATATTTACTTTTTATAAAAAAAAACATCCACACTAATACCAACGTCACGGAGCAAGTCACACGCTTCTGACGTCACACATGAGCTGTCTTGTTCGCCCCAACGCACGCTCCAAAACTTTGTACATCCATGTCTTTACAATAAAATGTGAAGCATTTTATGCAGAATGCGTTCTAAAATCAAAATTAAATTTAAAAGAAGAAAATCTTCCAAAAATAGAACAATAACTTTTTAAAAATGATCGTTCGATTGAGTTTGATGTTAACAGTGTTTGTAGTAGTTGTAGGGGATAGTGTGCATGGTACTGATTGTGCTAATGTGAAAATTGATATAACGTCTTTAAGAAAAAGAAGATATATCACGTTCCCAGATGGAAGTAATGTTGTTGTAAGTATCCTTCATTGATTTAAACTGAATCTAGTGTGGCAAAATTTATAAAAAGCAAGAAGTCGTGATTGGTTGCCACTTTGGTCACCCCTTACGTGCCTCTGTGTATGTTGCTTAGCCTCACTGATCGGTTCGGATCATTGAGCGCCACTAGGCTACGAGAGCTTCTATTCCCCTAAATAACTATGTAGCCTAACCGGGAACATTAAACTAGAGCGCTATTTAGCTAGCTTACTTTTTATATCGTGTGGTGATCGGTTTAGAATAACACCACCCCATTTCTTTCCGTGGGTGTCGTAAGAGGCGACTAAGGAAACACAAATTAGACCTGCCTTCTATTAATCCACCCCAGGCAACGACATCTCAATTTGTTCTGAATCTGAAGTGTCGTCCTATGGTCTCATGCGGTGTGGTAGGCTCTGTGAAGGGCCGTCTGGTTCGCGACCACCATCCTACCGAAGTCCGACGCCAAACAGCTTGCTGTGTTTCGTCGGTGCGTAGGAGTACCAGTGCCTAATAGGCATTTTCTGGGTTAACTCGCTCCATCGTCGACCTCATCTATGACCTTGGTCAAGTTTGAGGTCAAGAGTTAACCCATCTTATAATAAAAAAATAGCGATATTTCGATATCTTAGCTCAATCAAACGATTTTAGCTGACATTAAAGATCAAAAGTCATGTCAAATTTCAAACAAAAATCGAAAATAAAACGACATGTACGAGTACTTACAGATGGGAAAAGTCATGAATTTTTCCGTAAAAAACGGGAAATTTTTAATCTCTTTTCATGTAGGTAGAGATTAGGTAAGTATTCACAAATGAAACTAGTTTCACCATAATTTCACGTTGCTTGTAGCAATTTTCACTCATTTTTTATTTTTTGCAAAAATGCTAACTCTGTAGGTTATTAAATGTTATTTGTTTTCACTGCCAGGCAAAGGCCTCAACTTTATTTTGATAGAAAATCTTATTTTGGGCCACCTCTACCCAGCTATCAGGACCCCGATTCTGTAACTTCAGTTGTGTCTCGATGGAATGGAGGCCATTTTATCTGTTCAGGTGGCGAAATTGAGAACTATTTAATTTTCATGTACTTGCTAACAACTACCCGACCAGCAGCGCCACCGCCAACCGAACGTAAAGTTGCAAACTACTTAGCAACAGAAAATTCAGTGGGCGGTGGCGCCACCAGTCAAAGCAGCCGTCATTAGATGTGGATAGTTCTCGATTTCGCCACCTCAACGGATAAAATGGCGACCATTCCATCAACACACAACTGAAGTTTTTAGCCGTGTGGTGATCGGTTCAGAATAACACCACCCTATCTCTTTCCGTGGGTGTCGTAAGAGGTGACTAAAGAAACACAAATGAGACCTGCCTCCTAGTAATCCATCCCAGGCAACGACACTTCATTTTTTTCTGAATCTGAGGTGTCGTCCTATGGTCTCATGCGGTGTGGTAGGCTCTGTGAAGGGCCGTCTGGTTCGCGACCACCCTCCTACCGAAGTCCGACGCCAAACAGCTTGCTGTGTTCCGTTGGTGCGTAGGAGTACCAGTGCCTTATAGGCATTTTCTGGGTTAACTCGCTCCATCGTCGACCTCATCTATGACCTTGGTCAAGATTGAGGTCAAGAGTTAACCCATCTTATAATAAAAAATAAAAAAAAGTTACTGTATCGGGGCCGAGAGATGTTGAATGTAAAATGATATTACATCAAAATCATAATTAAACTTCTCTACATTTTCACAGCTAACAATGTCTTTAGTAAAGACCTTCATGACTCATGCTCCTTCTGGTTGGAACATAGCCCTAGAGATAGACGTGATGTTCCCTCTGCCAGATGCTAACTTCACTCTGGCACATTCTAGAAGGAAGCTCCATCACAGACAGATGAGAGAATATTGGGATCGGGTGAGGAGTGCTTTAGATTTGTGAGTTTTAGAAGATAGTTTTTGTTGTACCTTTATTTTTACCAGCCCATTCTTCAAAAGAGGGCAATGCGAACTCTCATTGGGATTAAAGCCAGAGAGTCGTGTCGCACTCACTTTGCTGAATTTGGGATAATGACACTTTATTCACTATACATTTACGAAGTAGTTATGTACGTGCGACGCAGCCTGTCACAATTTGAAGTTCGTGACGGTGGTGGGTACTCGCTCCGGAGTGTAGGTCGATTACAAGTAGTGCAGCGGCAAACTGAGCTTGCTTTAAAAAATCCCCGCGTTATCGGCCCAAAGTTCTATGAGCGATTGCCCTCTGATGTTAAAGACATAAAAAATGACGAAGCGTTTGCTCAAAGACTGAAAAACCTTTTGTTGAAAAAAGAATATTATTCAGTGGAGGAGTTTCTTAAAGATACATTCAAGTAAGTAATACCTTTTGACATTGTTCCATTGGGAATGTTATTTATTTATTTTTGAATTTTTTGACATTGTTATAGTATGTAGCATACTTATAGATTTACATTTATTTTAAATATTGACATTATGTTATCTGTTCTCAAATATTGTTTTTTCCTTTTTTCTCTTTCTTTGATTAACTATACATATAAATTATTGTTATTATTATTTTTTATGACGATCATAATATGGAGTGACACTACATGTAATTACATATTGTAAATGTTATCTATATCATAAAATAAATGAAACTAAACTAAACTAAACTAAACATATACGTCCCCACTTAGGGGCACGGGCCTCCCTTCGAAACACGAAGGGGATTTAGGCCATAATCCACCACGCTAGCCCAACCTACCTTAATAAATTGGTGATTCTAATATTTATTTAACTTATCTTTACTAATATATTTTATTATAACAATCCTATCCTACAAATGTTATAAATGGGAAATTTTGTGAGAATGTAGGATATATGTTTGTTACTCTTTCACACTCAAACGGCTGAACCAGTTTTGATAAAATTTGGTTTGGAGGTAGCTGACACCCTGGGTTAACTCATAGGCTACATAATTTTCTCAAATTCCCACGGAAACGAAGTCCCGGGTGGAAAACTAGTAACACATAATTCTCCATTCTAAACCAATTGACCATTACAAACCAATAATGCTGTTGAAATAATTTGCCTTCCATCTTCTTACCATAGAAAATTATTCTCATTAACTGCAATAATAAGTTTGTTAACTTGTTTTTGCGTCCTGTCTAATCCAAAATGTAAAATTGTATGCAGAACTAGTTTCGTGTACTGTTTTAATTGGAAAATTGGTTTGGTTCTGTTTGGTTGGATTATTTACGATCGGTTTGGTTCGGTGTTAGTGATGCTGCCTCTAAATCCTTACTTATATTATAAATGCGAAAGTAACTCTGTCTGTCTGTCCGTCTTTCACGCCTAAACTACTGAACCGATTTTGATACAATTTGGTAGAGAGTTAGATAAGAGCCTGGGAAGGACAGGCTACATTTTATTCCACAGTACCTTGTATTTTAAAACGCTTACCCACGTTAAGGGATACTAACAAAAAAATCGCTACTTGACTTGAAGGCTGCTTATGCTTAGTTGGTTAGAGCACTAGGAGATCTAACCCTGGGATCGTAAGTTCAAGTCTTCCCACATTTTTCTTTCCGTCAAAATTGTTTTTTTTTAAAGATATCTTTTCTTTTACAGCCACAATCTTAACGGTCATGCCTGTGTACTGAGAAGTATTTGTGATGCCAAAGAATATCTCCTGCCCCCTGGCGTATCTTTGATCCACGACATACTTAGAGCAGTTTTTACGTAAGTCATAACTGGAATATAAAAAATAGAATAGAATAGAATAGAAAATGCTTTATTTCGGTACAACACAGATATCACAATGTAGGTACATATTTCCGAATTGAGTACGATAGCCAAGGTGATGACGGCTGGTTTAGTCGAGTAGTCGTGGCTCTGCCTCTTGATCGATGGGTCTTGGGTTCAATTCCCGCTTTGTGTAAAAAGCAAATGTTTGTTTTCGGGACATGGGTGTTCGGGTCTGTCTTTGAGTATACTCCAAGGGACTATAGCGAGAGGGGTAGCCGAGTGGATCAATGAGTGCCAAGATTCACTTTGAAATATTTATTAAAACGAAAGCACTATTCTGAATTGAAGCTACGAGAAGACTGTGTCAAAATATCAGCATAGACCATGAAAAGGAAGCCAATTCCTTTTAATTATAAAAAAGCTATCAAAAGGCTTTTCAAGTAGACGGATAATGCGCAAGATATACAACCTCGCTACAGGACTTACGACACAAGGAAAAATCTTTGTGTAGGCGTTTGAGTGTGTAGCGTCTATTTTATAGCAGGATGCCCGAGAGGAGGTGGGCATAAATCATCACTCATGGGGTATCACATGATGGTCATAGAAGTCGAGGAAGACTTAGCAAGAGATGGCGTGGCAATCTTAATATGAGGTCTAAAACCATTGACCGGGTTTTACGTAAGACCGTGAAAAGTGGAAAGACGAGGAGACATTTGCCCAGCAGTGGGATTTTGTGGGTTAGAGAAAAAAGGATAGAAGAGTTGGTCAACTTAGGTTTTGGTTAGGTTACACCTAGGTTCACCTTGCTAAAGAGATAGGATTTTCCATTATCTTACTACACTATGCTTCTTGTGTTTTTTTCTTCAATTTCCATCCATATGAAGCCTGGGAAAATTGGGGTAGAATTTTGTACCTAAAATAATCAACATTACCAATTTCCTGCATCACAACAATTAATTAACTTAATAAATGAGCTGTAGAGACCTCGCAACTGCGCACCCTACAACATTTATATAGCTAGCTAAGCAAATATAAGGAAAACAACAAAATTATCTTCCGCCTACCCCGGAAAGTTGCCCTGACATGGGAAATAGTGAAAGGGATGTTCTAATTAAGTCGATTAGGCGATATTTGTACAAGTACTTATTTACCATCACAAGGTTTATAAAGAAACTAGCTTCCCGCCCGCGGCTCCGCCCGCGTCGATTTAGGTTATATCGTGCCCAGCTGTGAGATAAAATGTAACCTATGTCCTTTTTCAAGGTCTAATCTACCTCTGTACCAAATTTTATCAAAATCGGTTCAGTAGTTTAGCCGTAAAAGCGTGACAGAAGACAGACGGACGGACAGAGTTACGTTCACATTTATAATAATACTAGCATTCCGCCCGGGACTTCGTTCCCGTGGGAATTTGGAAAAATTATGTAGCCTATGTCCATCCGGAATAATGTAGCTTTCTAATGGTGAAAGAATTTTTCAAATCGGTCCAGTAGTTTCAGAGCCTATTCAATGCAAACAAACAAGCAATCAAATTTTTCCTCTTCATAATATGTATAGATAAGTAGGGAAGTAGGAATTTTGTTGCAGGAACCTCCTTTTAAGCATGAGGTAGGTATACCTGTTACAGGAGGTTCCGTTTTTTACGAGTATTTTTATTATAACTCCAGCACAATAACACAATTTGAAGTAACATTAAGAAATAACAATACTTTTTTTGTGATACAAAAAATCAATAAACGATATGCAAAATAAAAACCGGCCAAGAGCGTGTCGGGCCACGCGCATTGTAGGGTTCCGTAGTAGCATGGTTCAAATATGCAGCTGGCTTCTTAATTCTACAAGCATATTGTCATAGTTGATGTTAAAATCCCCAAATACTATACTTACTATCATAAACAAATGTACCTATTAAAAAGTTTAGCTTAAATATAACAGAATGGAAGTGTATAATGCGCGAGGAAGCGAGCGCGAATTTTTTTTTTTTTTGCGACAATTTTATTATAAGGAATAATATAATAATATCAAGCTAAGCAGGTGTATATTTGTAATGTCGTTTTCGTAATTAGCACCCACAAAAACCTATTAAACGACACCTGAAATGTCAATATGTTACAGCTTGGCTTTCGGCTCGCCTCACTTTTAGCGTGGAACCTTGTAAGTCAACCATTTTGGATTAGGGTACACTTCGTGGTAAATGCTACCCTCGTGAATTATTCCACATTTTTTTTCGTTATAAAAATTAATGTTTCCTAAACGGATTGCTGAATCGAAAAACGTTTGTAGTAAACCCCTTCTATCTTTTAAAAAGCTATCCTATGATAACGCACTCGATGATATCGGCTAGAAAAAAAACCATCGCCCATTCACGTTAATGAGAAACACACGAAAAAAATTATTTCCACCATTTTATTTTTTAGATTTGTCACCACAATCAATACGTATGTATGACCATGCAAAATTTTAGCTCTGCGCTATTAAGGATCTAATATTAGTAAATATATTCTTATTAACCCCAACTAAGTTTGGCACTTGGTCGACAATTACTCGCAAACTTGAAGGGCCATCTTACGTGTGATAGTTTTTCTTTTAATTTCGTTGTATATGTTACAGTTAAAACTAGTTAGTAGTTAGAACGCGTTTTTCCTAGTTAGAACTAGTTTTTACTTGGTGCCTTTGTTAAAACTAGAATTGACTAATGTCTGAATCAAATATCAGTTAAAACTAGTTTCTTCAAGACAAAACGCGTTTTCCCGAAGCGAGTCAGTTAAAACTGTTCCGACCGAGGTTAGAGTTCATCATACCTTATTCTGATTGGCTTGAGGTTATGTTGTGGGTTATGTAGTTGTTGTGCTTACCGTTTAACGCAACCAAAGTCTTTTCTGGCACTTCGCCGGCCGCTGCCGCGGCACGCTCGCTTCGCTCGCTCGGCTCGTGCGTTGGGGGTCGCAGTTCTAAACTAACCTAACCTAACCAACCCTTAACGGATTGGTTAGGCTAGGCTACTAACAAACCTAACCTACAGTTTCTGCCCCGATATAATCTCCGCGGGGGGGCTTCGCTCGCTCGGCTCGTGCGTTGGGGGTCATAGTTCTATTCTAACCTAACCTAACCAACCCTTAACGGATTGGTTAGGCTAGGCTTCTAACAAACCTAACCTGCAGTTTCTGCCCCGATATAATCTCCGCGGGGGGGGAGTTTTAACTATAGCTAGTTTTAACTATAGCTCGATGTGACAACTAGTTTTATCTGAAAATCAAATATGTCAGTGGTAAATTCTAGTTTTAACTGATTATTTCTAGTTTTAACAAAGGCACCAAGTAAAAACTAGTTCTAACTAGGAAAAACGCGTTCTAACTACTAACTAGTTTTAACTGTAACATATACACTACCACCGTGAATTGTTTTACATTTTTAGAAACAACCGTTTAACTGGTAGAGAGGTAGACACTTGTGTTTGACAACAATTTTTATTTTAAAAATTTATGTATCGCAAACGGAGTGCTGAATCAAAAAACGTTGTTAGAAAACTCCTTCTGTCTTTAAAAAAATTCATCATCCTTTCAAATCTATGGGAGACACCCGAAAAAAAAAATCTACAGTTCTGTCGGCGTAATTTATATGTATAACCTTGCCAAATTTCAGCTCTGTGCTACCAAGGGTTTCTTAGGAAACCTGCGGACAGACGGACATGGTGAAACTATAAGGGTTCGTACCCTAAAAACAAATGTATTATTAAAGAGTTTGTAATTTGGGAAATAATTTTTGTTTTGGTCTAAACACAACCAAATGTAAGTATAAAATTCGCGAGCGAAGCGAGCGCGAATTTTTTTTTGTTTTTTTACGGCAATATTACTGTTACAAATAATATCAACCTGCTGATAAGATAATTTTGATGTTATTTTCGTAATTAACACCCCCAAAAACTATATAACGACACCTAAAATGTCAATATGTTACAGTTTGGCTTTCGACCTTCCCTCGCTTTTAGCGTGGAACCTTGTAAACAAATTCTTATTAATCCCAAAAACGTTTGGTCGACTATTACTCGCAAACTTGAAGGGCCAACTTATGTGTGATAGTTTTTCTTTTAATTTCGTTGTATATTCTATAACCATGAATTTTTTCACATTTTTAGAAACAACGGTTTAGCTGGTAGTGTCCCCCCGGAAACTTGTTTTTAACAAAAAATTTCACTTTAAAAATATTTTTTTCTCAAACGGAGTGCTGAATCGAAAAATGTTCGTAATAAACCCCTTCTATATTTTAAAAATCTATCCTATGACATTCAGGTCGATGGTAACGGCGAGAAAAAAAAAACCATCGCCCTTTCACGTGTATGGGAAACACCCGAAAAAATGTTTTTTCCAACATTTTATATTTTAGATCTGTCGGCGCAATCAATATCTATGACCATGTCAAAGTTCAGCTCTGTAGTACCAAGGATCTTATATTAGTAAATATATTCTTATTAATCCCAACAGTATTTGGCACTTGGTCGACTATTACTCGCAAACTTGAAGGACCAAGTTATGTGTGATAGTTTTCCTTTTAATTTTGTTATATATTCTACCAACGTGAATTTTTCCACATTTTTAGAAACAACCGTTTAGCAGGTAGAGGGGGGGGACACTTGTGTTTGACAAAAATTTTCACTTTAAAAATTTTTATTTCGCAAACGGAGTGCTGAATCGAAAAACGTTCATAGTAAACCCCTTCTATCTTTTAATATGCTATCCTATGACACCCCACTCAAAAATATTGGCGAGAAAAAACAAATTCATCGCCCTTTCACGTCTATGGGAGACACACGAAAAAAATTTTTTTTCTAAGATTTTACTCTACAGTTCTGTCGGCGTGATTTATATGTATAATCATGCCAAGTTTCAGCTCTGTAGTACCAAGGGTTTCTTAGGAAACCCGCGGACAGACGGACAGACGGACAGACGGACAGACGGACATGGCGAAACTATAAGGGTTCGTAGATTACTACGGAACCCTAAAAACAAGTGTGTAAGTGTGTGTATGTGTATGTGTGAGCATATATGTACGTGTAGGAATAAACGTGCGTATGCATTATTAGTTGTAAGGTTCAAAGTGTCTTAAAAATAAAGAAAAAATTTAAGAATTTGATTGACTGAACATTTTTTATAAGTTTGCTGAACATAACGGATTTGAACTGGCTTCCTTAGAATATACTTTATATATCATCTCATGCATATCTTTAAGTTTCTAGAATAAATAAATGTTTCATAAAACATGCCGTTTGTACGCTCTACCACAAAACTCTGTGTGTCGATAAATCTCAGCAGAAATATACAGTAGATAGGTTGGTGTGGCTATGAGAAATCTCCTGCTGGGATGTCACCTGTGGCTCGATGCAGTTTTTCAATTTCCCGGCTTACCTGTCATACGGTTGTATTAAACCGGAAACACACCCGGGAAATAGTGTTCACTAGTTTTATTTTTAATTATATTTCATACTAGTTTTCCGCCCGCGTGGACTACAGGTTATATCGTGCCCAACTGTGGGATAAAATGTAGTCTATGTCCTTTCCCAGGCTCTACTCTATCTCTGTACCAAATTTCATTAAAATCGGTTCAGTAGTGTAGGCGTCAAAGACGGTCAGACAGACAGACAGAGTTACTTTTGCATTTATAATATTAGTATGGATGTATTTAGTCTGTAAGGTATTTATCTATGGGCCTAGATGCCTGATAATAAATGATTTATTATTATTATTATTATTAAAAGAGAAATCCTGTAGTCGGAGTTCCCAACATCTTGTTTATTTAAAACAATTTTGGTGTAACAACCGGACTACTGCTACAAGACGGTTTTTTCTGATCTTCTTCTTATCGTGTATAGTCAAGAATGTGGCGAACTTGGCTAACCCTGGTGTCAGAGTTTTCAAACCGCACAACGACCTCTGGCGTGGTTTTAACAACTATAGTCAATCAACAACAGCCGGGACCGACAGCTTAACGTGTCCTCCGAAGCACGGTGACGCTCGTGATAAAATGCCACTTTGTTCATCCATCAGGTTCCGTGCCTCTGTGTACGTTGCTTCTTCTTCTTCTTATCGTGTAGGTATAGTCAAGTGTGTGGCAAACTTGGCTAACCCTGGTGTCAAAGTTTTCAAACCGCACAATGGCCTCTGACTTAACCTCACTGATCGGTTGAGATCAGCGAGCGCCACTGGGCTACTTGCGATTCTGTTAAGGAACTTAAATAAGTAAGCGAAAATTGAGGATATAAAATAAATAAATAAATAAATAAATAAACGCTACACACTCAAAGGCCCACACTAAGGTTTTCCCTTGTGTCGTGGGTCCCTCGGAACACACACACCCATGACCCGAGAACAAACATCTGCTTTTCACACAAATGTTTGCCCCGACTGGGGATCGAACCCAGGACCCGCCGATCAAGAGGCAGCGTCACTACCACTTGACCAAACCGGCCGTCAACCAGTCAACGAAACTGCACAACAACTACAGGATGGATTTGCCAATAGACGGTGAATTTAAGTTAACGAAACTTTACAGGCTGATTGTCCCTATGATGTTGACTAACTTTCCCCAAGAAACCTATAAGAAATTCTCAAATAAAAATGTTGACTTCCCATACAAAGACTAATCAGCTGATCGCACCAGTTGTAGGGAGAGGTGAACATTTTTCACATTTCATGAAAAAAGTTGTTCAGGTTTGTGGACTGGTTCACATCCTTTTTTTTTACCGCCCATATACGTCCCCACCAAGGGGTACGGGCCTCCCCAAACACGAAGGAGATTTAAGCCATAGTTCAGCACACTGGCCCAATGCGGGTTGGTTGACCACTCGTCTTACGAAAACGAATTTTCTTGGACGGGCGGGTTTCATCACGATGTTTTCCTTCACCGTTGAGCAAGTGATAATTAGAAATCCGTACATAAATCTGAAAAGTCGAATTTAGTGGCCCGCACCAAGATTCAAACCCGCGACCTTCGGATTACAAGTCTGGCTTATTACCAACCGGGCTATCACTGCTACTCATCCTACACATCACATCCTTAATTAGGTATAGCTAATTTAAAATCGGTGATAGCTTAGTTGGTAATGAGCCAGACTTGTAACTGGAAGGTTGTGGGTTAAAATCTTGGTGCGGGCCTGTACCACTAAATTCGTCTTTTCGGATTTATGTACAAATGTCTAATTGATTATCACTTGTTCAGTGGTGAAGTAAAACATCGTGATGCAACCTACCCGTCTATGAAAATTCGTTTTCGAAAGACGAACGGTCCACCAACCCGCAGTGAGCCAGCGTGGTGGACTATGGCCTTCGTAAAAAAAAACAATACAGGGTGTAAAAGACAGCTTAGCAAAACCTGAAACCCTGGACTCAGACCATCATTCTGGGTGATATTTCAGTGTAATTTTTCTCCGGAAAATTTCCAAAATTTTTTCATGTTTTTTAATATTTTCTGCTTACACTTCATTTTGCAATAAAAAACAACCATAACAACGTAAAACACGAAAACCAGCAATGTAAATCGTACTCCAACAGCAGCGCGGCGCGGGGGGATCGCGCGCGGGGCGCGGTTTCAAGATACGTTGCGTAGCGCCAAAGTAGGTAAATAATGAAAACTCCTTAACATGACGTTTCCGAGAAAAAATAATTACTTATAGCTGATGAAAGTTATAGCTAGATTCCACCATTTAAGTATTTGCTTAGCTTTCCTTTACACCCTGTATAATGTTTTCTATTTTTAATTTCAGAGTACCACAGCACGAGGAAGATTTCATCCGTGAAATGGAATCAAGCTACAAAGAGCTATCAGACCCAGACTTCTGTAATAAAGTTGATGATTGTCCGTTTTCAATGCTGAATTTTTTGTCTGCATTAAATACCTAACAGCTGACAACGTTTATTTTAATGCCCTTTTTATTGTTTCCTCTTTCAAAAGATTTATCGTATTTTCCATCTTGGGGTACGTTTGAGCATATTTCAGGATTTGGTAGATCAGGAAGCCTACGGTGGAGAGATTGCAATCTGACTTTGGCTATTCTACCTCTATAGCCGTACACGTACCGTTTAATAGTAGTTATTAAATTAAGTCAGCTGAATGCATAGGTTTCCTCAGAAAAAATTAAGTTATGCCAACGAGGGAATGGTTTATAAAAACTGACTAAAAAAACAAGATTATTTTAATGTTGAAGGTGTTTCAAAAAACACAAAAAAAAGAAAATCCAATGAAAAGGTCGCAAAGTACTCAGTTGCACGGTTTGACATCTTTCAAAATAAAAATTTCCTATAATTTTTTTTAAATATATTATATTTGAAATAGAACTCATTAATTTTCACTCATTAAATATAACTCTTTTTTTAATATATTATATTTGAATAGAACTCTTTTTTTTGTATATATTATATTTGAAATAGAACTCATTGAAATCGTTCTTTGATCCGTTTATATTACTTTTGCAATCCATTTTTTAAATTAACAAATATAAGATCAAGTGTCAATGTCAAGTATTCGCTAGAATGACTGATGCTCTGCTTACCCCGTAAGGGATTATAGGCGTAAGCGTCTGTAATGTCAAATGTTAGAACGACGCGTTCGACGCGTTAGAACGAGCTTACAGAAATCTAGCGACCTACTGGTCACTAATTTCTAAACAATTTACATACCATGCCAATATCAGACCTTTCACACTATTTGTCTAATTTAGGCCAGTCTACCGTTTCAACGGTCTTCCTAAGGCTATAATTGCTTGAAAACAAACGCAAAGATATTTTGTATTGTTTAGGAAAACATAAGCCAGTAGTAATAGCTCTCTGTTTTAGTGCAGAAGAATTTCACAGCAAATAGTAGCAATAGAGCTTCGAAACAATGGTCATTTTGTGGTTGAAGCGATTATATTAAACAAGAAAACCTTTGTAATATATACTCGTATACACTTCTAAACATGATTTGAAAAAAAAAATTGAACTTGCAAAATCGACTTTAGCAGTACGGGTCAGAGTCAAATTCTCCCTAGAAGTGCTGGATATGGATCGCCATTTGTTAAAGGCGTATACAGTGATTGCATTACTACGTTTTGTAATAGCCAATAATAATACAGCGTTGGACTTCGAAGATCAATTTACAACAAAGGTGCTATCAAGAACAAAAAGGTATCTTGTGTTTCCCGATGGAAGTTCATTTCAACTGGGTAAATATGATTTTTTAACCACTTTCCTTTTCTTTCACTTATATTTTCTAAAATCTGTTTTATTAGTAAAAGTTTAAAGGATGTTTACTAATAATCAAAAATAATCGAAATAATCGTAAATGTTGTATTCAATGTTGGAGGTCGACTGTTATACTTAGAAATAAAAAATAAATATAATTCATCAAAGTTGCAGAAAACCGAGTATTGTATTATTACGTAAACAGAGATTATCTTTTTAAAATAAAAGTTTAACATAATGGCTTTAGCCATTTTACTACCTACACAATTTTCTTATGCCCTTTATAGTCCCTTTAAATGTTGGAAGTCACTTTAAGTTTTGAAAGCAGAAAAAGGGTGAATTTATTTATAGATATCTTATGTCTCTCAATAAGAGAATTATACCCTAATTAAAGGATGCCTGGGCCTTGGTTCTGTAACTTCAGTTGTGTATCGATGGAATGGAGGTCATTTTATACGTTCAGGTGGCGAATTTGAGAACTATCTAAATTTCATACATCCAATGGTGGCTGTGACTGGTGGCGCCACCGCCAACTGAATTTTTAGTTGCTAAGTAGTTTGTAACTTTACGTTCGGTTGGCGGTGGCGCTGCTGGTCGGGGTGGTTATCAGCAAGTACATGAAAATTTAACAGTTCTCAATTTCGCCACCTGAACAGATAAGATGGCCTCCATTCCGTCGACACACAACTGAAGTTACAGAATCGGAGCCCTGGGACTTCGTATAATGTTTCCTTATCCCTTGCCTACGTTATAAAAGGAACCTTAGTGCCCAGCTTTCTAGGTCCAAGAGTTTGTGCTGTATGTTGATGAGTCAATGACGTCGGACCTTTTATATTATTTTTTTCAGTATTCTGTGCACAAAACATGGGCTATCTCCAGATAGCCGTAGTATGGTTTGGTAACACGGCAGCTTTAGCTTGGGAACTACCAACCGACCCCAATTTCTTCTACATGTTTAAGGACAAGGAAAAGTACTTTGCCAGTAAAAGAAAAGACACAAAACATGTTGTGTATTTCGATGAAGAAGGGAAGGTTTTGGCTTCTGTACCCTATCACAGGTGAGTAGTTACATAAACTCACGCTTTTACTGCCATTCGGGTAGGCAGAGACCACTGATTGCCAGATCCAAATATACCTCTTTCGCTTTCTTTATTTAATTCAAATTCAAATATTCTTTTTTGTACATACTTTAGAAATATAAGTGCATCAAGTGACTTAAAGTCACTACTACTTCTAATCCAAGTCATACTTATGTGTGTGCTAGTGTCTGATTTTGAAAATTATCAAATTGTCTTTTTTGATTAGTCTGACCGATGGTTTGACGTGTTCACGAAAACGGTTCACGAAAATTACGCGTTTATTAGTTTTTCACATACAAATACAAAATACAAAAAATACAAAAATATTTATTTTCAAAAACACTATTTTACAAATATTGTAATTGGAATAGGGAACTCCTAGTAGGCAATGAATTTGCCTGTGGCAGGAGAACCCGCTCTTCCATAGCTCTTAGAAACTAAAATAAATGGAGTAAAAATGAAGCAAGTACATAAATCAAAATGTGTTAAAAGTATACAGGGTGTAAATCTGCAAGGTTGCCATTTTCAATGATGGAATAGTATGGTATGGTACCAACTTAATTCGATAATACCGAAAACGGAACATTTAACTATAAACGGAAAAAAAAACAAGACTTTGTTTTGAGCTTTGAAGAATAACACACCTAGGCTGAAATAAAAAAATTAGTGCACTGAGAATACCCCAACATTATCGCATTTGTGCCATGTTATTTTAGTGATGTGCATAAGGTTTCGATGAAATAATGATGTGCACGCGAGTTGTCGACAAAAAAATTAAAAAAAATTAAATTATCAAAATTTTAGGTTTTTATATTATTATTGATTTCAACTCTATATCAGCTGTATATTTGCTCGTGTGAATATGGCAACCTTGCAGATTTACAGTTTGTATAAATAAAATCATAGAGGTTCGTGGCATCATAAACATCTTTTTGCATTGATTTTTATGTAAAAAAAAATTGTAGGCATAATAAAGTGTGTGACAAACGTTATGTTAGGGTTTTTAAACAGCCAAATGGCTTCTGACTTGGCTTTACGACTGCAGTCAATTGTCATCAGCTGGGACAGACAGTTCAACGTTCTTGAAAATAGTGGTAATAAATTTCCATTTTCGTCAGGTTTCCGCCAAATTATACGTTGTTTAACTTCACTGATCAGTTGAGGTCAGTCAACGTAACTATGGGCTTCAAGAAAGAATTTGATTTGACTAGTTAGTTAACATCACTGTTTTTACCTCAAAACTGAATTTTCATATCAATTTCAGAAAACCACTAGTCCCAGCAATCGCAAAGCGGAGTATAGACGCAAAAACAAATGGCATACTTACAAAGGGGTTAATCAAGGAAATGCACGAAAACCACAAAAACAAAAACTATTTAGCCGATTTGGATAAGTCAAGGATTGAATTTCACAGAGAAGGGAGAAAAAGTCTCTATGTAAAGCTGGAGTCCTTTTTTCAAAGGTGATTATGGTTTCTTTGTGATATACCAGTCAAGTCATGTTCAGGCATCGTCTGTGTGAATCCCTTTGTGTCTTTTTCTGCAACACATTCTTGTAATATTGATTCTTGTATTTATTTATTACCTTTACTTGTGTTTTTTACCTTTACGTATAATCATTTACTTCGTTTCTCTCTGTTAGTAATATTGTTCATTAGGTCCTAGTTATTGGTCTTCTTCTTTTCTGGGGAAGACTGCACCTTTGCAAATAGGCGTAGAGTCAGTAGGGTCAAAAGAACGAATGCGTATGTATGTATTTAAATCATTTAATGTATGTTTGTATGTATTTCATTGTAATCTTGGCTTGTTATCAGTGGCATCCTGAATGTCCTATAAAATAAAGATTTTTTTCTATTTCTAATTCTGATGAGTCAGTGAGTGACTCAGGGCTTTTTTTTAATCGATTGTTCCTTTTTAGTTTGGGTTTAAACGGCAAGGAATGTGTTCTTCGTATGCTGTGTGAGACTGCGAAAGTAAAGGACCATCAGGGTACATTCTTTGAAGAAGTTTTGAAAGCTACTTTTACGTAAGTTCTGTTAAAAATAAATCTAGTTACCCTAAAGATCTTACCAGCCCATATACGTCCACACCGAGGGGCACGGGCCTCCCTTCGAAACACGAAGGGGATTTTAGGCCATAGTCCACCATGCTGGCCCAATGCGCGTTGGTGGACCGCTCGTCTTTCGAAAATGAATTTTTTTGGACGGGCGGGTTTCCACACAATGTTTTCATTCACCGCTGAGCAAGTGATAATTAGAAATCCGTACATAAATCCGAAAAAACGAATTTTGTGGTACAGGTCTACACCAAGATTTGAACCCGCAACCTTCGGATTACAAGTCTGACTCATTACCAACTAGGCTATTACCCTAAAGATAAACAAGGTAATCTAATATGTTTTTACAAATGTGATTTGAGCTGAAGAATATTTATACAAAATGAGTCACTCTGTCTTTCTTGTTTTTTTAAAATGAAATCAGTTAATTGCGCATCCACAGTATTCCACAGACTTGATATCTTTATTGTTTGAAAAGAGGATTCTATTGCCCAATTCACATAATTTATGAAAAAGAAATAATTTTTTTTAATTAATAAAAAAATTGTTGAACTGTTAAATAAAGTCCGAAACAAAGCTGCGTTCCCACACCCAAACCGCAGAAAATTGCCGTAAAAGTCACTGATTTGAAATGAGACTGGGATGGTCATATAGTGTTGTGGGCAAAGAAAGTCTCCGAAAGTCGCTAAGAGTAAAAAAAAGACGAGATTGCCCACGAAAGAGATGGTGCATCTAACTAGTCTCTTTCACGCGGACCTGGCAGAAGATAGCGTAAGACCGGACTGTGTGGACAAAGAATCCCTTTGCCCAGCAGTATGATTGAAATAAAAGAAAAAAAACATTTTGAAATTGACTTCTCATGAAACATTTTCTTTTTTCCAGATTTCCTCGACATCGCAAGATCAATGAAATTCACAAAGAATATGACACAGCCCACTCAACAACAAATGACTGTGAAAAGTTGTATCCTGGATGTTCAACTGAATATTTGTCTTAGATTCTTATAGTTATTTTTAATTTATCCCTACTATGGACAGACACTGTATTCTTATCTTTAGAAAAAAAACTTTTATTAAACTTACCTCCTGCTGCATGTGTAATGGAAATAGTTCAATAAATAGTGTCAAATACAGATTTATTGTTTTATTATATTATCATATTACAAAAAAGACGGCTGATTTGGTCGAGTGGTAGTGGCGCTGCCACTTCGTCGACGGGTTCTGGTTCGATTCCCAGTCGGGGAAAATATTTGTGTAAAAAGCAGATGTTTGATCTCGGGACATGGTGTTCGTTACTGTCGTTGTGTATGTTTAAAAAACCGGAATTGAAAGACCTTTCCATTCTTTCGACCAATTCGGAGTGCAAATTACAATTTATTACTTATAGCTTTTTGTAGCTTTCCCGACCATGTGCCGTTCATTTTATCATGATGTCATATGACGTAGGCAAATTAAGATCGGGCTTATAGACTATTATTTATATGGCAAAGAAATAGCGTAGACTACTTTAGGGCTGTGACTTTATGAGTATTTTACGTAATTTATGAGAATGAAATGTCTTTTTTTGTAATGTATATGTATGAGATTGAAAATCTTTAAAAACATACTTTTATTTAAATGTTTAAGTATTTTAAATTTGTATTTGTCAACCAAACTAAACGTTAATGGGCCATTTTTTAAAATATTTTTTTCGATATTATTGTTCAGGCAAAGGAAGTTTGACACTGAACTTTAAAAAATGTTAAAAAATTGCTACACATAAAAAAAAATATTTATATGCAAGATTTGACCCGAACAAACATGCTTACACACAAACAATTGCCATACCTACATCGCAAATAAATAAAAATCTTGTAATAAAAAAGGAGACTTTTTTTTGATATCACAGCCCTAGAAGAACATACAAGTTAATTAGACAAGACGAGACAAAACAAATGTATACTCATATAACATGAGTTTCAAATTCCCAGTAGAATGGAAATGTGAGACCCTTAGTTTAGTCTAGCGCGCCTATTTAGCGGTCTTAAATTAACATTGTATTCAAATACTACACAAAATCGTGATATAAAAATTTTACCAATAAAATTCTCAACGTGTATCAAATTGTTTCATTGTGACGCAAAGAGCAAATCAAAATTTTTAAATTTAGAACATTCTTGCCTTAACTTTTTTCAATCGAACGCAAGTGGCCAGGATCAATCAAAATACAAAAGTAAAATTTAAATTATGAATTTGGAATTCGGTTACAAGGACTTATTGATTTTAGTTTTAATGTCTTTAGTGTCTATGAGTGTTAGTTTAGACAGCCAGTGTCCAAATCTTAAATCTGATTTTAAAGCTATAAGAAAACGAAGGCATATTTTATTTCCTGACGGGAGTACTGCAGCGGTAAGAACATTTGTTGTGACATTATTTAGTCTATTCTAGTAAATTAAATAAAATGTAAGTATGGAATGTCAAATGTATGACAATATGACTAATGTATGTATGGAATGTATGACTAATTTTCATGAGTATATTTGGACAGGTCCTTTTTTCTTAATCTCAACCTCACTTGCCGCCGGGGAACCTGATCGATGAGACTCTGACCAGTGGACCAGTGATGGCGATATAAACCCCTCTATAAAGAGCTAATTAAAGATGGAGTCCCTGAAATCAGACCATTTGGTTCTGAATAAAAGAAAGAAAAAAACAACGGGGGGAAAATTTGAACATAAGAGTTTTGGTCGAGTGGTAGTGACGCTGCCTCTTGATCGGCGGGTCCTGGGTTCGATCCCCAGTCGGGGCAAACATTTGTGTAAAAAGCAGATGTTTGTTCTCGGGTCTTGGGTGTTTGTGTTTGTCTTTATGTGTGTTCCAAGGGACCCACGACACAAGGGAAAACCTTAGTGTGGGCCTTTGAGTGTATAGCGTCAAGAAAAAAAAAGAGTTATGCATTAATATTTAATTTAATTTAATTTTTTCATGCTGACACCGGATGACATCTTGACTTTTGCAGTTTTAATTTCCTATATTTATTAAACACCATATTTCAAAATGCACAACGACACCGCTAAAGAAGTTTTCACTTCAAAAATTGTTAGTAATAAAAATGATTTCATCTTCGATTTCTTTTCTCAGATCACACTAAGTCTAGCTAAGGCATTCATGACCCATGTTCCGTCAGGTTGGTTCATGACGTCAGATATTGATGTACTCTTCCCGCTTCCTGACAAGGAGTTTGTAAGCCAACACCTGAGGAGAAAACTGCATCATAAACAGAAAAGAGAGATTTGGGAACGACTGAAAGAGGCTATGAATTTGTAAGTATATGGAGTAAGACTGTAAATAGGAACCTAAGTATTATTGTCATTTTGATAGTAAGAAAAAGAGACAATCAATACTTAAGTAAAGATAAAGATCTGAGTCTCCTTTTGTAATATGGGCCTTGAAAATCACACTTTTGGTTGATAGTAAGTTCTCAACAGAAGCACTCGTAGCCCAGTGGCTCTCGCTGATCTCAACCGATCAGTGAGGTTAAGCAACGTACACCAAGGCAGGGAACCTGATGGGTGACCAAAGTGGCAATTTATCACGAGCGTTCCCGTGCTTCGGAGGGCAAGTTAAGCTGTCGGTCCCGGCTGTTGTTGATTGACTACAGTCGTTAAAACCAAGTCAGAGGCCATTGTGCGGTTTGAAAACTCGGACACCAGGGTTAGCCAAGTTCGCCATATACTTGACTATACCTACACGATAAGAAGAAGAAAAAGTATTTAAAATCCTAAAAAAAAAGTTTCGGCTTCCCATACAAATCTAAATCAGCTGATCTCACAGGCTGTATGGAGACGTTAAAAATCTTTTTTAATATTTCTACCTATGCTCCTTGGGAAAACTTGTTTCATTTTGTGGACAGATTCACGTCTTTAATTTTAGTTAAAAAAAAAACGCTTCACACTCAAAGGCCCACATTAAGGTTTTTCCTTGTGTCGTGGGTCCCTTGGAACACACAAAGACGGACACAAACACCCATGACCCGAGAACAAACATCTGCTTTTTACAGAAATATTTGCCCCGACTGGGAATCAAACCCAGGACCCGCCGATCGAGAGGCAGCGTCACTACCACTCGACCAAACCGGCCGGCCAAGTTAACTATTTAAAGTGATCCTTACTAATATTATAAACGAGAAAATTTGTATGTATGGATGTTTGTTACTCTTTCACATTCAAACGGCGAGACCAATTTTGATAAAATTTGGCATGGAAGTAGCTGACATCTTCGATTAACACATGGGCTACATAGTTTTCCCGAATTCCCACGGGAACGAAATCCCGGGCGGAAAGCTAGTCCTTTATAAATATTAGCTTTCCGCTCGCGACTTTGTTCGCGTGGAATAGTATTATCTTCCCGGCGAAATTCTAGTAGTTCATAATTTTTTTTAATTTCTTAATGCTGTCTACGGAAAAGTTAATCTAAATGTATATGATTTAGTACTGGGTCGAGGATTGTTGAGGTTACACGATAAGTTAAAGATTACCCAATTTCTCTAATAATTCCTGATTTATTCCAGACATAACATGAACGGACAGGCGTGTGTGCTAAGAAGCATCTGCGAGGCTAACACATACCTCGCGCCACCTGGCAGGTCATTGGTGCATGACATTCTTAGGGCTATGTTAACGTAAGTAATAATAATTAACTTCTTCTTACCCCGCTGAGGGGCACGGGCCTCCCTTCGAAACACAAAGGGGATTTAGTCCAACACGTTGGCCCAACGCGGGTTGGTGGGCCGCTCGTCTTTCGAAAACGAATTTTTTTAGACTTGCGGGTTTCATCACGATGTTGTCCTTCACCGTGATAATTAATTAGAAATCCCTATATAAATCCATAAAGATGAACTAGGTGGTACAGGCCCGCACCAGGATTTGAACCAGCAACTTTGCGGTTACAAGTCTGACCCATCACCAACTGGGCTAACACCGCTTCTTATGTAAATATAAAATTAACTAATTATAAAAAAAAACAAAGAGGTCACTCCGGGAGTGCCGGCAGAAGTGAAAACTTGAACATTAACGTTGTCCGTTATTCTCTCAGGATTCGAACCCTCGACCTGTTGCTTACAATCTGGCAACTTTTCCACTCGACAAAACTGTCTACTTTTAATTCAGTAAAATAGTATATCGGTATTTGCGCACTATATGCGAATAATCGTTGACATCGTTGACATCTGCCACAGAGATAATTTTACCATAGGGCTGCCATCCGTCCGGGTTTCCACCCATACTTCAAAGTACACAACGCTGCTAAAAAGTTTTCACTTCAAAAAAGGTGGCAACCCTATCCTACGCATTATCGATCAGGGTCACGTGACATCTGACGATCTGACGCGAGTTCATCGCGAGTTTAACATTTTTCCCCATACTAAAAGTGCTCAACGCTGCTAAAGAAGTTTTCACTTCAAAAATAAATATTTTAAAATTTGTATTCACTGACATTCCAATCTCAAAATCCGAAAATAATATACACGAAGAATACATTCCGTACACTCGTCTACACAAGTTTGTCACGTACGAGGATTATAAGGCAATTAACGTCGAGTGGGTACGGAGTCAGAATTCCGTTATCTGAGTTCGGAATTTAAAATGATTCTAAGCGGGAATGGGATTCGGGATTTAAGCGTGGAAATGTTACTTGCTTATCAATGCTGCTTTCACAAAGAGCTCGCAGCTCAGTGGCGCTCGCTGATCTAAGCCGATCAGTGAGGTTAAGCAACCTCTAATGAGGTAGGGAACCTGATGGGTGACCGAAGGGACAAACTGTCACGAGTGTTTCCGTACTTTGGAGGGCACGTTAAGACGGTGGTCCCATCTGTTGTCGATTGACTGCAGTCGTTAATCCAAGTCAGAGGCCATTTGGCGCTTCGAAAACTCTGATACCAGGTTTAGTCAAGTTTACCACACACTTGACTGTACTTACACTATAAGGAAATATGAGTGTTTGTTTATATGTTCATTGTTTACCTTATATTTATAGTTAAAAAATGAGTGTTTAACTTATGTTTTTAGTTTTTTTAATTTTTTTTCCAGGGCTCCTCTAGAAGAAAAGGAATTTGCAGAAGAATTAAAAGAGTTGTACGGAGATTTATCAGATCCTTCCGTTTGTCAAAGAATGAATGAATGTCCCTTCTCTATGCTCAGTTTTGTATTGGCTTTTAATGACCGAAAGAGATATTAAAAACAATTAAGAAATTATTTTTAAATGGTTTCGAAAAAACTGCCCCCCGATGTTTAGAATAAAAATAAATAAAAAATCGGCAATAAGACCGGCGGCAATAAGACCGCCTTGTAGTACACTATATTTTATGTTCTGTTGATTGTGCTGTATGTCTTTGTGTGGAAATAAAGTATATTGTATTGTATTTCTCACTTTATTTCAACAATACACTTCTCGGAAAAAAGCTGTTCAGTTTATTAGGACAATTTTTGATGTCTGATCTGAAATGATTTAATAAATATCACGGTAAAAGTATAAAAAGGTGGTGGTTATAGTGTAAACGGAGTCATAAATCTTTTTCTTATCACTTCTCTCCGGCCGCCCTTT
Organism: Aproaerema taeniolella; assembly: GCA_949987775.1. Classification (NCBI taxonomy): domain Eukaryota; kingdom Metazoa; phylum Arthropoda; class Insecta; order Lepidoptera; family Gelechiidae; genus Aproaerema; species Aproaerema taeniolella. Next base: position 14,054,807 of record OX465260.1, read on the forward strand.
TGATCGATCGCTCTAGAAGCTATTTTGCATTATAATTGTGTTCCTGTTGGTTGATGCTACGATAATTTTTTTTTAAATTCTAAAACGAAATAAAAAGTCAATTGTCATACATCATGGATATCGTCTGAAAGTACTTTTAGAGTAAATTAATTTTAAATGAAATAATTATTCATGGGTGACTTGAAATTAGTTATAGAGACATTTGGATATTAGTCTAAGCCTTCACACTTAATTACTGTTTTTTTAACGAAGGAAATAGGTCAAAATATGTAAAAAAATAACGCCATTTCATACAATTTCAACGATCAACTGATTGCCTAAGTATGAGGAGTCGCATTCTATTGTGAATTTAATATAGGTTTCGTGAGATAAGTGGTTCAGATTCATAAGTGTACAGTCGAGGTATAAAAAGGTTCGTCACCTTAAGGCCGATTTTCGCTTGCACTAATGCAGGAATCAATTGTGCCAACACTCCAGAACAAAAACAATGCTGCTACCATTTAATTCAATATGACGTTTGCTATCAATTTACAAGGTTCGTCATCTAATGTCAATTTTCTCTTGCACTTGGCGCAAGAATCATTCCCGCCAATATAAACAGCAGTGCTTTAAGTTTGCTATCAAAATATATTTTTTAATCAATCAATTCTATTATGACGTCAGACGTCTTTGACATACATTAGAAAGGTGCTGTCAACCTAGTTTTGTTCATAAACCTAACCAAAATAAGTTTTTAGTTTATCATATCATGTGCGAACTTTTCTATGATAATAATCTTCTTTTTCAACACAGATCTTAAGCTAAATCAATTTGAACAATAAGAAAGAAAAAATAAAGCATAATTTTCTATGCAACAGTTAGTTCTGTATCAAATTTTCAAAAGGTAATATGTGCTCGGGGACGATAAAGGAATCAATTTGAAAACTGGCGAAGGTTTTCATACCGTGACTGTACAATTATTAACTAAACGAAGTTTCGCCAATTAATTAAAATTCACCCTATATAATAGGCGATAAGTCCATTGGGCCAACCACCAGCGTAACTATTAATTGCAAACTCTAACAGACTAGTAGGAAAACATAGCATGCAATGCATACGTAAGGATGTTGCTTCTAAGCGTCCAGTAGAACATAGAGAAAGGCATGCATACTCCTCACAAAGATGAACTAAAATAATAATAATAAAATAAAAATTCATATATTTGCTCTTAACAGATAAAACCTTATTACTAAATAAATAGCATACTTAGACATATTCTTATCTGAAAGAGCCCGGAGCCAAAACTCAGCCAAAGCCTGTGCTATAGGACTCCGGGCCTCCCACCCCAGAGATAGGCAGCTATATGTGAAAGTTTCTAAATACACTTTAAAAAGGTGAGCTTACATTTCTAAGATTATTATTATACCTCTAATACAGTACATATCTCGATGTGTGTGCATGCTGTGCAAGCGTGCGTGCGTGTTGTATGTGTTTTGTAGTGCGAGTATGTGTTGTGTAGTGTGTGTGTGTATGTGTGTGTGTGTGTGTGTGTGTTAATGTGTGCCATTATATTTTAAGTTACAATAAATAATAACTGCTTAGTAACCTCGTAGTTTAATTTACTACGTTTAATAACTAACTTGAGTCTAACATCAAAACATCCAAAACAATCTTAATATTAGATTACATTGTGTTGTAAGTTTTGTTTTATGGCGCTTTAGTAACAATATGAGAACGTCTTAGTTTAGTTTAGTTTAGTTGGGATTTAGTCGGAAACTCATTTAATACATTCGGACTGAACAATACGCCGCGTCTTGTCTGGAATTTGAAAATAACTATCGTTACAAACAGACGCTTGAAACTCCCCTACTATTGGATTCAAGTCAGATTTTTTAGGTTAGATAGTCCGTGGCTATTTTGTTATACACACTACACTACACAAAGACTACATGAAAGATTAGGTATATGTAATGTAATGTGTAGGGCAAACAGTCACAAATGATCCTGCTTCATAGGTAGTTAAATAAATAAAAGTAAATTTGACTTTGCAATTTTATATTTACAGGGGGCGGCAGCTGCCCTCCCTTGCCCCCCCCCCCCCCCCGGGTACGCCCATGCCTGTGGGCATCTATTCTGTCAGTTTACGATCGACGTACGACCGATATATGACACTATCTGTCACTGTCATCCGTATAGTACAAGACAGAGATGTTCTGTCATCCGATACTCTGAAATATCGGTCGTAGGCTTACAGTACCTACAGAAAAAAATCTCTTTTTATTAATATTTATTATTATGTTATTTGTTTTAATTTTGACTATTAAATTTATTCTTACTGTTTGTGCTAAGTGTAATAAGCGTGTATTAATTTGTATTAGTTAAATGTAGAAATTCTGTATATATGTGACTGTACAGACAAATAAACGTTTTATATATCTTTTTTATCTATCTCTATTAGTTGGTTTTATACTGTTTTCATGCACACAAGTATTTTAAATACTTTCACACGTCTCCGAGTTATCAAGCAGCAATTTATTATCCCGTTCGTCTGAAATTACATTTCTTGGAAATTAGGATCGAAAACAAACAGTACCACCCAGTCGTCTCAGTGATATATGTTTTCATAAATCTTTTGAACGCTAAAACTGTAAGGATAAAAGCCTTTTGCACCGCAAGCGAAAACCTTAACTGCACGCTAAAATAAAACATTGCAAATACCTTCCTTCTGCATTTAAAAATAGAAAAGAAAACAACAGAACTAACTCACTTTAACTCATGTATGAAAATGCTTTTAAAATTGCACAGGCGCGTCGAAAAGCACTTTGCATTTCTGCTAAGAAATTTAATAAACTTCCCTTATTTAAAAGCCTTTTTCTAAAAGTGGAGATACAATGTCAGAAAATAGACACGGACATAATGCGGACGGAGCGAATAAAACATTGAATTATTATAGTTTGTTACATTAGATATCACTTTTGACTATATTGAGAAATACTACAGTTATTGTTAGCATAGAACAAATAGAACAAAATTAATCACTACTTACAATTTATTGTAAGACTGTTTAAAAATGTATAAGCAGCCTCTCGCTTACTCATACGTTAACTGGAAGAGATCCCCGTGTTGGATAAGTCCGCCTTTGTGCCTTTAATTTATGTACTAATGTAACACTGCTCATTCTTATGTACTTACCTTATCAAACCTAATAGAACTTCTTTAGTAGAAGTACCCTAATCGTACAGTTAAATTCAAAAACATATTACGAAGGAAATGTGGAGTAGCTCATTAATTTCACCTACTTTATTTTCTGTCTCCGTCCACAATAATTAGGGTCCTTTAGCAACATTGTCTTCGGTAAAATCACGGGTATGTGAAAATTGCTTCGACAGTTACAGACGTAATATAGTTCGAACACAACGATTTTCGTGAGACAAACTGCTAAACTATTGTTTCAAGAAAGGCCAAGAAAATACGACTGCAAATAATAATTCTATTAATTAGCTTTTTTTAGCGACTGTACATTCTTTGTTCAAATTTGAAATCTGCTACTAAAATGATACATTAAAAAACATGGTTCCAAATTTAAATCTGATAGTGTTTTTGTTTCTGGCCTGTTGTTTAGTCGATTCTAGTGGCGCCAAGTCGAAAACTTTATCGAGAAAGAAACGATATGTCACATTTCCAGAAGGATCGAGTTTTTCGGTAAGTTATCATTTTTTTTCATCTAGTGAGATTTTATACTTCTTGCGATCACAAAATTCAGAATGTGAAAAATCGTTAAACTTATAGCAATGTGGACCTAATAATCGCAGGAAACTGTAGTAGATTTAAAGAGAAAACCAAAATTGAGTGACTTTCTCTTAGTTTTTCTTTTTTTAATTAATTTAAAGTCAGTCATAGGCACATAGTAGCTTTCTGCCTAGGAATTCGACGAGTTTAATGCTCTGTATAGTATTTTAACTCATTTGAACTCGTAAAATTATGGATGGTATTAATCCCCACGAATCCTTTCAAAGATTTTTTTTTAAATTACTCTTTCAGTGCGCCGCCTGTACGACAGTTGGTGTTATTGGACAGCCAGCGCCTGCTTCGGCACCTGGTACCTTCACATTTGCCCTAAACTGGGGTATAGCCTATGAGCTCCCAAACATCACTGAAACCCTCAGATTCTACCACCAGAAGAAACGATTGAAGAAACCTCTGGTTCAGAGGAGGAATAGGCGAGAGCTCTATGAAAAGATGGAGACTATTATTGATAGGTACGACTTATTTTGTTATTTGGCAGCACAGAGCAGATAAGTACAATTAAGTATTATAATTTGACTTTGAGCACTCAACCAGTAGAGATAAAATCTAGAGCAATCGTTTCTCACAACAATTCAGTGAATTTTTACTGATATTTGTAAGGCGACTGTTACAGTATACCTAATATTAATTAATCAATATGTCAGATGTTGCGTTTTCATAATATGTGAATATAATGTTACTTTATTATTTGTAACTTTTTTTTAACAGCCCATATACGTCCCCACCGAGGGGCACGGGCCTCCCTTCGAAACACGAAGGGGATTTAGGCCATAGTCCACCACGCTGGCCCAATGCGGGTTGGTGGACATTTTGTAACTATTTTGTGCCTTTTTTCAGCATGGGCTATAATGGCAGAGAATGTATCTTGAAGACTCTCTGTGAGACTACGCAGAGATTAGTGCCACACGGGGAAAACATGGTCGAAGAGATGTTCCGTACTTTGTTTACGTAAGTACAAAGGAATAATCACCGTATCTTCTATAACATTAAAATTACATTCAAACGTATTTTACTTGGAATATAATCGAGATGGCAAATTCTTGCAAATTTATTTAAATTTAATAATTTGACACATAGGTACAGTCAAATACAAAACTGTTTATGTTACTAATCAATGTCACTGTTTTATTTAAACTTTTGACATGTACGTTGTGGCTAATTCGGGGCTAGTCTAAAAGAGTGAAAAAGAAATTACAGGTATTCTCATTTAAAACTTTTGTTTTTTTTTTGACAATCGAAAATGACAGGTTCTTAACAAGCGTTTTTTTGACCGTTTTTTTTCTTATACTATTCCAGCTTGCCAGTAGCAAAACTTTTGCCGCACGAAGTTCCAGAACATGCCATATATGATGCGGCCCATCGTCTCGGGACCTTACTGGAGAGCTGCGATGTGTATAAATGTCCCCTTTCTTTGGTAGACTTGGCTAAAGGCTACTATAACGCGCCTGCGCCTAAGATGGACACTCAGTTAGGCCCTTGGTCTTTATTCAGTAGTACTTTTGGATAAAAATGTTTGTGACCCTTTACATAGAATGCTATACATTTAACACAAGAAGGAGAATGGTATTTTACAAAAAATAAAAGGTATGATGAATAAATCCTACTTAATTACTTTTTTGTTGTGATTCGAAAAGAAAAGTCTTCGAGTGGCGACCACGTACCGTAAAGCGTAGCGTAGGAAGGCCTCCCACAAGGTAGACCGACAATCTGGTCAAGATTGCGGTAAGCCGTTGGATGCGGGTGAGGCGCAGGACCGATCGAGGTGGAGTTCTTTGGGGGAGGCCTATGTCTAGCAGTGGACGTCTTGCGGCTGACATAATGATGAAGCAATTTGAAAGACAAAAAATTAAAATTCTGATAAAAAATAACATCTAAATTTTGAATTCTAATAAAGAATTACCAGAGACGTCCAAAAAAATAATTATAAATTGTTGTTAATTACAAAATACCAAGCCTCGTTTAACCTGTAAGTGTCCCTTTGCGAAACATTACGTTATGAGGACTACGCGAGTTAATTTCACGTTACAATCGGCAAATCCTAAATAAATAGGATCCTTTTATTTGTGAACCCCTTCTTTGTAAACGACATTCGAATGCTGAAATAAAAGGTATGTATGTGAGTCTTATTTATTTTGTCGTGAAAAAAGGCAATAGCATTGAAGCAAAAATAGTTACTGTTTTTAGATGAGGAGTAGTAGGATACTTTTTCTATTTACGCATCATGATTATCACTGTTTTTTGATAAAGCAATTAGTAACATGTATCGTAACTCGACAAACTAGACCGCACAAACTTAAATATATTCTATTTAAAAATTTAAATATTTTGTTATGCTTATGAATGTTAAAAGATATTGCATAGTTTCGTTATTTTTGTAGTTCTTTCATCTATATTAGTTCATTCATTTTATGGAATCAAGTGAGTGAGTTCTCTATAATTTATAAGCTGTAGGTAACTGCGATTAAGGCAAAAAGAAAACCATTGTCTTTTAAGATTTTTTGTAGGAAAGGTAGGTACTCATTTAGCAGTCGCAAATTTTGGTTTTATACTATAGCTGTCAATTCATACTACAATATTAAACATAGTCCCCTGTCGCATCTGTCTGTCGGAACTGAGCGCGATACGCTCAAAAACTACTGAACCGATTTTAATACAATTTTCACCAATAGATAGAGTGGTTCAAGAAAAAAGTTTGTGTTATTTTTGTTTCAACCTGTTGAATAAATGTTGCGTTCTAAAATCATTCTAAAATCATCAACTCTCAGCTATTAACAAACAAGATCATGTCATTACAACACATTGACTTTTTCAGCTGAAAGACTTAAGCTCTATTCTAACTCATTTCATATTTTAAACTAGCCGTATTATTACACAATTGTCATTCAAGCTACTCTCTATGGATTTACGTTCTGGAGCAGACGTGTATTCTGCTTTACGACCCTGGATATGAGCGTGATTTGTCTGTGGTCGAGGATAATGGCAGTCACATTTTTGCGGGCCCACCACCGGTCTAATGCACCTAATGGAATTACTCCAATCTGTCATCGGGGTCGACAATTTGGTTTTTTACCCTATATCGGACGCTAACATATTCCTTGTTCACTTTACAAATACGATATGAGGTAAAAGTACTAGTCAAGCAAGACTAGCAGTAAGATGTATTGGTACTAAATTTTAATATCAGCGAGTAAATGTTTAACTGTAAGTTTGACTATTTAAAACGTCATTCTCGAAAGTTCTAACTTAATCCAAAAAATATTTCGAATACAAAGTGGGGCACATAATTTTACCTACTTTATTTTCTGTCTCCGTCCACATCAATTAGGAGCTTTTAGCAACATTGTCCACGGTAAAATCACGTTAGGGAATGTGAAAATTGCTGCTACAGTTACAGACGTGACATAGTTCGTGCGCCACCATTTTCGTGAAATAAACGGATAAGCAAATCGTCAGTCTTTATACGATGGTTCAAGAAAAAACGACTTAAAATATGTTTTAGAAAAATGAATTATCTTTTCTTAGCGATTGTACATTCAATTTTCAAATTTGAAATTTTCCAATAAAGAATTTATTTTATAATTTTTAAAATGATTCCAAATTTAAACATAATTTTGCTTGTGTTTCTGGCCTGTTGTTTGATTGATTTAAGTTTTGGCGCAAAATCGAAAGTTTTATCTAGGAAGAGACGCTATGTGACATTTCCAGAAGGATCGAGTTTTTCGGTAAGTAAATTTTACTGAGTAAGTATTATTTAAAAAAAAGAAACAGTGGCAATTAGTATAATTTGCACCTGGAATAAATTCTTGCCCTCAAAGAGGTGGCAAGAAGGGTAAACTATTAACCAAACACCCTGTTTTCCCGCAATAAACAAGAAAAGGGGCGTAATGACGTCACAGCCAGTGTTGTACCGCGATTTATGAATATGGAACAGTAGGGAGTGTGGTTTCATTAAATGTTATGTATCCGAACACCTGCGAACCCGAATCGGGTTATCGAGGCCGAAAAAATTAACCGAATTCCGGCTTAGCTATGTTTACGGAGTTGAAGGAATTAGTTTGGTTTATTCATTGATGATGGTCTGGTTTGGGGTGAATAAGTTTGGATGGGGTATTCTTGAGTAGTTTTGTAAACGAGGTTGTAAGATTACCCTGTGAGTTAGAATTATCCCTTGGGTGATGTGGCAAAATACTGGGTCAGATAAATAAAGGACTTTGAATCTATATAGGTATACTTATAGACGGAGATCCCAGGGCCGCCAAACCTTACTTATTTTCTCATAAACCAAATATGTTGGAAATAGTAGTGCTAGTACATGCTAGTAATGTATAAATACCAGCTAACCTGGGCCATCGGCCAATTTTTAGGTATCAGGTTCTGAAGGTACTTCCAAAAATTACTCACTTGTCTTGAAGTCTGGCTGCTGATGTCTTATAGAATATAATTAATTAAATATAAAAATTAATGTTCAACACCGCCAGACACTCTCCATCGGCTGTAATTTCTGCCAGACGCTTTACAGTTCGCAAGTACATTATGCGATTATACCTACAATCTGAGCCGTGATTTTTGTATATGATGTCCAGGGAACTATAACAATACTTTTTATAGCACCCAGACTTAAAGACAAATGAGCAATTTTTGGAAGTACCTTCAGAACCTGGTTGCTGAAAATTGGCCGTTGGCCCAGGTTAGCTGGTATTCATACATTACTAGTACGTACTAGCACTACTATTTCCCACACATTTGGTTTATGAGAAAATAAGTAAAGTCCAGCGGCCCTGGGATCTTGGTCTATTAAGTAGCCGTCGTCTTTGTCATTTTGATAGTGAGCGAAAGAGACAATCAATACGTAAGCATAGATCAAGGCTTGACTTTCCTTCTGTAATACGAGCCTAAGGCAATCAGCTGATCACTCATTTTTATACCAATGTTCCTTGGGGAAAGTAGTTCAGTTTTGGAGGCTTTAAATCCTTAATTTTTGCTAGGTAATAATAAATCACCTACTATAAAATGTTCTATTTTCAAGAGTAAAGAAAAAAATACATACTTACTTCTTTTTTAGAATTTTTCTTTTTTTTCCTTAAAAAAAATTATAAATTATTTTTTCAGTGCGCCGGCTGTGTAACAGTAGGCGTTATTGGACAACCAGCCCCAACTAGCACCCCTGGTACCTTTACCTTCGGCCTGAACTGGGGTATAGCCTATGAGCTCCCAAACATCACCGAGAGCCTCAGATTCTACCACCAGAAGAAACGGCTGAAGAAACCCGTAGCCCAGAGGAGAAGTAGACGGGAGTTGTATGGAAAACTGGAGACTGTTATTGATAAGTAAGTAGGTATTCTTACATGGATTTTAAATAAAAGAGGAATTTAGTCTATTGAGGGAAACGACAACGAAAATATTGAAGATAAATAAATAAAAATAAACGCTACACACTCAAAGGCCCACACTAAGGTTTTCCCTTGTGTCGTGGGTCCCTCGGAACACACATAAAGACAAACACAAATACCCATGACCCGAGAACAAACATCTGCTTTTCACACAAATGTTTGCCCCGACTGGGGATCGAACCCAGGACCCGCCGATCAAGAGGCAGCGTTACTACCACTCGACCAAACCGGCCGTCAAAAATCCGGCCGTCATAAATCTAATAAGTAAAAACTTTCACAATGTTTATCTACTCTAGTGGTTTTGGAAGCACGTGTTACTCTGCCTGCCCCAGTAGTTTAGGATTATTGAATTTAGGTTTATTGAACACAATACAAAGTGTTTTGTAGAGAAACGCCTAAGTATTACAAAAAGTACTCACTTACTTTTAACTCCGTAAACTTTCGCAATTTGAACATATTTTATACTAAAACGTGGCAAAATTCGCGTATACAAGGTGTTTAAAAAAAAAAACAAAAAAATAATAATTCAAAATTAATTAAAATTAAGATTATTGCGCAGCTCTATTACAAATTGACAAGTATGTCATATTATTGTTTTTTTGTGTTGTGTTGTAGGTATGTTACATGTACCGTGTCAAACTAATTAATATGAAACTTTCATTTTGTAAATGTCAAACCGTGCAATTGATTACTAGAGTGGCGACTATTTCACTTTTAAAATCAAATTTTGGAATTTCTTTTTTTTGGGCTTTTTTGAAACACCCTGTATTTTATGTTTGTATAGGTACCTTTGTTCCTGATGTTTTGGCGCGGTCGCACGCGCCGTGGTCACGGGTAGAGTCTACGCTAATTTTGTCCCGTTTTAGTATTAAATTACCTATTTTATTACATATTATATTATTATATTTAAAAATTTTTGATGAATAAAATCAGATGAGAAAATTAAAGACGCTGGGCGGTTAAGAAAAATATCTAAAAAAATGTTTTGCGCATGTTAACCATGGGCCAGTAATTTAAAAAAAGAAAACAAACCATGGGCCTCTGGTAACCATGTCTTACCTTTTCCAAAAGTGTCGCCGCCATTACACTACCGACTACTAGGGGACACAGCACATATTGGTACGGCACAGATTAAGGCACAGCATAGATTGGCACAGCACAGACTAAAGCACAGCCGAGATTAAGGCACAGCATAGTTTGGCACAGCACAGATCAAGACACAGCCCAAATTCTCTTTAACTAATATTTTTTTCTGGTTAATGTTTAGCATGGGCTATAATGGCAGAGAATGTATCCTGAAGACTCTCTGTGAGACTACGCAGAGATTAGTGCCACACGGACAAAACATGGTCGAAGAGATGTTCCGGACTTTGTTTACGTAAGTATTCAGTAATTATCGATTTATGACGTTTTTTCTTCTTATCTTTGCTTTAGCTGCATAGTTGAATGATTACCTATTTTATTCTAATCATTTATTAGCATAAAAGGTTTTAGTTTCTTTTACAATTTATTTCTACATTTCAAATCATGGTAAAAATAAAAAATTGATCTGCAAAAGCATCCTCTGTTGTACGAAAAAGTATTTTTAGTAATAATTTCTTACATTAAAGAATAATTTATATTTTATGTCAAAAATATAAATTATTCTAAAATTTCTGCCTGCATAAGGCATATTTTCTCTCATTCATGAATTAGATTTATTAACGTCACATTAAAGTTTTCATCTTGATTAGCTAATTAAAAGTTTTCCAATAGATGAAAAGAAAAAAACAATGTTTTTATATCTAACTGCTTCTTTGAATCTTAAGTTTTATACAATAACAGGCTTCCCGCCCGGGACTTCGCTCTCGTGGGCATTTTGGGAATTAATTATACACATAAACTTTCCTCTTGAATCACTCCGTTCATTGGTTTAAACTGTATGAAAATCTTTTCAGTAGTTTTTGAGTTTATCGCGTTCAGACAGACGCGGCTGTTTAGCAAGTATTTTTATTTTTATTTTTTTTATTTTAGTTCTAGCCACCACCACCCGCTTTGCTTTTTTACCTCTCGAAAAATATCCTAACCTAAAGGTTGCCTGGAAGAGATTGCTACCTAAGCAATAAGGCCGCCTTTTTGTACTTTATACTTACCTGATTATTCATGTCCATTTACTTTGTCTGTCCCTGGTGTGCAATAAAGAATATTTCATTCATTCATTCATTCATCTTTGTTTTATAATATAGTTTGAAGAGCTTTGAACTTTTTATTCTGTTTCAGCTTACCCGTAACAAAAATTCTGCCGCATGAACCTCTAGAGCATACCTTATACGATGCAGCTCATCGCCTTGGTGCCTTACTGGAGAGCTGCGAAGCCTACAAATGTCCCTTCTCCTTGGTAGACTTAGCTAAAGGATACTATAATGCGCCTGTGCCTAAAACGATCAGTGAACTGAATCCTTGGTCTTTATTCAGCAGTAGTTTTTGACAAGGTGAGCATGGGATGACTTTTAAATTAGATAGCGAAACTGGTGAAACTGAATAACTCTCCTCCAGAAGCCTTCTTACCAGCCCATATACATCCCCACCGAGGGGCACGAGCCTCTCTTTGAAACTCGAAGGGGATTTAGGCCATAGTCCACCACGCTGGCCCAATGCGGGTAGGTGACCGCTCGTCTTTCGAAAATGTATTTTTCAATGTATAAAGCCAACTGTTTAAAAATAAATAAAGTTGTAGGGACTTTAACTCATAATAATGGAAACCAACCCTCGCCAACCCGTCTGCCAAGCATGGTGAGTATGGCATTTACCCCTCACGTTATTGAGGGAGGCCCGTGCCCCAGCAGTGGGGACGTATATGGGCTGATGAAGAAGAAGAAGAAGAATGGAAATCAAGGAAGTTTCAAAATATGAATAAATTTATATAGGGTTGTATAAATGAATAAAAATGCACATTTTATTATTAACGCATAACATTTAATATTTATAGTTCATATTTATAATACATTTCAATATTAGCAGTAAGAAGTCATGAGTGTATTCATAATAGTACGTGTAGTGCTTGATTTTAATTAATTTAACGTTACAAAATGGGATTTAAACTTAAAATCTTAAAATTAAATTATGTATTATGTATATTTCGCGTTTCTTGAACATTAATTTGCATAATATCCTAGAGTTTTATTTATATAATTGCTTATTAACTATTTATTATACAGTTTCATAGATCCGTAAATTATTGAGCTAGACGACTTAAATTGTCCTATACGAACATGTATAATTATGTTATATTTATGTAGCATAGTGCACAAACCTTAAAATTACAGTGGCGTCATTGAACTCATCTTTTACGATGATTTTACAATACATATCTATCAACTAATTCTATGCAAGTTGACTACCTATTTGAAATTTTTCATAGAAGTCTATTATTGTAATTAGAATACCTTACACATTAAAATAAATGTAGGAATTCGCTCTCAAGTACTATCTAATAACTACATTTGTATATTAGTATGGTGTTCGTTCGCAAATGCCATTTTCACCGGTCTTAATATCATGTTCAAATTGGAATTGGTATTGTTAAAATTGAAATTATAAAAAAAAACTATAAACAAAGCGTTTTATACATATATATGGTGTTATATATGGAAGTAATGAAAGTAAATTATGAAATAAAAAGTTTTTCATGCTGCGTTTTTTTTATACAAAAAAACAATTCCATAATAACTTAATGGTATTTATTAAAATTTCAATACTATCAATAATTATAACAAATTACTTTTAAACAAAAACAGATGTGTGATAATTAGAATAGAGTAGAAAGAAAAATAGCACATACAATTATTATTATATTCATTCCAATTTTAGCACAATAAAAGCCGTTACTCGTGACGAGAAAGGTGAAACATAATACAATAACTAACCAAAAGTTTTATTAATACTAGTAGAGGATATTAATTTTAACATTAACAATATGAGACGAAAATTTGAACATACATTGAACCTTAATCTATACATAAGGTGATGAGTTAGGCAATTAGTGATAGGACCACACGTTTTTTTTTCAATCAATTAAATTTTTCTATGTTTTTCATTAATTTGACTATTCTTTTCTGAAAACATTTGTGCATATATATTCACACAGTATTTTTCTCAACGTTATTATTAAAAAATCAATCGATTGAAGAAAATACCTGAAAACGACGTGTATTCCTACCGAACAACCTCAAAATTATGTTTTAATGGGTAATTTAAATATTATAATGAGTAAAGCGAAAAAAAGGACATATTATTGAGCAAAACTATATTTGATCGATAAATGATATGCGCTATATGGCTTCCAATACTAAAACACACAAATTATTTTAAAGTTACAGAAAATAAAAAAAAATAAAAAAATTGAGACCAAAGTCAACAAAATCGTAACGGGAAAATATATTAACTTTAAATACATGATTTTAGTCTATAGTTTTTAATTATTTGGATTCCTATTTTTCTATCTTTTGTAGATAAATAATAAAGCAAATTAATAATGTGAAATAAAATTTTAATTTTATGAATAAAGATAGACTTTAAGGAAGGCAGAAAGTTGAGGTGAAAGTGGTTTTCTTTATGACTGTATTTACATCTAATCATGTTGGAAGCTCAACGCAAATTTCGTGTGGTTTCAACTACTTACATGTACACATTTTAAATCTATATCATATGCATAATATAATGTAAAGGAATATGTAACCAGATACAAATGCATTATATTTTTATATATATTCAACAAATTTTATTTTATAAAACAAAATTTTAAGTGTGTCTATTACAAATAATCAAAATCAAAAAGTATAAAATTTTATAAATAAAAAAGAGTAAAAGAAAGTATTAATTGAAAATATATACAAAAATAATAATAGTAATATTAACTTACGTCGCTTTGGAAGACGTTTGATTAAACATGCAAATATTTCTATCTTATATAAATGTATTTATAGGATACAGGTTATTTTGTATATTGTTTTATAAAGATTAAATGTGATACAACGTGAAATCTAAATTAAATAACAAGAAAATATGTGCAATTAAGCAATTTTCCAAAAAGTGTTATTCTAAAGTTTTCGATGAACCTAATTATAAAGCGTTATGGATTTAATTATCGGTCGGTTTTGACTTCCTTTAAAATTAATAATAACTTTACAAAACGCTTCACTGGTCACCATTTTTATATTTATTTTCAGAAATGTTATTATTTACTAGATATTGTAAATTTTTCTTACAAAAATTTATGAGTTTTCTTTACTTGAAATCAACTGGAACTAAATACACAGTGAAAACTATTTTTAAATGAATTTAATTTCGTATTAATAAATAAATTTCCACTTTATTACTTTTGCCGTGCAAAATTAGTGTCAGTAAAATACACAATTACTCAATAATAATAAAAAAACATTCTACAAAATTCAGATAGATCACAATAAGAAAACTAATGTACCTAAACAATCCGAAATATTTATATAAAAAGCTGGAATAGCAACAGAAGTAAATAAGTAACAGAAATTATAACATTTCTGAAAACAAATACATGATTCGCATTGCACTTTAAAAAAGTATTTTCAAGTAAGTAAATTATTTTAAAATGATAGATTTGACTGAATTTGATAGAAAATAATTTAAAAATACGTATATCATACGTATTTATCAATGAAAACAGTCAATCGAAAAAAGTTTACCTAAACACACATACATTGAATTGAACGACTCAACTACGTTCATTCACTACGACTACGTTAGCTCTAGTAACGGAAGGAACGTAGAAAAATAAATCGTCAATTATAAATATTAATTCTATGTTGATCTCCTATATTTACAAGTCAACATTTCGGTTAAGTTGATTCTTAATATTAGTGACAGCCATATGACAGCTGACTATGAGTTCGCAACTCCACGACCCAATGTAGATAAACTTGCTGGTTTAACCAAAACTTTAACTTAATCCTTAAATTATGTACTTAAAATAGCATTACATTGTTTTAACACTTGGGCTTTTTTGTTAAAACAAATTATTTTATGCTAAAGATTGGCAGACGCTAGCTAAGTACCTGATATTCCAACAATGTACAGGTACACTGGTTGACTTTTTTATTTTGTACTTTGAAAGAAGGGTAATATATGTATATATTTCTCTATATTTTTGTGAATAATCATTTAATTTTTTTGGTTATTTATTGTGCTTTATGCCTGATAATATTTTATCAATTAACATTATTTCAGATCTATGCATTGTAATTTTCATGTAATATTTGTCTTTAAATGCATAATTCTTAAATTTCAGGTGCCAAGTTAACTTCTGCACCTTATAGTGAATAATACATTTTTGGCACAAACGTGGGAACCTACTTACTAATAAATCCTAAATTAAACATAACGACTTAAGATTTTAAAACAATATTAAATTTTTTAATAATTAATAATGATAAATAACAACAAATTTATCTGCCAATGTGCCTTCGAGCTGACTCATTCGTCGACTAACTCTAAAACACTGAGAAGCTATATTTATATACCTTACACTAACCCAATATAACTTACATACTGACATGACAGTTGAATCTAGCTTGTTGAATTATTGTTAAATTTATTAATTTTACCTATCTACTGCCAGTTTCAAGTCAACTACTTTCACTTACCCGTTATCACCCGAAACATTTAACATTGTTTTGTTACATTGTAACAAACTTGACTTTTTTTACTAACATTTCCACAGACGACATTCATGTTAAAATACGCAATAAACTTGATAACATTGTCCTAAGATGATCAAGAAATGGGCAAAAGACTTAACTATAATGAAACTTTTAGGTACACTGTATAACTAAACTGATTTTATGTGAAGGACTTCATAAATAAGACTTTTTCATTGATAGAAAAATTAAGTATCATTAAAGTCAAAATTATTTCAAACCAAAAAGTTACTTGGTAATGTTTAGTCATTATGAGAGTCTAAGGTTGACTAAATAATGAATTAAATATGAAACAAACATTCAAAATGATGCCTTTGCTTTTCAAAATACTATTTTCGAAGCTGTTTAATTTTGAAAATTACAGAATGCAACCCCGTCACTATTTTTAGGGAGGCCCTTGGTGGAGACTTACTTAAGCTGATGACAGACACATAATGCAATTAAGATTTTTCTATAATATTATAAAAACAATGGCATCACTTTAAAACCATACGTAAATACTATTCACGCTTGTCTTTAAGACAATAACAAGTAAACAACCAAGATTTCAGATCACAGAAAGAAAATATCAAATGACTAGGATTACATTACATAAATTATTGGATTGAGCAAGAGTTGATTTCAAATCAAAATTACAAGAAGTTACAAAAACATCCACGTCAACCATTAGGGTTTATATATCGTTGTATCGGCTCAGCTCATCCAATTCTCCTAAGCTTAGAACGATTATCCGTTATCCTATAAAAAATTATCTTAATCTTTTCACAAAAAAAACTTAATTACAAGTTATTGCAATATAGTATTGCCAGGGAACACGATACCCAAAGAGCGACTACTTAGTCATTTTCCTAAATTACAGGAATATGTACAATTATACTTATCTAATCTAATATTACATTTAATATAATCAACCCGAGTTACATCTCTCGTACTAAACATTCATTATCCTATGGTGTTTTAGAAAATCTAACTACATAATTATTTATTTTATTTGCAGTCATATAAAAATAAAAACAAACTGTTTATTTTCTAGCAAATATCTACAATAAAAGTTCGGGTAATCACGGAAGAGTGGGGGAAGCCAGTGGACTTATAATTAATATGTTTATTGATAAATTTTATATTTTTAAACACTAAATTGGTGTGTTTCGGTGCGTGCAATAGCACATTCCTACTTCAATTATCCGAAGTGACTGTGTTCCTTAGAAAATTAATTTAAATACCAGTAAGATGAACAATTCCGTCAATAATTCCGTCGAAGATAAATCTGACATGTTACAGCCAGTAATATGTGTCTTATTGAGGTGACGTCGAAATTTTACATTTGTCACCTACGATACAAGAGCTAATTTACTTCGTTCAACCTTTAGCGAGCAATCCACGTCTGCACAAAATAAGAACGCACAAAAAAATTCCCCCTTTGATTTACATCAAAAGTATTGCTTGAAAGTGTTTTATGATGTTTGGTAGAGCTTACTCAAATATTTACATTAGAATCCAAATTTTATATTGCACGGAAAATGTCAAACTTTTGCAAAAACTTGTCAAATGTAACTTACTGCTTACTGCATGAGCCGCGAAAAACTCGCACATCACGCAACTCATATGACGGTGAAACTTCAATTTGTTTGCGCGAGGGCACTGCAAAGGCTCACTCGCCCTTTAGTATTGTCATTTAGACACTGTTTGACATTTAACCGTGTTGTTTTCACATTGTGCAAGATGTCAAAATTTAACTGCCAACATAAACTGTACTCTAATCAGTGTGGAGTTCTGTATATACCTATATTTTTTTTTAAGTAAGTAGCCAACTAAGCGATGTCTTTATATGCTTGTAATAAGCTCATTTCACCTGCCCCTTTCTTTTTTCTTGTTGAAATCCTACGGATTCATACTGAGCGCTATTCAACATCTTTTATATTGCCAAGTAATAGAATTCCTTGCTTGCGTCTGTGTTTCCGACGCAATCTCTTTAAAGTTCGTGTGAATATGCTTCTTCTGGGTGAGCTTGCTACATAGTTGTCAATAGAAAATATTTAAAAAATGTTTCGGCGATAAATATAGAGTTACAGCTGTCGTCGTGTGCTGTCGGTGTGTGCTCTCGAGTAAGGGAGCGAAATTTTTGTGCCTCCTTATTTTATGATTATGCCTTACATAAGAACCGTATTCCACGTAAGTTTAACACTACGTTTTTACGTATCTTCTAGTCTAAACTAGCCCAGTTTACGCGTCAGACACAAACAAACAGCTATACACATTCAATAACACTTATATTATGAAGACAAACCACACAAAACAATTAGAATTATTTTCTATAACCATCCCTGTTTTCCTAACTGCTCGCTCTGGTATTTTAAATATCAATAACTTTGAGTTATCTAAGTAATTTTTATCTAATAAACATTATCATGAATTACTTTGACATATTAAGTACGCGGCTCGATTTTTTTTATTACGATAGACTGCTACAATACTACTAAAATGGGTTAATAGTGAGGTAAAACGATTAATAATGGAAAATATTATAAGTTTAAGTGTCATGTTGATTATTAACTGTGGTCATTTATTACTTTAGCGGCTTGGATGTGATTTTGTTTATGTTCTCTATGCAGCAGCTCTAGCACGATAACGACAAACTCGCGCTCGGCTCACGCTGAAACTTTGATTGCGCGAGGGTCCCGCGCAAAGGCTTGCTCGCCCTATGGCGTTGTCAATGTTGACATTTTGACATAGGACCACGGTGTTGTCGCGGCGCTATCACTATCGTACTTGGCCTGCTGGTGTGTAATATTTTATAGTGCTTTTATACATTTGAACTGTATTCAACAGTAAAAGTTAAGTCGTTTACTAGTTGGTATTATTTTTGTTAAAGTAAGTGGTTTATCTGAGGCACTATTTTTGAATCGCTCGCCTCATGTTGAGCGATATCTTTTGTTGATTTACGCAGATTAAAAAAAAATCCAATTGTTTTACTAGTAGAAACCAAGAGATGTTAGACCGTTCGTTAAAATGTAGTGATGAAAAAGTTCAAAAATCAATAGAATCATTTTAAATTCATTGATAAATGTATCACTCGACACGAGGGGATAGTTTCAAAAATAGTCCTCCAGAACTTTTCGACTATTAGGACAATGCATTTCGTCAGTTTCAAGTTTTCTCAAATGCATCCTTTCTTCTCCATTATGCTAGTTTGTAAAAGAGAACGGTATATTGTAATAATAGAAAGAAAGCGCGTTATTTTAAAAAACCCGAAATGAAATCTTAAAAATTGTCCCGACAAATGACCACAGCTTATCAACAATGACCTTGAATGTTAAAGGTTTGTTCTCCTAAATGAGGCTCATGAAATATGAATGAATAGGATACACTTAGGAGTAATTAGAACAAAACATCTAGTATTCAATCTATTCTACTTCAAAATAATATCAGTTTACCTAAGTAAGACTAAGGTCACAAACCTCAACAATGATTTTATTATCTAAGAGTGTTAGTGGTAAAGTGCCGATAAGTGAGTTAAATACTTACAATCGGTGAAAATCTTGTGACAATTCAAATAAAGGGAAGATACTTGTGTACTATATTACCCTGTACTCTAGGATTTATTAGTGAATTTACTGTTAATTTAATTATTATGGAAATCATGCTTTCGTGCAGTTGAAGATGAAATTAATGCGCAAAAATCTGAATTTTCAGTCACTTGAGAATAAGCCATTGCTACTCATCATCCAAAACTAACAATACAAAGCAAATAATCCTAATTAAAAATATATAGATAAATTTAGCGTAGAAAAGTATAATAATACCACAGATAATGCATCAGTTACTGCTGTTAGCTGTACTTCATAGACAGATTTGGCACCCCATTTAAAAAATCTATTAAAAACAAGTTATCGAACTATCTAAGAATATCGACTTTTATAAAAATGTATTTTACAATTGGCAGTCAATTGTCTTTCACAAATATTCTATATTCAAATAATATCACCGTCGCAAAGTGACGCTATATCTATTTGGCTTTATGATAAGTGTTTTGTTAACTTTTCATGACTAGGCTTTACTTAACAATATCTACAAATTTCTTACAACTTCATTACATCTACATGGAATTATTCTTCGTCAATTAATCGATATTGTCCTTATGATTTTTACGCGAATACGTAGTTATTTTATCAAATACTAAATGTATAATTCAAAATTACATCCCCACATTAATAATACAAGTAAACTAACATGTCCAGCTCTCATTGAAGGACGTTTGCATGAAACTATAATTTATGTTGATACTAATCGACTTCATTGAATAGTACCTCTATACAATACCTAAGTTACGAAATTGAGCTCGATTTTATTCGAAGTAGACCTTACACTTAATATAACCGCTTATTATGCACTTTAAATTTAACACCCGTTAACTAATACGCAAGAAATTAATGTAATCCTAATATAAACTGTACAATGTTTGTGCGCTCAATAGTAAACAATTAAATTATCCTGAAAAAGAAACCATTCCGATGAGAATATACAAAAGAACATTCGCTTAAGGTATAAACGTTTTATAGCGTCTAATATAAAAATAGTGGCGGGTTCGGCGTTAACACAAAACGGCCATGTCTTGAGGAGCTCCGTTCTGTCGAATACCGACGGACACAATCTCACGAACAGTTTACAAAAAGACGGTTTTGGATACGCTGATGGCGTTTAATACGTCCGACTGCGCACCAGGCGCTTGGCACCGCACTAATCACTCTAGTTCTCGCCTAGCAGTTCCCATCTGGAAGCTTACGTTGATCATCCATGCCACCACATGACGATCAGCTCCCAGAACGTCTTCGGCGGCGAGTGGCCGAAGACGTAAGACGAATTTCAGAGACCCGGGTCCCCTACGGAGCCCATCTTTAGCAGCTCCAATTTCTTCTTGGCGATCTTGGAGTAGAGGATGTCTATAGGTTTGCTGTTGTCGTAGAAAGTTGGTGCTCTGAAGATAATGAGCGCCGTACCGAGGACGCAAGCTATCGTAAACAAGAACAGGAAGATTCTATCCAACACCATTGCTACGTACTTCCAGTCATCCTCCACCTGGAACAATAACTCAGCTTTAGTTTTTCTTTCTAACCTGTTTTTTTATCATGTGTAGCTATGTCACCATAATATTGTCTAACCCGCAATAATTTAAATTTACTCAGTAAAATCATAATCTCTCGGCACTTTGTGAAAAGCCTTAATTTTTTACACAATGACAGAATTTTTTATAATAAAACCTAACCTAACGAAACCGAACCTAAAAAGTCTAACCTAAACAATTTTAAACTTTCATAAAATTGTAATTTTACTGGGAAATTATAACTTACGGTTTTTACAACTTTAATTTACGGTTTTCACAACGTTCACAGATATAAAAAGAATTTAATTCTAATTCCACACTACCAAAGATTAGTACAGACGAGAAATGTTGTGATTTTTTTTAAATGTAATAATATCATAAATAGTCAACTATGGGATACTCAAAACAATATCACGACATCAGCATTAATTGATAAAGTCACTGGTTTTAACCCTAATTTATATGGCATGACGATTTGGCCTATTTCAGTTTATACATATGCACCAATCTACATAGTTCAAAATAGTGCTCTGAGTAATTAATTGCTCGGCATTTCAGTATATTGCTCCTAAACTTTTTAGACCTGATTTTTTATTATTATTCAGAGTATTTTTGATACTTACACTTTCAAACTTATCCTTATTTTTGACGTGCTGGGCAATGAATCTGGAACCTTCTATAGTCTTTTCCATCTCTCTCACGAATGGTTTTTCTAGAGATGGGGTATCGGCATCCAGATCTAGACGACAGGGTGACCCAGGGGGTGGGGAAAACAACTCGTCGTCGCCTCCAGGAGGGGGAGGGGGTGAAGGGGGCATTCCAGGCAACTCGTACTCTTCACAACCCCATTCTTTGAACTTCCCGTCCATGTCATCTGGACCGAACACATCTGTGAGGACCTGTAAGGAATGCATTTGTTAGCTTCTGTCTGAGGATTTCAAATATAAAGATACTATCACCCTGCTCGGGACCAAAATTGGATTAGCCGTTTGAGCGTGAAAGAGTTATAAACATCCATACATATATCCATACAAACTTTCGCGTTTATAATAATAATAAGGATTTTTGTTTTGACACCGAAAATTGATAGAAAAATAAGCAAAAATTAAGTAAGCGTCAAAAATATTTGAATCTAATTAATGATAAAGGACTGAGTGTACAATTTCAACGCAACAAAACATACAATTAAGCCATTTTCTTGAGAAGAGATGCCTGATTGCGCTAAATGCTAGCTTAAATGAGAAAACTAAGTTACAATACAAAACACTATAAAGGTAGATGACAGTAACGATATCAGTTACGTACGCTAGAACCATCAGGTTAGAGAAGGCTAAATTGGCTACAGATTAAAACGTCAGTTCGGATCAGAAAGGCCACTGTATCGCCGCGGCTTAAGCCGGCACACAATTAGGCCGGAGTGAGCCGAGCGAAGGTTTCGGTTTCGGGCTCCGCTCGTATATATCGCGATCCGTCCGCAACCACCAGGGGAACATAAATAACAGAGGCCGCTTTCGCTCGTTAAGCCCGCCGGCGTTGAGTAATAAAGGAAAATCGAAATGGAATGAAATTGGGCTGGAAGCGATATTTTCACGATACACACAGAACACAATGGATTTAGAATACTGTTGAAAGGAGCGTTTCCCAGAAGAGTCCCTTAGCTGACGACAATTAAAATGGTTATTGTTAGAGGCGGCTTCGACTTCGACGTAATAGCGTTCTGTTTGTATTGAATCAGTTCCGATGGAATGTTTTCAATGAAGGATCCTCGAGAAAAGGCCGAGTGTTATTTTTTCGTTTTGAAAGGGATTCCATTTGGAGAACTTAATTTGTGAGAGCTTTTATTTTGCAAATTTAATTAAAAGCGAGCGGTGCTTGTTTGGAGAGTCAAGGTAGGATAAACATCGATTATCACGAGGAAGAAATTAATGATGATTAAACAAAGTTTGTAACTGCAGCGGTTAATTACAAGTTAGGGTAACGGATAACACTCAATTTTAGGTGTAGCAAAAGATTCTTGATTGATTGCATTTTCCTTAAAATTTGATGCAAAGGTTATTTATACGTATGCTAGATTTCGATCATCAAAGACTATATAGTGCCAATTATGTGTGTCACGGCCACCAAGAATGTTTTGTTACACCATCGTCTCTTACCTCTGTGGGCTTATCATTCTCATCATCATCATCTGGCTCTTTCTCCGGCCTTTGTATACACAATATTTTGGGTAAAAAATCTATAAAGACTTTCCGAACCCACGGGGCCATATGGTGGGTGACTGGCGACCTAAAATTTACGTTTAGCACCACGATAGTGACAACTACTGATAATGTGACTAGCATCATAGTGAACAATAAATATTTTCCCAGTAGGGGGACAGTTAGGGAAGTGGGTGGGATGATTTCTGCAAGAAGCAAGAAGAACACAGTGAGTGAGAGTAGGATGGAGATACAGAGCGAGATTTTCTCTCCTGAGTCTGAGGGTAGGTAGAAGACGAGGACTGATAGAAAAGAGATTCCGACACAAGGGATTATGAGATTGACAGTGTAGAATAAGGTTTTTCTTCTGAGGGTAAGGTTGAAGATGATGTCTGGGTAGGGTTCCTCGCAGCAAGAGTAGAACTTTTCATTTCTGGTGGCCGGAACCCTCATGATGTCCCATTCTACTGAGATATAGTACTCTGACAGATCGATTCCCATTCCTATGTGGTCGGAATCTGGCGTTTGCTTCAAATGTCTTAAATCCACCTAGAACAAGAAATAAATTTTTAAAACATGCAAAATAAACAACGATCAGATAAA
Source organism: Aproaerema taeniolella (assembly GCA_949987775.1). Lineage (NCBI taxonomy): Eukaryota > Metazoa > Arthropoda > Insecta > Lepidoptera > Gelechiidae > Aproaerema > Aproaerema taeniolella. Next base: position 14,078,592 of record OX465260.1, read on the forward strand.
CAAACATTTTGTGCTGTTGTAAGTAATTGCGTCGTGTTTGAAAGTGCCTCTTGCTTAGTCAACTCTTCTTTTTATCTAGCATATTCTGTCCCACTGCTGGTTTAAGGCCTCCCCTTCTTTCTCCCATTTGCTCCGGTTGCTGGCCAACTTCCATCAGTTTCTCCCTTTTTTTTACCAGCCCATATACGTCCCCACCGAGCGGCACGGGTACTCTGTCCCAATGCGAGTTGGTGGACCGCTCGTCTTTCGAAAATAAATTTTCTTGGACGGGCGGGTTTCATCACGATGTTTTCCTTCACCGTTGAGCAAGTGATAATTAGAAATCCGTAAGTACATAAATCCGAAAAGATGAATTTAGTGGTACAGGCCCGCACCAGGATTTGAATCCGCAACCTTCCAACTGGGCTATCACCGCTTCAAGTTAAATACTAACATGGGTCAAAATTCGCGTATATATTATGTTTTTACCTTTGACCCCGACGTGTCGGCGCAGTTGCACGCGAATACGCGAATATACGCTAATTTTTACCCGTGTTAGTGTTAAAATATGTGTTAAAATAGCAAAAGTTTAAAGTGTTATAGTTCCTCTGAAATCCAGTAATTTAAAATCTTGTCAAATTAAACTGAAATCCATTTTACGTAATTTTATAGATTTCAAATAAAGTTTTACCGGTCCCTGCGTAATCATGTTTTAAAAACATTTTGTACATTTTTGTAATAAGTTAAAACACAAATAAAATAGATCTTAAAAAGTGTATAGCTGATGTTTGCGGATAAACGTCTCATTTGAATAAAGATATTCGTTTCCATATCGTCCAAAATACTTACGTCAAATTCCATGACATTTGTCAAATTTGTTTATAAGAATCATAAAAATACGTCGTTTAATGCGCAGAAAGTTATCATATGTTAAAAAACTTACAATAATAGTTTTAGCATTTTTATGTAATTGAAAACTCATTAAGAGAAAAAATAATAATAAGTAATAACAGTATTCAATATATTAAGGCAAGGGCACTGACTTCAATTCTCTAGATACATAACTAACTGCCTTACAACGATATTTTGTTTCATATGAAAACCCGTTTAATTGCTTTCAAAACTAGTGAAAATAATCACGAAAATCTTAAACATTATAAAATAAACTTTTCTGTTAACTAAATCCCGCTTTGTTTATTTTGACTCAGTATTTCCCTAGATAGAGACCTCGAAACTGAGAGGGCTAGTTGGAAAGATCAGGGAAAAACCCCGACAGGCTCATCTGTTATTACGGAATTAAAGTGTTCAAGCTCAGTAAATACCATATATCGCTATCTCTATCGACTTAGTTAGGTGCGAGAGAGATACACGATCCCTCTAGTGAACCTTAACATGTCCGTATAAGGCTGCAGTCTTATTTATGTGCGAGGAAGCTCACAGATTTATTGGCTTCCTTAGTCCGATGGATGGAATCTACTCGGGAGCCTACATGCCCTATAAAGATTACAGAGTATGAAAACGTGACATGCTTGGTTATAAGTTTAGCTTCTTTAAAGATTGACGACAAATTTAGAGGAATTAAAAATATACATTAAAACAATTGGGTTTACGTTTTATGTTTCTGTTTCCAAGTTTCTGACAGAATACCAGTGTTACAGCTAATTTACTTAGTCAGGACCTTTTTGATAACGCAGTACATTTCAAACTGCAATGACTTTTTCTGAGTTACAGATTAGATTATTATTATTGTTAATTTGTAATATTCTTTTTGGTTACTTTTTGGGTTATTTATCTTTATAAAAAAAATTAGCATAAGTATTAAGAGTATTATGACCCATCTAAATATATAAAAGGAGAAACTGACTGACTGACTGACTGACATATCAACGCACAGCCTAAACGGTTAAACGTAGGCACTTGAAATTTGGAAAGGACGTAGCTTAGATACCGTACAGGTGCACTAAGAAAGGAATTCCCTAAATTCCCACGGAAACGGGAATTAGCGGGAAAATCCTTTTGTATGAAAAATCTAAACCGCTTAAGTTAGACGCTTGAAATTTGGCATGCAGGTACTTTAGTAAATTTAAAGCTTAGTTGCAACAGGATATTGCAAAATTCCCACGGGAACGGGAGTTAGTGGGAAAAAATTTTGTATATAAAAATCTAAATTAACACGCAAACGAAGTTGCGGGCATCAGCTAGTATCCTATATAGATGATTTCCAAATCTACGTAGGTACTCATAGTTCTTTTTCTTTCGTCATATTATCTCGTTAATTTATTGAGACCTTTAGATCAATTACGGTAGACAATTGCTGACCCCCTTAGCGTACCCACATATTCTGAAAATAAAATACAGTTGAAAAGTAACATTGTGTGACGCAAACGAAATAAGACTACACCATTGCAACAGTCAATAAAGAAAAATTAATGCAATAAGCATACTGTACGGTCGATGTATGCTGTAGTATAAACTCTATTCCAAAGTTTTTATCGCTTCCCGTCTCTCATCGCAGTATCTCATTGTCCTTATTATTTATTGCGACCCAATAAATATTTCCCTTGACATTGTATCGGAGAAGGCTTTTGTACAGAATTCGATTACTTTCCTAAACGCCTTCCAGAATTTCCTGGAATTTCGTAGGGCCATGTTTCTGTTTGGGGAAAGGGATTAAATTCATATGATTTCTTCGATTTCGATGGGTTTACACGATTAGGCGATTTAGGCATATTTTTTTTGCTTTTTTGTTTTATTTCGTGTCGTTTTATAGAAATTTGGAGGCCTGATCTCGGTTCTTTAAGAGAAAGCCACCAATTTATAGACGCCTAATGGTTCAATTTATTGAGACCTTTAGATCAATTACGGATCTTCAGCCGTAATTATGTTTGATACCCTTTCGATATCTTTTGAGTTTCCTACGTTTACAAATTGCGTGGAACATCTTATTTTAATCAGATTGGCAGTGATCGAATTGGACTCACTGACGAACCGGAACGCATTTCCCTTCAAATCTTGCAGTACTTTTAAAATCTTTTATTTAACTTGCAATGTAATCATTGGTAAAATCTTACAATCAAAATGTTTTTAACGTAAAGTTAAGCGTAGAGTTAAACAAAAAAATATTAGTCATTTTTAAGTGAATTTAAGTCTATTAAAAAAAATTTTTAGACTGACTTTTCTTTGTAATAGTTTCATCATATTAGTAATACAGTCAGTGGTAGGTACCTATTTAATAAGCACCTAGCTTTTAAAATTATTACTCGCTCCATCGTTGACCGCATCTATGACCTTGGTCAAGATTGGGGTAAAGAGTTAACCCATCTCATAATAATAATAAAAATTGTAGCTTCTGTCACTCACTGATAAGAGAGCTTTCTATTGGTGAAAGTGTTTTAAAAATTGGTTCAGTAATTCCAGAGATTACTTCCTACAAACAAGCTTATAAACTTTACCTTCACATATTAGAATAGGATCGATAAAAAAGAAAACAAAAGCTTACCGTATAACCATCGTAACTCCAAGACCCAAACTTCATGAAACAGGTCTGCTCATCAAAAGGGAAATACTCTACATCAATCTCGCAGAAGGATTTGTAAATGGCTGGCGGCTTCCAAACCACCTTGCCGTCGTGATGCAGGATCGCCTTTGTCATGATCGTCACTTCGTAGTTGCCGTCAGCACTGTGAAAGGGAATATTAAATTTAAAATCACTTCCTTACTTCCTTTCGTAGGTATGTTACTGGCCAAATATGATTCAGGCCAAAATTGTTTTAAAGTAATGATATTTTAGTTTTTAAAGCGTAGAATAGAAACCCACTGAGTGAGTTTCTATTTGAATTTATTGTTACTAGGTACAGAAAATAATAACGGCAGATTTTCGACTAGTTTGGCGTAATTCAACCCAGTTTGGCCTGAAATCTAGTTTGGCCTATATCTGGCATATACAAGTATATAACAAACTTGACTAAACCTGGTATCACAGTTTTCTTCTTCTTATTATCACAGTTTTTAAACCGCCAAATGGCCTAGGCTAACATTATTTAACGATCGTTGTCAATTAACATTTAAAAAAAACAGCCGGGACCCGCAAAACACAAAAGTGCTCTTACATAATTGCCACTATTGTAATTCAAAATGAAAGAAAAACGAAATGTGCTTGCTGCAAATTCTTATTAGGCATACTATAAGCCTAAATCAAAGAAACTCTTCCTGGACCAAGGCTGAAAACCTAGCTCAACTAATTGTATGTAATATTTTATGTAATGCTAGGCCACTTATTTTTTATTCTAACTACCTAAAAGGGATGTAAAGATATTAAATATTCAAAAATAATTTTAGAGAAAGAAAAATGATCGACACGAATGGGACTTAAACCCACGTGGACGTCCTCAGGAGGTCACCAGATCTAATCCTGGGGTTTTGTTTCGTGAAATAGCTTTATGTTTCTTTCGTATCGGTTGAGTCAAATTTAAAGCTGACTGTACGATGAGCATAATACTCTGGAACAAGTTAAATTAGGAGCCTTCTTTATTAATTTGTTTTATTTATTTTTTATTATTATAATGTTATTATGTGTGATTTGTGCATACTTTTACACTTAGAAAGACTTTATAAATATACAAGACATCATTGGCGATCCAAAAGTCGAGACAGAGCCGTCATGGATACCTTGAGGTCTGGATGCAACAGCGGGGAACCGTCACTGGTTTAGATAAATACATTATGTAATAAACTACAAGGAAAAAAAAGGAAAATATTTTTAAAAGAAAAAGCAAGTATTAACAAGTATTAAAAGTAGTATTAACGAGAAAACAATTAATCTAGACAAGGGCACGGTCATCAAGTCTGTGGATGCTAATATCTTTATAAAAAAAGACATCATTTAAATACTTTACTTTATGCTTATTTCATATTGGTTGTGTCAATTTTGAAGCTGACTGTACGATGAGTATAATACTCTAGTACAAGTTAAATTAGGAGCCTATTTAAAGGAGGCCAATCGGGGTAGGTGATTTACGATAGCAATTAATGAAATTATAAGCAATTTCTTTTTAAACTATTTTTCGCTGGTTATTATCCAGATTTAATTTAAAAGATTTAACTCCTCAATTCTTATTGATAGGATTTATATCTTTTTAATTAAATCTGATGACAATGAGGCTTTGAAAATATAATTTTAAACTTCTTTCAGAAGTGATAAATTCGATTTTAGCTTCTTTTACATTTATTTACCATAACATAAAATCCACTCAGTATCAAAAATAACAGCACTTCGGAAATGGTCACTAGAATGAACGTACTTTGGAGGGCACGTTACGCTATCGGTCTCGGCTGTTGTCGATTGACTACAGTCGTTAAAACCAAGTTGGAGACCATTTGGTGGTTTGAAAATCTGACACTAGAGTTACTCAAGTTCGCCACGCACTTGACTATACCTACACGATAAGAAGAAGAAGACTAGGATGAACGAGTTATAAAATGATTTATGATTAGAGAATATAGTCTTAATAATGTTGTGTGAAATCGAAAAGTGGAGTCCATTTAGTTCTGTTTCTCATTCGGTTACTCTCGGCCATGATCCCGGCTTTGCCAGGTCAAGTAATTACTGTGGAGCGACTGCCATCTGACCTCCGTGACCCTGCTTACAGGAGAAATGTGGGTTGGATCATGGTTCCACGTCGCCTGAATGTGCAGGTTTCCTTAAGATGTTTTCCGTCACCGTAAAAGACTAGAAGTGAAAGAAAAATGTAGGTACCAGTACCAGCTGCCAACTCTTTCCAAGCATACTATCAAAGTGATATGGACGCGAGGTGATCGGTTGAGAATAACACCACTCCATCTCTTTCCGTGGGTGTCGTTAGAGGCGACTAAGGAAACACAAATGAGACCTGCCTCCTAGTAATCCATCCCAGGCAACGACACTTCATTTTTTTCTGAATCTGAGGTGTCGTCCTATGGTCTCATGCGGTGTGGTAGGCTCTGTAAAGGGCCGTCTGGTTCGCGACCACCCTCCTACCGAAGTCCGTTCCGTCGGTACGTGGGAGTACCAGTGCCTTTATAGGCATTTTCTGGGTTAACTCGCTCCATTGTCGGCCTCATCTTTGACCTTATGGTCAAGATTGAGGTCAAGAGTTAACCCATCTTATAATAAAAAAGAGGGTGTTGCTGTATTGTGGGCGAAACCCTCAGAATTTATGTAAAACATGGTATCGAGTGGTTCTGAAACACAGATACTCTGCCTACCCCGTATGGGATTACAGGCGTGAACGTATGTAATGTGATGTAATGTGATGTGATGTAAAAGTGTCGGTTAGTGTACAACTAATGACATAACTCAGAAAATGAGTCATCAGTACATGGCGGCTCTGGGTAGAACTCGGTACCTCTCGGTTACGAGTCCGACTCGCTAGCCATTAGACCACTCACGGTCTAATATAAACATAGATATAACTTTATTCACTGAAACAGTACATCACATAGATATAAAAAACAAAAAAATAAACAAAAGAAACATACTTAAAGCTAAAAATTGGCATGAGGTACTTATTGCAACAAACAGTGAAGGAACTCTGACTAAGCAAACGCTGCAAGTGAATTTTCATCTGAGCACTTATGTTCTGCCGGTAGCAGAAGTTCTTAATATAATCATTTTCTGAATTATAGTCTTGAAATAAGATACTAAATTCATTCCATGAACGCTGAAAACAGAAACCGACGAGTGGATAAGTAATACCTATTTCAGCCTAAAAAGAAAGCTATTATTGGCTAAAAAGCATTCACAGAGGACAAACGAAGTTACTCGAAAACTGGCACAGAACGAACCCGCACTTATCTTAATAAGATGAGGCGACACAAAGATGAAAGATCGAGTTTTCCTTTAGAAAATTGTGACATTGACGCCTCTGAAAGCGTTGTCATAAGCAACTTTGTCGCATTTATGAAAATTGTGTCATAAAATATAGGTCGTGTTGTCTTCCATTAAGGCTAACGTGCTACCATTAAAAATAAAGTTGACGGAGAATTTTCGCGGCGAGAGCTTTTAGGAGTCACAGGTGCATTAAAACCTGGCTCTGGGTTTAGATTTAACATCTGGGAATACCTGGAAATTGTTGCAGTAGATAATAAGTAGGGACATTTTAAAGTCAGCATTTTTAATTTTTAGATGGCGAGCATGAAACTAAACTACTCACAGACATATACAATCACGCTTATAATCCCTAACAGGGCAGGCAGAGCTTCAAGTGATTAAAAATTAATTTAACGCTACATTTGACATAATTCTGAGGGTAATAAGATGGAACAAGAGTACAAGTGGTGATAGGTTGCCTTGTCTGCCTTACGACCACGATTCTTCAAAACTTATAAATCTAACACTTGCAACACTTCTTTAAATAATCATATTTTAGGCGGTTATCCCGCAAATTATTAGCGTTTAAATAGCGGTGGTCACCATTTTATCTGTTCCGGTGGTGAAGTTGGGAAACAACGAAATTCGTGTGTATCTGTGTGTCTGTCTATGGCATTGTAGCTCCTAAACGAATGCATAGCTTTCGATGCGGTTTCGTTTGTTTGAAAGCTGACATAACCGATTTGGTTTTTAGCAATATTTGATCAAAATTGGTACAACCGATTTTTTTATTATTATTATAAGATGGGTTAACTCTTGACCTCAATCTTGACCATAAGGTCAAAGATGAGGTCGACGATGGAGCGAGTTAACCCAGAAAATGCCTATAAAGGCACTGGTACTCCCACGCACCGACGGAACACAGCAAGCTGTTTGGCGACGGACTTCGGTAGGAGGGTGGTCGCGAACCAGACGGCCCTTTACAGAGCCTACCACACCGCATGAGACCATAGGACGACACCTCAGATTCAGAAAAAAATGAAGTGTCGTTGCCTGGGATGGATTACTAGGAGGCAGGTCTCATTTGTGTTTCCTTAGTCGCCTCTTACGATACCCACGGAAAGAGATGGGGTGGTGTAATTCTCAACCGATCACCACACGGTTAAAAATGTTATAAATATAAACAATCTAAATAGCCAAGAACCGTGTCGATTATGTCAACTTTTAAATTAAAAAACCGCATCGAAATCGTTCCATTCGTTTAGGACTAACGATGTTACAGGCAGACACACAGACTTGCACACACACAGATCTCTCTTTTATGTCGGGGGTTAAAAAATAAAAATAAAAAGATTTTCTAAGAGACAATTCTAGTTAAGCCCTAAAGAACGTTTACTGCTCTTCGTACAAGTTGTGGATTCCACTGGATTTCTTGCTCACTTGTTGTCATAATATGTCTTCTGACGTCATAGGGGCTTAGTGTATCCAGCAACAAGAATCCACAGAAATGCGAACTTTAAAACAGTCTTTTATTTCCTTTGAAGAATCTCCTAATATTTTTTCACAAGACTTATTGGTAACAGATGATAGCCAATTTGGTGAAGTGGTAATGGCGCTGATTATCGATGGGTCCTGGGTTCAATGCCCAGTATTAGTATGCTGCTATTTTAACATAGCCACTTAATACTAGAAATTCTATTGCAAACTAGCTTTCCACCCGGGTCTTCGTTCCCGTGGGAATTCGAGAAAATTATGCAATCATGTCATAAAAAAGCTTTCTATTGGTGAAACAATTTTTGAAATCAGTCCAGTAGTTTTTGAGTATATACGTTACAAACGCACAAAAATAAAAAATTTCCCTCTTTACAATATTACTAAAGGATGCCCAGGTCTTCATTCCCGTGGGAATTTCGAAAAACCTTGACTCATTCCTTGCCTCTGTTATAAAAGGAACCTTTGTGCCAAATTTCAGCTTTCTAAGTCCAAGAGCTTTGGAGTCAGGAACTTCAATTTTATACTCGTACTATGTAAGAAGATAGTGAGACTAGCTACTTACTCAAATATTCAGCTTCCTCTTTTACCATCTGTGTGTTTATTATAAAGAGTCGCCTCGTTCTAACCTAGATGCTATTTAGATTAAAACCCACACTTATCTTACCTTCCGTTTGGCCAACTTTGAGCGCATCCTACCTCTACAAAGCCAGCCATCCTAATTTCAACTTTAACACCTAAAAGCTAAGCTTCTTAACACTTTATACCAGCAAAGTAGTATTAATGCATAGAAATGCGGTGAACTGGCACAGATAATGGTGATGCTGCATTTAATACGGCGTTTTAAAACGGTCGGGTTACAGATACCTGTATCGATAATAGACTTGAATGGTTTCTAAAGGCGCTAGAGATTAGCTCAAGAGTTTTCAAGCTTACAGCGAAGATTTATTACGTAGAGGCAACGTTTTCAAGTTTTATAGGTGGCGAGGATGTGATAAAATAAGTTGTGAAGTCGATGCAAGGTAGGAAAGTTGAGACTGGGACTAATCTGTTAGATTTACTCTTTCTAATGTCACTCCGTGAAATATTGTCTTTACGTTATAAGTTTTTGAAAACATGTCGTGTATATACTCGTTTCACTAAAATCTAAGACATTTAACAGATATGAAAAAAACTTAGTTCCGCTTTAAACTGATTTGTTTATTTTTTGTCTTTCCAATATCTAAAAAGAATTTAAAGCAATGAAAATAACACAAAATGCAACAGTGATGACTGAAAATAAAGGAAAGGATAAAAAGAAAAGACATCCTTATATATCTTTACAAAGAATGAAAACAGAAACACAAAAAGCGCATAACCCAAGACCACAAAGCTTTAATTTACCAAATAAACAGCAAAATCGAAACGTCTATAAGTTCCTAAACAATACTCAGCCGAAAAATATCCCTGGAAAACTTAGACGATAATTCCCAATTGTTGGAAAAATAAACTATGGAACCGTGTAAGTAGAAAGTTGGATTAGTCGTGGTTAAACTTGGTAAGATAAACTTGTCAGGAACGTCACGATAATGCAGAATAATGGGATATGTCTGGAGAAATAAGAAGATAAGAGGACCACCTAATAAAGTTTATAGGTCCTGGTGAAGTTTACTTTCATTGAAAGAAATGGGCGTGTGGAAAGTTCGAAGGGTAAAGGTTGACCTTAAATTGATTCTTTTGTAAATATGCAGGAAGTTTCGTGGATGATTATTGTTGAGGTTATTTTATACCTACAAGGGAAAGATCAAAGAAATATTTGCAACAAGATTTCATTTAATAAACTATTTAACGTTAAATTGAACTAATACCAAAGTAAATAGAAGTCAAGTTAGATATGTCTCCTTATTTGTAAGAGTTTTTTTTTTTACCAGCCCATATACGTTCCCACAGAAGGGCACAGAATTCTTACGAAAAACGAAGAGGATTTAGGCCATAGTTGGCGGAACGCTGGTCTTACAAAAACGAATTTTCTCAGGCCACCAAGAGGTGTTTTGATAATGACAATGTGGAAGAATACCTTTGTAAATACAAACAAAGTAATAAATTCTTCATTAGTCTAGCAACATTTTTAATACGATTTGTCCTATAACGGTACAGCAAAATCGTGCGTCCCACTTACAGAGTATGCCTGAGAAGAGTTAGCAACATAGTTTTCCTTACACTCCCAGTTTAGCGTGGGAGAAGCTTACTACTGAAATACTGTGGAGGTTCAACCTCTATGATAACAATCTAATTAGAACGCTTTAGCGAGAGGTCTTATAATGAAACTGATATGCAGCTTTTGGCGCGTTATTGCATAGAAATGACAAACTCTCTCCCGTGGCTTCGGCCGCGTGTGTTAGGTCCTTCTGTATAAATTCTTTAAGTGATTCTGTGACTTTTCCTGGTCTTCATCAGCTAGATCCCCGGTTCATTTCTAATTTTTTTATTATAAGAAGGGTTAATTCTTGACCTCAACCGTCGACCTCGTCTCTAAGGTGACGATGAAGCGAGTTAATCCCAAAAATGCCTATAAGGGCACTCCTGGTACTCCTACGCACCGACGGAACACAGCAAGTTGTTTGGCGTCAGACTTCGGTAGGGTGGTCGTGAACCAGACGGCCCTTTACAGAACCTGCCACACCGCATGAGACCATGGGATGACAGAATACATTCAGAACAAATTGAGCTGTCGGTTGATAGAAGGCAGGTCTCATTTTATTTCCTTAGTCGCCTCTTACGACACCAAGAGATGGGGTGGTGTAATTCTCAACCGATCACCCTCTAACCCTCTAAGCTAAGCTACAGTACTTACTTATTGTAAAGCACAATGTCTGGCAGCCATATGTGTTCAGAAGGCACGTGCAAGGTGTCGACACCACCGTAGTCGTCTGGATTCCATTTCAGCTTGTAGTCATTCCATTCCTGGAACAATTGATATTCCTATTAATGTAGGCATTTGTGCCTAGTGGCGCTTACTATTTCGAATCACCCGTTTATTTTTGTTACTGCAATATCAAACATGAACAATACAAGTGCGGTAAATAAAGCAATTTTGACTACGACTCTTCAAAAATGTTTGCTTCGTCCGAGATTGAACATAGGAAACGTTGTAATCGGGTGTAAGGAACAGCTTAGTAAAATACTTAAACGATAGAATCTACCCGTAAATATGATCAGTACTTGAGTTTTTTTTTTCTCGGAAACTATAGTTAAGGTTCGAAAAAAAAATTTGCCTTCCCATAAAAAGGCAAATCGCACGAATTGTATGGAAAGGCGAATTTTTCATAATTCAACATATGTTCCTGGGGGAAAGTTTGCTACTTTAAATATCATATTGTCACTTTTTGTCATGTTGAGATAAACAAGGAAGGCATTGAATTTAAAGAGGCTGAGCGTTTGTATATTATTTAATAGCTAAAGTAACTGTTTATCCTTGAGTATTTTGGTAGACCTTTACCTCTTAAAAACCATTAGAACGTCGTCCGTATTTTCGAAGGTTCTTTCGAGTTGTTGGCTCAGCCAGAGGTTGGGCGGATATTGCCTGTCTTATTAACTTCCGGCCCCAAAGGCGATTGAAAAACTTCGCTGAAAATGGACTTGACCATTTTTCAAGTTCTAAACGTACTGTCGCATGGATTTAATTTTGAGAGATCGTTTTCTATAAAGTTTTTTTCTCTAGCTCTTTAATTACTTGCGATATTTTTAACGAATTCTTAAAGCCTAAGTTTGAGTGTCTACCTATATAGAATTTATTATTTTAAAAAGTGAAATTTATTTCACACACTAGTTTTTCGTTCTCGTGGGAATTTGAGAAAATTATGTAGCCAAATCAAATCAAATCAAATCAAAAGTGTTTATTTCATTGAACATATAAAAGTGATACTTGAACACGTCAATATTATGAATTACATTAGCACTTATGACTTTGCGCCTATTCGCAAAGGTGCAGTCTTCCTCAGGAGAAGAATAGGCAAGAAACTCCGAGGGTCGCTCTTTTTAAGTCAATGATATAAATTTTCTTACTTTTAATTTTAATTGACTTAATATCTGAATAACTCTGGAGCTGAGCAATTTATTCCCATGGTTGCTTGTCTAACAGATAATCCGAAATTCCATAATAGCCCTTTTTAAAAAGTTTTTGTTTAATTATCGTCTTAAATTTTTCTAAAGGTAGGTTTTGAATACACATGGGAATCTTATTGTAGAAGCGTATACATTGACCCATAAATGAGTTTGTTACTTTGTAGAGACGGCTGTCTAGCGTTAAGCCTAAGTGTTAATCCAGGATGTCAGTTACCTCCATACCAAAATCAAAATTAGCCCAGCCGTTTGAGCGTGAAGAAGTAACAAACATACAAACACACACACTCATAAACTTTTGTGTTTATAACATAAGTGTGATACTGGCTCCAAGCACTTCAGTTTTTTACCGATTTCAAAAAATAAGGAGGTTCTATGTTCTACTGTATATATGTATGTATGTTCACCGATTTGTCCGCCAATTATGGACCGATTTTCAAAAATCTTTTTGTTTGAAAGAATATACTCCAGAGGTGGTTCCATACAAATTTTATTGAAAATGATTCAGCGCTTTTAAAACAATCAACAAAAACAAAAAAATACTACAAACCAGAAAATCATCTAAATAAATGAGTGACAGACTACAATGCCTAATCTGCTATTAGGCATTGTAGTCTGCAAAAAATACTAGTTATACTTTGTGCGAACTGTTGTTGGGATTGAAGTCGGTGACTCATACGTTTTTAACGTGGAAAATTATTGTTATGTTATATTTTGAATACCTACCTAAGTTTGTTAGTACGAATGTTATGGCACCTGTTTTGGTGGCGCGTTTAACCCTAATTATTTGAATATTTAATATACGTTGAAGTATTAGCGTAGTAACTCCAGGTTGTCCTAAGTAAATAAAGAATAAAAATAATGTGTCCATAACCTAATGACTGGGTTTTAGTAGCTTTATGAATTTTTGCTTACTCATACAATATGAATCTTTTCTTATTGGATAAACTAAAGGCCATTTTCACTCATTTTGAGTTTCAATTCATTGATTATTTGTTAACTAAGTTTTATTTTTGAACTTAAGTATTTAAATTTCTAGTATACAGGGTGTAATACTTAAACGGTCCAAAACTATCATCAGGTACAAGTAATTATTTTTTCCCGGAAATGTCAACTAAAGGAGTTTTCGTTATTTACTTACTTTGGCGCTACGCAATGTACCGTGAAATCAACCGTAATCCCCCCGCGTCGCTCTGATGCTAGAATGCTGATTTTCTTGTTTTACGCTGATTTTTATTGCTAAATAGGGTGTGTTCCAATAAACAATTTAATTTTTAAGCAAAAACTATCAAAACACACGGAAAAAATGAAAATTTTCCGGAGCAAAATTCCACCGGAAAATCATGAAAATTAAAATTAATCATTAATAATTAAACTCTTTATGTTCTGAATTCAGAGTATCAGTATACTCAAAGCTGTCCCAATCACCCTGTATAACCTATTATACACCAATGATTAATTTGAAGGGCTTTTCATAGTACTAAGGATTATACATTTAATAGTAGTTAGATGTGTTATCTCAATCCCTCTCCTAACATCAATCCCAAGTCTCGACTAATTTCTGGGAGACAATAACCTTAGGAACTAATTGGCAATATAATTTGGGAAATTGAGTTTCCAACTGAAACATTATTCAAACTAACTCAGTAAGGCTCGATTAAACACATAAATGAACGATCGAATGGAATAGTGTTTATTAAATCTTAGGAAAATATTAGTGACTTGAAATTATATTGCGAAATTTGAGGGTATGGATCAGCTCACTCAACAGAACCACTTTCCTCAAGGATCATAGCTCGTAATATGATAGAAGAAGAAAAATCGCTTCTTCATTGAACTTGAGCAATATAACAACTGCTTGCCTTAAAGTCAATTTAATATTTTCAGATTTATATGGGTTTACTGGGAAAAGTTTTTCATTTCGTAGGAAGAATCATCCTCTAAATTCTTGCAAACTAATTTAAAGTGACCTCCACCCATACATCCTATACATGTATACTGGGTGAAAAAGAACCTCCTAGCTATATTCAAAATCCTGAACCAGTAGGTATCACTCAAAGTACACATTTAAAAAAAAAAACAATGGGAATAGTTCATTTTTTGCCTAAACGTAGACATTACTCCTACTCCTGGCACGCGAGAGGTGCGGGTAGCGCTCGGGGGGTGCGCCCGAGTGGTGTCTACGTTTAGGAATAAAAATAAAAAACAGAAAAAAATAAAAAGTGTTCAGTAAGTGTTACTGGTTCAGAATTTTCAATAAAGCTAGGAGGTTCTTTTTAAACTTGTATTTAAAAAAAATAAATAAACGCTACACACTCAAAGGCCCACACTAAGGTTTTACCTTGTGTCGTGGGTCCCTCGGAATACACATATAGACAAACACAAACACCCATGACCCCAGAACAAACATCTGCTTTTCACACAAATGTTTGCCCCGACTGAGGATCGAACCCAGGACCCGCCGATCAAGAGGCAGCATCACGACCACTCGACCAAACCGGCCGTGTATTAAACCCCATACATGGAAATTGGGTAACTTTTATTGAATTAGGGAAAATTAAGCATGTGAATTAGAATCAACGCACAAAACTGAACAACTTTCACCGAGGAACACAGGTCAAATCTAAAATAACAAAAAAACACCTCTTCGTATAACTTAAGTCATACGACAACTGGAAAAAAGGCAACGGGGGATAATATAGTATGATATGAAGTATTATTCCGAACTGTATTAAAATAATTTGGCAATTTCACTGAAGTAAGAAACTCAATTATTATTTTGGCAACCTTTGCGCTGTAGTCGAAACTAGCTTTGAATTTTGTCCGCGTAGGTACTGTTAATTAAATTATTTATATATTTCAATGCTTAACTTGGTTTAAATTTGTTTCATCCATCATCGATCAATATGATGTTTTATGCAGAGAGAGAGATGTGATGGGAAGAGTTTTTTTAGACTTTGACAACAATGTTGTTTAAGTTCATACTTGATTATACCTACCTACAAAATAAAGAAGGAAAAGCATTATCAAAAGTCCAATTATACACTATACACATCAACATGGTCTACGGATATTGCAAGATTTTTCATACTAAAGAGGCCTGTTTGAGAAGCTACAAAAGCATACTCGAGATACATGGAGCGCTATAATTTCCAGACGAGCAAGTGCTAAACCTGAATTTTTAGTTCTAATCAATCAATTTTGTTTTACTTAAAATTTGTGAAAACGTGACGAAAATGAAAATCTTCTTTTGTATGAAAAATTGTGCAATATCCCTACACTGTGTTGAAGTGTGTATTTTTATATTCACATTTTAGAAGTATTACACTCTCAATAAATCTTTCTCAGAAACTATTTGATATGTAGCATGAATATATTTTAAGTTATTTTTAACTTTGAAAGTAGGACAGATCCTTTGTTCAATGTTACTAAAACTATTCCACACATAACGTTTCTCACAGTTTCAACTAACAAATTAACTCCCTTATGGCATCACAAAACCACCTTTGTTCGCATAAACTTGCCTCATTCATCCCAAATAGCCTACGTTTACGACTCATCATAATGTAATTTAGCGTACGTTTATTAAATTCGAAATTAAGACTTTGAAGTCATGGCGGGTCAAAAGGACGATAGAACAAGGTTCACTTAACAACCCTTAAATGACCTGTCAAATTTTAAAGCTTTCCCATTACGACTACATAGACTGGATGGAAATTTCGCGAGATTAACAAAAGTCGGAGATCTTACTTTATTCGTCGAGTACCAAGTTGTTAATGGAATCAACAAAACGTACATTTAATATGTACAAATAGCTTTTAGGGTAGCAACAGCATTTATACAGTGACATTCGTCACGACAAACAAAAAGGTTTGAAAAGGGTTGTTTTACTACTGGAAGTGTTTGTTAACACTAAACAAAGGCAACATCAAAACGTCTGTTACCTATGGAATGACGAACTGGAGCGAATAAACATAAATTTTAGCGTGTCGCCAGCTGATAATAAATGGTGACTTATAAATTTATCTAGCAACCAACCACACACGTCTTTCCAGTCACGACGATGTCAAAATAACGACGACATTTAATTTATTTTGGATTTTATATTTTTAAAAACTTTCAATTGATAGCGTAGTTGATATTCAAGACTTCTGCACACTAGGATTCAAGATTTGTCAAGAATTTTTCAATGGAACGGTCTACATTGATATTTTTGACCGCTCGAGGGTGAAAGAGGCGCGTAAGGATGAAAAAGGTCAACGCTAAGTCGCAAATTTTGGCTTAAGGCAACGAAGGCACTCGTCCTTTTAAGGTGAACAGGTTTTATTTTGGGATCTTTTGGAGTAAAAATTGGTATGACATATTTTTAGCAACTACTTTGTGAGTCATAATGAGATATTTTTGTAACAAAACTTTGTATGTTGCTTATTTAGATGACATAATAATAAGTTCAAATATAAAAAGTGATGTTGGTTACATAACAAAACCAAATGAAATTGAAATGGTTATAAATGAAGTATACAAGTGTTCTGTTTACAAAAACAATTCTAACTGCGAAGTAAAAGAACTAGCGAAATAACTCCAAATAGCGAACATAACCAAATATCATCAACAAAGCTAAAACAAGCAAACTGTAATACGAGGGAGATTGTTCAGAAATTCTGTAGCGAGAGCAAAAATGTTCAAAAGTTCGCAGCCGACGAGAACTCGACAAGAATTCGAGGAAAGAATGCATTTGGAAACAAAGCTTTTAAAATTTTAATGTAATTTGCCGGGGATAAAATTTGTTTATTGGACGCGATGTCGTGGCATGTGTGATGGAATGACGGAAGGAAATTTTCTAAATTGTGGCTCACGATTTTAACTACGCTTGTGGAATTTCAATTTTTCGGGCTGTTTATAAATCTGATATTGCATTTATGATTTGCCTGCTTTCGAATTCGGTAACAGAACGTCAAGAGTTTGGTGACTTAATTGTGTAAGGTGAGTTTTTATTTTTGAAGGCCATCGGCCCTTAGACGTATATGGGCTGACGCCGATGACGAATTATATACTACCAGTTACCTAAACATCACTTAAAATCATGGTAGGACGTAAATCTATACTAGTATTATAAACAGGAAAGATTTGATTGTTTGTTTGTTTGCATTGAATAGGCTCCGAAACTACTGGATCGATTTGAAAAATTATTTCACCATTAGAATACTAAATTATCCCTTAGTGAATCAGGCTACATAATTTTCCCGAATCCCCATGGGAAAAAGTCCCAGGCTGAATGCTAGTATAAGTTCCACACTTGTCTTTTATTATGTCCAAAAACAATTGTTTAACATGTTACAACATGTTTAGATATTTTTACAAATTGAACTTCATAAAAACTAAACGATCACTTCTTACTTCTGATCATTTTTTATAAAGATCAGAAACTTGTGTAAGGTTAATTCTAACTTAAACTCTAAGTCGACTATTAATAAACCTTTAAGTTCTGGAATTTGTCAGGTTAAAATCCATTTAAAAAGTTTTCGTCGCCGCCAGATACTCGGTAATCTGCCAATGATTTATCGTAACCAAAGTTTTTATAGCATGGGATAGAATCATGAAGATTTCTATGCCAGAAATTTACGAAGCAAACGTTACGAAAGATCTGGTTCGTAAAGTTTGAGATAGACGTTTTAGATTTATTGATCCTGGGAAACAGGTGGATTTTGTCAAAGGAAATGTTCTCAGAAGCTTTTTGTTTCCTTTTCAGTTATTTATATGATAATGTAAGCGTAATGGCGATTTATTTTGTCCATTTACTTGTAAAGAATTATTTATCGTTCATCTTTTGTTTGTAAAATGTTTGTTCGGTTTGTGAATTTCCGATTTGGACTCAATTAAACATGATACTTACCTAAAATTTTGTACAGTTACCTTGCATGATTTACATACAACATACATATATATATATATATGGTATATAGTTATCCCCACGGGCATATATGTATATATATATATATATGGTCCTTTGAAACAACAATGAAACATTCCTAATATTTAAGTTGAGTGAATTTAAAGTAGTTACTTTTACTAAGAATATGTTTCAGCCTACCGAACTGACCAACTTTAGCCAAAGAACATAAGTCAAAATATGAAAAACAATATGATAAGATATGGAAATATCACATCTCCATACAACTTGAGGGATCAGCTGAATGTCTTAGAATGAGTGAGAACAGTCAAAACATTTTGGAGATATTTTTGTTTGTTTTTTTAGTTCTTCCTGAACAACCGCTGTGGTGGGAAATTTGTAAAGTTTTCATTTACATAATATTGTTGGCTAATTTAATATTGTTGGCTGTACCACTAAAAAACCTCAATTTATCAGCTCACCCTGCTTCGGTCATATCATTTTAAAAATATGTTTCAGAGTTCCAAAAAAACTCATAGCAGAAGTAAGGTTCCTAATTTTGTAATAAACATGCAACAGAATTTCTGCGTTGTTTATTTTTAAGTCAGTTGACTTATAAAAATCTTGGTTATCTAAAATACAATTTGAATCGGTTTACACACTGTGATATATGTCACATGTTACCAAAATTTTTCCCCCGATGTGTATCAGAGCCTATATAATACGAAGGGTTTTTTCACTGTCCTTTGCAGGCGTCGTAAATCATACTTACAGGCCTTAGATCCTAGTTAACACTTTTCGAACACAACCCCATTTTTATTTTTTTAACTTGTTCGTGAATTATGAGAGGGAAGGGGTAATTATGAGGAAAATTTCCTCCTACTTTTATTAGCTTGAAAGTTTAGTGATAATAACCTATTACTATAATTACGTTTAAAACTGATTTTTTCTGCATTTGAACGTACCTATGTGATACAACATTTGATTTTTACTAAACATTTTGTATTATTTTTAAAGAACGAAAAAGTAATCCTTGAATTTTGGTACTGTTGAAATTTTTCTGTTTTTTGTAACCAAACTTTTTAAAGTACGCCTCCGTTCTTTTTAAAAATTTTACAGTAACGCCTCCGTTCTTTTTTTAAAGTTAATATAGGGTGAATGGGGGTGAGATAAAAAATAAGGGATAAGTTAGAAAGTAACCCGTGTCTCCAAATTAAACTTTTTTTTTTGATTTGGTTACATTGATAACTCCGCAATTTCGTCACATACTTATCAATGTAACTAAAATTAAAAAAAAATGTTTAATTCGGTGCTACGAAAGGCTTTTGTAACCTACCTCTTCTTATCATCATCCCTCCTACTTCTCGACAAATATACCAGGTTATCATAAACTTAGTGAGTAATCTCCCTAAAAGCTAAAATATATGAGCCTTATTACGAGTACCTTACAAAACTTATTGGTCATCTGGCTGGACTAGCCTCATAAATAAAACTAACCATAAAGTACTAGACAAACATAATCAGACATGGTGTAAGGGAAAGGTTAGCAAAAACAGAAACCTTGAACTCAGACCATCATTCTGATTTTTTTCCAGAGGCGTTTTCTTCAGAATTTATTTTTAACAGTTTTTAATGTTTTTCAATGTTTTCTGCGTTAAAATTAAATTTTCTTTTCTAATAAACTCTATTTTGCAATCAAAAACAATACCAGCAATCAACATCGCATTCTGTTAGCGGTGCGGCGCGGGGGAAGTAACAAAAACTCCTTAACTTGACGTTTCCGAGAAAAAACATCATTACTTGTAGGGGATCATTTGTTAAGAGTAGCTGTCCCTTTGCTAAGTCGTCCCTTACACACTGTATTTACTCATATTGTACCTAAAAGAAATAGTGACACACTGTTAACAACATATTGATTGGGTCCTCGGAAAGTTTCATCGAAGTGTGTCTTATCCCTCTCACTCACATATCGAAAGCTGATTACCTATCTCTTTCTATCTCCTGTCAGATCAAGTTTTTTCTTTCCAGAGAAGTTGTTCTTGTGATAATAAAAATGTTATGATGGTTGGATAGAAGTTTACGATTTATTTATTCGTTTGGTGGTAGTTTGGGGATCTAAGAAATATTTGTTTAGCCGAAGTTATAATACAGCGTGTTGCTAGTTCAAGTGTCAAGAAAAATGTCAACAACTTATGACCTATTCTTCTTTTGTCGTATATTTTAACCGTGTGGTGATCGGTTGAGAATAACACCATCCCATCTCTTTCCGTGGGTGTCGTAAGAGGCGACTAAGGAAACACAAATGAGACCTGCCTCCTAGTAATCCATCCCATGCAATGACACTTAATTTTTTTCTGAATCTGAGGTGTCGTACAATGGTCTCACGCGGTGTGGTAGGCTCTGTAAAGAGCCGTCTGGTTCGCGACCACCCTCCTACCGAAGTCCGACGCCAAACAGCTTGCTGTGTTCCGTCGGTGCGTTGGAGTATCAGTGCCTTTATAGGTATTTTCTAGGTTAACTAGCTCCATCGTCGACCTCATCTTCAACCTTATGGTCAAGATTGAGGTCAAGAGTTAACCCATCTTATAATAAATAAAAAAAGTATAGTTATAGTCAAGGGTGTGACGAACTTGGCTAACCCTGGTGTCAGAGTTTTCAAACCGCACAAAGGCCTCTGAGTTGGTTTTAACGACTGTTGTCAATCGACAAACAGTTGTTTAAACCAACGAGATCAGCAAGCGCCACTAAGCTACAAGTGCTCGACTAGTTTTGATTGTATAGTAGGTATACCAGCTTCCGCCAGTGTCTTTGTCACATAAAGTCTTTATCAACGACCCAAGTTGATGATCCGCTCCTATTGGTCGTAGCGTGATGTTATTAGCCTTCCTCGTTATAGGACTATCCATCAAAAAAACTTTTATTTTATTCGAAGCAGTAGTTTCTAAGGTTAGTGAGTTTATCCAAACACACAAACAAACTCTTTAGCTTTATAATATTAGTATAAATATGAAAAAAAGCTAGTGTTATTTCAAAGCTGTCTGAAATATTTTTTGGTGAAATTTTTGCAATAGTGATTATGTAAAAATTTGTAAGTTATAATATTATCTGTGGCAATCATATTCTCACCTTATCTATAAGAAATGGGCATGAATAGAAAGAAAGTATATATCTTTATTTGGAGATTAAGAAATTACAAGAATTAATAGACATAGAGGCGTGGGCAGGCGTGAGCCTGTGATGATTTGATAAAATTATTAACATTAATCATATTTTTATGGTAGTTTGCACCGTTAGCATTCAAAGTCAAAAATAGTTTTATATCATAGAAAATTCAGAATTTTACTTTAATAAAGTCAAAGTAGTAATTACATTCGTTATTTTAACTCTACGCCTATTCGCAAAGGTGAAGTCTTTAACAAAGCCATTCTCAAAAAATTCTTTAAAATACCTGCATACGTTATTAGAAAGTCTCCAACTTTATCTTTGTCTTGTCTAATCTTATCGAATCAAGATATATCTTCCAATATAAAGTTTTATAACCAAATCTCAAGCCAGAGTGCCGAAACTTCCAAATCAGTCGCTCAAGGTGACCTTTATCTACTCCCTAATTCACTATCGTTGTCATATAGGCCCCTCGAGGGCAAATAAGGGTCCGCCGAAGGGAGTTTCACAATATATGGCCTAATGTAGTCGACGTCATCACCCAAAGTCGCGATTATGGGAGGTCTAATGACTGCTATATCTATGGGAGCGCTATCTCTATGGTAATTTGATTGAAAAGATAGGTACTGACGAAATATCGTTAATTCTACAAAGTTGATTAGCACGCTGGAGTGTGGTATTAGGAGTTAATTAGTGAGGTAAAGCGTAACCGCATAAAACTTCAATGGGTGACCAATTGATTGTAGTGGTAAATTATCACGTGCGTTTTCGTGCTTCGAATTGCACATAAAACCGTCAGTCCTAAATGTTAATAATTAACTACAATCGTATCCCATTTGGTGGTTTGAAAACTGTGACACCAGGGATAGTCAGTTTTGCTGTACTTTCCTTCTTTACAGTGTAAGTATTGTCAAATGTGTGGTGAACCTGACTACCCTGGTGTCAGAGTTTTCGAACTGCCAAATGGCGTCAGACTTGGTGAAATGACTTTAGCCAATAGTCAACAGCCGGTACCGCGCTGGCTTAACATTTCTTCCGAAGTAAAGAAACGCTCCTGTTAATTGCCACCGTGATTACAAATCAGGCTCCCTGCCTCTGTGTGCGTCGCTTAACCTCACTGATCGGTTTAGATCAGCAAACGCCATTGCCCTGAATTATGCCTACACGATAAAAAGCAGAAATTTAAACTAAAAAGAATGACTGGCAGAATCTAAAGGAAACTCTAGCTAAACATAGACTGACGTCACGCGTTCAGATAGCCACCATTTGTCAAGCGAGAGTCGGGGCAAATAAGACGTCCTTTTGCC
This sequence comes from Aproaerema taeniolella, assembly GCA_949987775.1. Classification (NCBI taxonomy): domain Eukaryota; kingdom Metazoa; phylum Arthropoda; class Insecta; order Lepidoptera; family Gelechiidae; genus Aproaerema; species Aproaerema taeniolella. The sequence continues at coordinate 14,101,369 of OX465260.1, forward strand.
CCAATGGCTTTCGCGTTGTTTAGACTATGAACAGTATGTTAACTGAATATATTGATTTTGATTAATTTACGGAATTTTGCTATAACGTGCTTTGTAACAATATTACACGACAAATATTTAATATATTCTAATGAAAATGAACAATAGTAGAATAGAATAAAGTTTTATTCAGTAACAATACACTAAAATATACAATTGTTACAAATGGAACTTAGGCCTTTTATATTAAAAAATAAAACATTTGTGTAGAAAGTGTGTGTGTGCATTAATGTGGGAGAGAGACCTAAAGGCAACCAAACGATAGCACAAGAAATACATATGAGATACAATACAATACGAGTATACTTTATTGCAAATAAAAAACAATAGCGATTTGAAAACTCTGACACCAGGGCTAGGCAAGTTCGCAACACATTTGACTATACCTACACATAGGAAGAAGAAGAACAATGATACAAGGTTTACAAATGACAAGTATAGATCAATGCGGTATAGCTATGGAAAGGTAATTTGTTTTCATAATTTAGTTCGCTGAACTGTCAAGTTGAAAGTTACGCTTTCTTTTTAAAAACACCCAATATGTTTACTTTTACAGAAAACGTTAGGGAATGGTAATTTATTACACAATTTTAATACCAATTTTCGTAAAAGCCTCGTTGCCCAGTGCAGCTGTGTTGTTGTACAAATAGGTAATTAGTTTGATAATGGCCATAATATTTTGATGTTGTTAGTTCTAGTTTAATTTGAGTATACTATAATGAGAGTTCTTTGTTCAGCGATGTTCTACTAATGTTCTAGTAAGAAAATTTGTTTGACACTAGCTGATGCCCGCAAAATGTTCGAAATGATTGCTAAATTGTCACTCTTTTTATATTTATTTGTCGATTGAAGAAACTAACACTAAATTTGAAGTGAAGCTTCATACAATATATTAATGGAAACCACACCCATATTGGTTAAACCGCTTTTGAGATTAGCGCGCACAAACAAACGCACAAAGATAAACAGATAAAAATTGTTTTGGGGTCTATTACGTTGATAAAGGCCCCTAGTCATAGATTTTCTCATATATATCCCATGTACAGTATGAGTATAAGAATGGAGTACAACATTGAAGCGGAATGGTAGAGATACTTCGATTTGTATCTAGCTTTTAATCGAAATAAGCTTTTTATAGGCTAACTGCACAAATATAACATTATTGACACTATTTATATGGTCTTCCTTATCGAATCCACAAGTGTGACAAAGTGATCTAGCGGCTAGTCATATGCAAGCGACACGATCAAAGCAACGTAAAATGCTACGGCGCAGTTTTTTTTTGGCTGTGGCTCCGTCTTCAGACGAGGGATGTTCCTTTGTGCTTCTATGTTCGGTAAAACAACCTGTGCTTAAAAAAAGCGCGCTACGTCGCCTGTGTACAAAACAGGGCCTAAAACGATCGTAAAATAATATCCTTACTAATTGCCGATTTTTTCTCAAGCTATATTTTATTTATAATTTATTTGATTGAACAGCTATTACCAAAATTGTTTTTTATTTAAAACCTTAGCCATATAACGGAGATATTGAGTTAAATTAATACATATTTACTTTAGATTTATTTGCTGAAAAAGAAGCTCAAATATAGCTCGTTTCATCCGTTGCCCGTTTCATTGCTTATTTTTGATGTACCTTTGTTACAGTTACAATTTTCAATAAAGTAAGTATGATGAAAATTAACTTAATGTTGTCCGAACCTTCTCACAAAATTTGGCTCAATTTGGATTTTGCGTTCCCGAGAAAAATCCAAAAACGTTAGTATAGAAAATTCAGTTTTCCAAAAAAATATTGTATGAAAAAACGGCAATTTCATAGGTAACGACATATTATTATAAACGCGAAAATTTGTGAGGATGTATCGATGTATGTACGGATATTAGTTACTCTTTTACGCTCAAACGGCTGGACCAATTTGATTAAAATTGTATATGGAGATAGCTGAGACCCTGGATTAACACATAAGCTACATAATTTTCCTAAAGTCCCACGGAAACGAAGTCCCGGGCGACAAGCTAGTAATATAATAAGTAATACAGTGCATTGGTAATTTTTTCCAGTTGCTTACTGTTTTATGTTTTAATACTGTGGCACCAATGAATAAAGACGTTCATGCCCGGATGTGCCGGATTCTTTTTAACAAATGAAAGAGAGGCTATTTTATGGTGCAACGTCAGCGAATGGTCAGCTGATAAATTTCGGATAGTAAATGTTTCTAAGTTGATAATTTTTCGTTAACTAAAGTTGTGAAAATCAAAACTTGTATATATAAAATAGGCTTTGAAACGAAACGCGTAAGACCTCAATACATATAGCGATTTGGTACCGGATTCTTAGTTTTACAAAATACTACCTCTTAAATTTGGGATTATGTTACATAATTAAATTTAAAATAAAAAATAATTAAATTCTACTTACCTGTTCTACCCATACGTTCGTTGTCATGATTTGATTCTTAAGATTCTGGAAAGAAAGAAAAGTTAAAGTTAGTTAACATATTCAATTAGTGCACGAATGCATAACGACGATTCGATCAATGCACCATATTTTCATATTTTTATTGTAAAACCAATTGGCGGAAGCGCAAGTGCTGCGAACCTGTGGATTTAGCCTAGTAATAGGTAGTCTTGGAGAACCTTTAGAATTAGTAAAAAAATTTTTTTGGAAATGAAAACTTTTCGCAGTAAATGGGACTTGAAGTCACAACCCCAGGATCAGATTTTATTGTGGGTCTACCTATAAAATGGAACAATTTTCCTTATGAAACCTCCCAGAATACAGATGGGACCCTTAAGAAATATCAAAAAATTGTTTTCATGTTTTAAACTAGTTCCATGTAGAAAGTTGTTTAGTTCCATAAGCGGATTTACGTCCTTAATTTTCGCTGATTAAAATTCACCTAATATTTAGTAAAATGTCAATTTTTAGGAATCCTTTGATGTCAAGTAAACATTTTTCCATTACGTCATAATTTACATAGCCTCACGAAAAAGGTCAGCTTATTCAGCCGATGTTACTCAAAATACCCTACCTGAAAAAATCCTATCAAGTGACTTGCCCTTCAAAAATATTGTGTTGAATAAACTTTTACACTCAGCTGCTTACTTTATGCTTAAAGAATATTTGGGTTCAGTTTTTCTGTAGAAAGACTTAAATAAATTTGTAAAAACTGTAACAGATTACTCTTTGGTTATTGTAAAAAGAAGATAACCTGTAAGCTACTATCATGTCTTAAAATAGTATTAAGATAACTTTAGTTTAGGAAAAACAGAGAGAAAGCTATATGAGAAAAAGAGAAACACTCTGCAAATAATTTTATTAATTAGCTGTGCGCAATATAAAAGACTATCGCGTTTATAATTTTAGTAATTGTGAGGAAAAGTACCTAAGTTTTTTTATTTTTTATTAATAAAGGGTTCGCTCTTGACCACAATCTAGCCCAAGGGCAAAGATGCGGTCGAGGATGTAGCAAGCTCACCCAGAAGAAGCCTATTCACTCGAACTTTAAAGAGATTCGGGTTATATGAACTCGGAAATACAGACGCAGGCAGGGAATTCCTTTCCATAGCAGAGCGCAATATGAAAGATGATGAAAAGCGCTCAGTGCAAATTCGTGGGATATCAACAAGATAGGGATGGTACCCCGCGGTGCGTCTGAACGTCCGATAGAAGAATGGGGCAGGCGGAATGAGCTCATGCAGCTCCTGAGCACACTCCCCGAAGTACATCTTATAAAAAATACATAGGCAAGCTTATCTTTTACTAGCTTCCTGTCACAGATGAGTAAGTGTTAAGTAAAAAAGCATCATCACTCCACGTCAATTCATCATCCATGTCACTACGGAAAACAAAAGCAAATTACCAGCAAAAAAAACGAATTCAATAGTTTCAAAGTTTGCCTAAGATCAAAACCAAACTTATTTTGAATCCAATCTTATTGAAACAAAAAGGTACCTAACGAGCATTGAAATCAAATCCAAGCTCCGACTAAACCACTAATGAATTCCTTTCAAACTTTCCTTCTCTTGAAACTACTTAATTTAACTTGAACCACCCTCAGTCACAATCTATAACTACATGCACTTTTAACGGAGTTTGATTTAGAACCATAGACTAAAATATACGGGGTGACTTTACATTAGTAAACGAAAATTTAGGGGGTTGTTCTTCCCATGAAACTTAACAACTTCTCACAAGAACCTATAAGAGATTCTTTAAAATGAAATTTCCCTTACTAAGGCAAGCAAATCAATTGATCGCACATACATATAAGTTGTGTGGAGAGGCGAAAGACCTATGTTCTTGATGAAGGTTGTTCAGTTCAGTGGGCTAGTTAACATCCAAAAATATATCTGACTAGCTTTCCGCCCGCGGCTCCGTATATCGTGCTTGGGTAGGTATATCGTGCCCAACCGTGGGATAAAATTTAGCCTATGTCCTTTCCCAAGCTCTAGTCTATCTCTGTACCAAATTTCATCAAAACAGGTTCAGTAGTTTAGGCGTGAAAGACGGACAGACAGACAGACAGACCGATACACAGACAGACAGACAGAGTTACTTTCGCATTTATAATATTAATAAGGATTGAAGAGAGCGTAACTTGTTTCGCAGTTTTTGAATAAATGAATATAACGCAGTTTTTATTTGGGTATTTTGTCTAACAATGTTTCTTACCAAAAAAGCTGCGATTACTTTTTTTGACAAACAATGCAATCTAGCCATAATACTTGGAAACATATTTTCTGATAGTTTGCTGTGTTAGTTCGAAAATAGTGTGTTTTTTTTTAAATGTTAAGTTAGCTCCTAAGATTTCAAGGCCATCAAATCTTTGTTTAGAGTTTGGCACTACAATAGGTACCTAAGGCCAGTGTTCACTAAATATTTAACCAACGATTACAGTTAACCAGAGATTTGACAATGTCATTTTCATACATTTTTTTGACATTTTGTCTGATTAGCTTCTAACCGCGATTTAACCATTGGTTTTATTTTTGGTGAACACAGGCCCAAATATATTAGTCTATGATTAAAAGCACACATTTTTGAATACTTTTACTTTTCAATCCCAAATGTGGCAAACTTTTTAGAGAATTTTAGTGTTTTTAGTTTTAGTGAAGTATAATTGGGATTCTACTAGCGTTCCTAGAATTCACTTTAAATATCGTATTGTTATTGAATTTATGAATGAAACTGCACGTGACGGAATTTTTTATAGTGGAGTTGAGCATCATAAATCCAATATAAATGTCTATGCCACATTGAATTTTCAACCTAATTACCTCGTTTTGTAGAATCATTTTTCATTGTTTAACTTCGCATGTACTCTCGCATCTACATCATTCAATCACAAAATTTATAAAACAATCACGCACAACTTATAGCATTTAAAACTTTTCGCAGTTGTTCTTATCATTTCTAAAATTTAAAGGAAATCATTTTCTCTTTTTATTGCTCCGCCCGCATGGACTACAGGTTTTATCATGCCCAACTGCGGGATAAAATGTAGCCTGTGTCCTTTCCCAGGCTCTAATCTATCTCTGTACCAAATTTCATCAAAATCGGTTTAGTAGTTTAGGCGTGAAAGACAGACAGACAAACAGACAGAGTTACTTTCGCATTTATAATAGGTATTATAAGTAAGGATTAATCAAAACATAATCGTGAATATATTAACCATTAAATATTCGTTATGTAACTAAAATTACGTGATAAAACTAATTTCCTTACTACAAATGACTGATTTTGTACGAAATGAATTGAAAATGAGGGAATCTTTAGCGGTTTTATTTTATAGAGCTCTGTACAGTAAAACCTCATATTTTCCTTCAACGGAATGCTATCGGAACTGCAGCAGTGGTAATTAAATCTAAAGGAATCTGAGAAGTTCTACAATGTAACTTGGGAATGGGGAGAATGTTAAACGCTGGCAACACTGGAACTAAATTGTGATTGTTAGTGCTGTGTTTGGTTCCTTCGTTTTGAGTTTAAAATGTTATGTTACGGATTTTTTAAAAGTTTTGTTGGAGAGAATGAAAGGCTCTTTTTTAAGTTTTTAAAGAGCAAGTTGCTTACTCGCAAACAAAGACTTGGAATTGAGCAGTAGTTATGGTTAGTGTAAATATCATTTGCTAGACGTTTAAGTAAAAGTGTGCCATAACATATGTTTCTGTATCTCATGTAAACCTTTTTGATTCAAAATCTTTTTTTATTGATTCATTGGTTATTCTTACACGATGAGAAGAATTTTTTAGATGATCCACCAAAATCACGTTTTGGAATGAATAAAATGGACCAAGAGGTACATAATTAAACTATCAGCTTTTGCCGTACCATTATGAAACAGGCAAAATAAGTATCTTCGAAATGTTGAAAATATCTTTAATTTTTCTTTTTATTATGAAAAAATTTGTGATCAATGACAAAAAACGAAAATGGAGCTTCTGGACCCTTAATTGGAAAACTATGAATTTTGTCCCGTTGGAAAAAAACAGAGATTGTCACTTGGGACGATCCACGGTAAAAAAGTTGTAAACTGTTTATAGGTCAATAGAATAAAACCAACAAAAAATTCAAATCGGATTTTAATCCTACAAGAGATTTTATTGTTTTAATAGCTTTTCATTTGCTGCCAAATAAGACTATCCTAAGTTTCCCCCCTCGGCGGAGGTGTGCGTAAGTGGTAGGGGGTAAAAATGTACCCAAAAAGTATGTGTGGTCTATTTTATAATTATTAAACATGATTTTGTTTGGTTAATCTAACTTGAACAATTTACAAAATATGACACTTTCAGTGATACCCTGATTTTTCGACATTATCCTAAATAACTCTAAAACAAAAGAAGATCGAGGACTGATATTAAGCATAGAGTAATCTTAGGGCCTGCCAGTATACCATCTGAAAGAATGACCAAATCCGTCGTTAGGGGGCCACTCTTGTTCGCTTAGCCTGCTTGACGCTTTATTCAACCCGTTCTCATGCTTAAGCCCATAAGCATGAGAACGGTAGTCCAAAAAATATGAATCTGGTCTTATCCAAGCAGGATTAAATACCCTCCAACTTTTATGAAGGACAGTTTTCGATATTGTAAGTCCTTTACGAGATATATCCGAAAAATCGCAAAAATATCCCTTTTGGGGTAAATTTTTACCCCCCACTACTTACGCACACCTCCGCCGAGGGGGAAAACTTAAGATATTCTTATTTGGCAACAAATAAAGCTATTAAACAATAAAATCTTTTGTAGGAATTAAATCCGATTTGAATTCTAAGCCAATTGGGCTATTAAATTATCAATGCTAACCAATCTCACTGTTCTATGTCACAGCATCACACAGCAGCAAATTCAACCAATTTTTATAACGTATTCAAGTCACGAACACCTCTATAAACAGTTAAATCGTTTTGTACCTAATCGTGCCTTCCCACACTGTCAAAACAAATCGTCATACTTTTTATGTGTCGTTTACCGTTTACGATATAGCGTGATAGCCGTACAATAATCGTTTGCAAATCCGCCTAACCTGTTAAGAGGCTATTGTGTTTCAACGCCTGTAAAATGTTTAAGGGAGCTTTTAAAGGTTTGCTGTTGAAGTCGTCGAAGACAAGTATCAATGAATAATGAACCTTTATTTTTTAGTCGACTTCAGCAGAAGGAGTAGGTTTTCAATTAAAATGTTTTGTTTAATATTTTTGCTACGCGAGAACTTCGCTAAGTCAGCCGATTTTTGTGTTTTTTTTTTATCTAAAGAATAAATTTCCCATATGATATCAACACTGATTATTTCCTTTTTTTAAACAACAAGAATAAACACATACGCAATATATTTAGATAAAGTTTTGGTTTGGAGTTATCTGCTGCTTGATAGGCCTTGTTAGGATTGAAGTCAGTTGATTCTTACGTTTTTAATGTGCACAATTATTATGTTGTGCTACCACACCGACTGAGTGTGCACAGTTATTATTTTGTGCCACCACACAATCTAATCCGGTCAGATTCACTAACAGGATTGCAAAAATCAGATTTCAGTAACATCTATATATGTAAAAGAAAGTCGTGTTTGTTACAACACTTATAACTAGAGAACGGCTGGACCGATTGCCATGGTTTTTTATTTGTTGTATTTCTCTCCGTCCCGAATAGCAGAATAACTATTAAAAACATTGGAAAATTGACGGGAAAAATCCCACGGGAACGAAGTTCCGGGCAAAAAGCTAGTTGTTGATAAAATAAGATCATTTATTCCAACATTATAAGTTTCATAATTAGAATGGATGTCAAAAATGTCAGAGAATAACATTACCAGTGATTATAAAATAAAAGTAATAGATATAATCAACACTGTCTCATACAGAGTGAATGCAAATATTGCATCTGTTTTGGTGAAGACGCGACAATTTCATGAAATCATGTCGACCACTTTGCATTTATAATATCAGATCAGCATTATGCACCCCCAGACTCTAGATGTAAATGAAATTAATGTCAGTAAGTGTGAGAGGACAGCGCTCATTAAACTTTGTAATTGGCTTGGTTGGCTAGAGTCGAGGCCGAAAAGCGACGAGAGTAGGGCGAAAGTAGGGCTTCTATTTCGAAAATATACATTTATACATAATATTATAAAGGGAAAAGATTTGTATTTTTGTATGTAACGAATAAACTTAAAAACTACTGGATCGATTTCAAAAATTCTTTCACCATTAGGATGCTACATTATTCCTGAGTAATATAGGCTACATAATTTTCCCGAATTCCCGCAAAAACCTCCATGACTTGAGAATAAACATCTGCTTTTTGACGTGACAACGTCTTATAATTCGATAGAGCCGGCTGCACGCACGAAAAAACATGACTCATGCGGCGTTACCTCGCTCTGAGGCGTTCCATGTAAGGCTTGAAGTGCAAGCGAGAGCGCGGAACGAGCGACAAAGAAGCACAATCGGCCTTTGCGTTCGGCAGCGTTCGACATCCGTCTCTCTCCTACTTGAGTGAGCGATGCGTCTGCGTGGACAGCTGCTATACTATAGTACATTTACATTTACAAATAAATCTATTTTTCCAATTACCTCCTTCTCTATATACATACAAATCTATTAAACAAATGAAATTAAAATTTTCTTTTGAAAAATGCTACCATTCCATCAGTATTTTCTTAAGACGTTGTCACGTTCAACTATCGTCAGTAAACCGACTTTACAGACAACCATTTTTATAAAAATGTTTGCCCCAACTGGGATATGAGCCCGTGAACCGTCGATCATGAGGCAACGCCACTACCACTCGACCAAACCGGCCGGCCGTTCTATTCTGGTAATTTACGATAATACTTTGGAACAAATGAATATCTCAATTTAATTCAATCTATACTAATATATGAAGCTGAAGAGTTAATTTTAGGAACTAATTACTGGTTGAAATTGAAAAGTTATTTTGTGGATAGTCCATTTATCGAGGAAGGCAATATGCTATATAAGATCACACTACGACCAATAGGAGTGGAGCATAAATGAAAAATGTTGCAGGAACGGGAAAAAATATGCCTTTCGAGAGTCCGTTACGTGCGCCTAAACGAATAAAGTTACGCAAAAATTATGTCCCCGGCAGAGTAGAATAGGACCACCCTCTTTCTTACCGAGGTGTCGTACAAGGCGACTAAGGTAAATATGCAAGCAAGTTCATCTGCACACAGAGAAGGAAAACTCTGCAATTATATCAAACCCTCGCCAACCCGTCTGCCAAGCGTGGTGAGTATGGCATTTACCCCTCATTTTATTGAGGGAGGCCCGTGCCCCAGCAGTGTGGACGTATATCGGCTGATGAAGAAGATGAAGAAAAATTATGTGTGACGGAACTGTTCCCCTTTTTTTATCTATCTAGCCTACAAGATCCTACTGCTGGGCAAAGGCCTTTCCCGCATCCCTCTATTTCTTGCGATCTTGTGAAAGTTCCGGCCATCCGGAATAGTAGGCATCCAAATCGTCACGCCATCTCTTTTTAGGTCTGCCCCGTCGCGACGATAGTTATCGTCTATGGCCATCCTGTGGTACCCAGTGTGTAACGATCCCCTTTTAAAAGTTATAAAAAAAATTCGCAACATCGTATGTCTATCTTTTAAGGTTGACCCACTATAACACTTTATATATAAAGACTAAGTGACAGACCGAACTCTGCACAAGCAAAAGGTGCGCATCAAAAAAAAGTAAAGGTTTTTTTATGTCTATGAAATCCCTTTTACAAGAAAAATAAATACTTTAAGTTTTTTCAACAATTTTGATGAGGGTTTAGAGATTATATTGCTAAAGTATTTTACTGTAGGTTTAACTAGCAATGAAATTACTTTCCAAGACATTCATACCTTTTCATTGCTTAACCAATAATTAACATTGGTTAAGCAATGAAAAGGTTTGCTAAACCGATTTTGATGAAATTTGGTACAAAGATAGATTAGAGCCTGGGAAAGGACATAAGCTATATTTTATCCCACAGTTGGGCACGATATAACTTGTAGTCGACGCGAGCGGAGCCGCAGGCGGAAAGCTAATAAAGGAATATACATCAGAGAAAGTAAAATATAATTTCACCATAATTTACCCACACCGTTGAGTAGCGGACCCAAAAAGTGTCACATAAACCCTACTCAAATTTCGCGCTTAGATAAAGTGAGATTTGAAGGCATGGTTATATACGAAACCCTAGCTAACCTGCGTCATGTCAGATATTTTATTAATTATTTAATTTAACATCAGCAAACAGACATGTAAGTTCATTGAATCACGTTAAATATAAATTTAGATATTATAGAGTTACGGTACAATAGTTGCACACTTCTTCATATCGTGTGGGTATAGTCAAGTGTGTGGCGAACTTGGCTAACCCTGGTGTCAGAGTTTTCAAACCGCACAATGGCTTCTGACTTGGTTTTAATGACTTTAGTCAATCGACAACAGCTGGGACTGACAGCTTAACGTGTCCTCTGAAGCGCGGAAACGCTCGTGATGAAATGCCACTTTGGTCACCCATCAGGTCCCCTGCCTCTGTAATTGCTGCTTAGCTTCACTGATCGGTTGAGATCAGCGAGCGCCACCGGCCTATGAGCACTTGCATACTAATCTTTATTATTTATTTTATTATTATTTATTTTATTTAATAAAAATTCTAAACATCATCTACAATCTATTGTCTTACTGTAAGTGAACCTACACAATCAAGTCACTGAATATGTAATCAAGATTCAATCTAGTCAGATTCTCCTGTTAGCAAGGTTACAAGCTTCAGATGTCACTGTAAATACTTAATCTGTCAAATCCTGGATCATAGTCACGCGTACTGGATCATAGACTGTCCATTGGCATTAAACGAGGAAATGCTACAAGAGTCTTTTTTTTATAGATAATGGGTTTTCTCTTGACCACAATCTAGCCCAGAGGCGAATGTAGCAAGCTCATCCAGAAGATGCCTATTCACTCGAACCTTAAAGAGATTCGGGTTATATGTGCCCGGAAACACAGACACAGGCAGAGAATTCCATTCCTTAGCGGTGCGCAATATAAAAGATGAAGAGAAGCGCTCAGTACGGATCCGAGGAATCTCCACAAGGTAAGGGTGGTACCCGGCGGTGCGTCTGGACGTCCGGTACAAGAAAGGGACAGGCGGAATGAGCTCGTGCAGCTCATGGGCACCTTTGCACCGTAAAAGGGTAAAATGGTCACCATTATCATTCATTCAACCTCCATTAAGACGCCATTGATTAGTGGAATAGAGGCCATGTACTAATTTATGAAAGTAGTTTTCTCAAAATAGAATACAAAAGAGATATTCTTACTCAGAATGAAAGTACCGCCCTTTCTCACTGACACAATTATTTATATTGTTCGTTATTTAGCAAATAATTTGCCAGCATCATAATCTTGTAACGTTACAACAGCCAATTCTCGCTTTATTTATTATTAGCGCCGCCTTAATGAGCTCTTAGCCAGCGTTACGCAACAGAATTCTATTATTACGATCCACAAAAGCTGGTCATAAATCAACAAGGGCAGTAAAAGTTGACATCTTTTTTAATAACAATAGGACGGTTGGTACGTCACCCTTTGTTGGCAGCGTTATCATGGAGAAAATAAAGAGGCTGTTTGGCTAAAGCCATTCCTTTGTGGATAAGATCCAAGCTTCTGATGCAGGTGTTTAAAAAATTAAAATTTTTCCTTTTTACTTTGATGTGGGAATCTTCTCGAGGAGTACACTCCACTTCAATTGAATAACCGCTGGATTATCGTTTGCGATAAGTGTACTTTGTACGAGGCTTTTTACGATGAGTATTTTAATAGGATCTCTTGAGAATGTGGACTTTTCCTTGAAAATTTATTTGTTTGAATAATTTTGTAAGTAGTCAAGTTTATTTTTTTGTTTTTCTTATAACTTAATATAGTTGCGTGTCATAAGTGATTATTAAGTCTTCCAGATATAGCCTTTAAGTTGAGATTAGGTCTCAAAAAATAAACCTGTATTTTGATTGTGTACTGTTTTTTTGAAGAACAGCATATTATTTTATCAGTGATTGATGATTATGTGCCCGACGCTTTGACTCCTCTGTTTAGCGCTCATCTTAATTCACTGACTCATCAACGCCCAGATCGAACCCTAAGCCGAAATTTGACAAAAAAGTGTCTTTCGTGACGTAGGCAAGCACTAAGGAATAAGCCCGTGGCTTATAAAACCCTTGTACAAGTAACTTATTTGCTTAGAAGGAGTCTTCTTACCACTTTTGCCTTGTGGTGATCGGTTTAGAATAACACCACCCCATCTCTTTCCGTGGGTGTCGTAAGAGGCGACTAAGGAAACACAAATGAGACCTGCCTCCTAGTAATCCATCCCAGGCAACGACACTTAATTTTTTTCTAAATCTGAGGTGTCGTCCTATGGTCTCATGCGGTGTGGTAGGCTCTGTAAAGGGCCGTCTGGTTCGCGACCACCCTCCTACCGAAGTTTGACGACAAACTGTGTTCCGTCGGTGCGTGGGAGTACCAGTGCCTTTATAGTCATTTTCTGGGTTAACTCGTTCCATCGTCGACCTCATCTTTGACCTTTATGGTCAAGATTGAGGTCAATAGTTAACCCATCTTATAATCAAATTAAAAAAACTGTTTCTGTAAATTACACTAAGATGGCACAATTTTAAACGTAAGTTAAACACGTTTTTATCAAAGCAAGCATTCTACAGCTTTTTTGAGTTTGATAAATTAAAAAATTGTAACTTAATCTATTTGTATTTTAATTTAATTGTAATTATTATTCAAGTATAATCTAAACCTATCTCACTTACTAACTGCTCCACAAACATAATCCACTTATTTCTAGTTTGATTGCCAAAATTTTCCATACGAGAAATGTAAATCGGGTAGATTCAAATTACTTTAATTTCACGCTCTCCGCAAGCTTATGATATAACTACTATAAAGTGGGGTAGGTACTTTAGGTACCCTAGTGTTTGTAGAATATACAACAAAAACATATCTTCCTTCTTTTCGTAATAGGATGAATAATGTAATTGTAAAAAATTACCATTGAAAGATTTGACACGAATGTATACAAATTCATTGCAAGTTATGAAAAAACTTGAATAAAAAACTAATTTTTAAAAACACAGCCCTGTTGTATTTCATTAATAAATTATAAGAGCAAGTTAATGATTTATAACAGTCTTAAGTTATACTTTTTTTAGATAAAAAAAAGTCAAAATATATTTTTTCTTTATAAATCTTATGAAAAAAGGAATAGTAAAAAGGTTCATATAAAAATGAAGTCAGAGATATGTAAGTTTTAATTGAATTGATATATATATATGTATATATATATATGTATAGAAATCGAAAGTTTTGAAAATTTTAATTTGAGAAAAAGTGTTACAAAAGTCACGTGAATAAAGCCACAGGTGTTCGCCTTCTAATATTAAAACTAACAAGAAAATAAGTTCTTCATATCCAGTACTGTATATTCTTTACGCGACAATTTCACGGTATCCACAAGTTTGTGATTCGCGTTGACCCGCCGCGATCCAATTATAAAGTTTAATTACTCATCAGAGGCAGTGCCACTAGTGCGGCAGATGGCGCCACTAGCGATACAACTGCACTCCATGGCTCTATAAACGCCTTTGTAACTAACTTATAACTTGTAGCTCTATAGCGCACTTTACAGCGCTGTATAAGGTGTAGTGAAAAGTTTAGTTCTAGTCATAATTATTTCAAAAAACTTACCACTTCCCAGTATCAACTCATGACAGCTTATATGCTTATATGTTGTGTTTGTGATTGAGTTTCCTGAACTTGTATTTTTTGTGTGCAAATAAAGAGTTATGTATGTATGTATGTATACTGTAAGCTTACAATTTTTCGACACATTTTCTACTTCAGTTTCAGTACATATTTATTTTTTAAGCAACCTAAAGTAAGTCCTACTCAATGAAATTCAGTCTAATCTGTTAAATTACGTCGTATATTTTTTCCAATAATGAGAACAAATTTTACCGTCAATGGAAAAAAGTTCCATGTTTTTTTTTCTATTTTAGTATTATACCAATATTAAAAATTGCTAATGCGTCATCATTTCTCCTTTAAGTAGCTATACAGCTTTTGTAATTTAACACTGTGTAATATAACACTTATGAGCTCTATATAGACCTCTTCGTAGCGCTATGTAGCTGCATAATAGTTTTGAGTATAACAATGACCTGTAATCTATGAGGTAATTGACCGTCTATTGTACGCACGGTCCACTATTGTTTTTGGGTAACGATATCATAAATGGAAAACTTTCGTTGCAATGATTAAACCTAAAATTCGGCTTAAATTATAATTTTTATCTTCATTATTTTTACTAGATACTAGATCTTCTGGAACATTCCAAAGAAAACAAACTACATTTTCTGTTCCCACTTGACTATGCAATTCTTTTTTATTTGTCGTAGTCTGTAGCTAATTGCTACGTGCTACGATCAGCTACGATGCTACATGGCTCGGAGTATCACTTGATGTGAAGGGTTGCGATCGGTTTTTTTTCTTTTTTTTTTCGTATTGATGTTGTTCGAAGGTAGTGGTGGGTGCATTAGATGGTAAATTGAAACTTGAGCTAGCTCGATACTTTGTTTCTTTTTTATAAACGCATGAATTGCTTCTCAGGGAATGAAATAGATAAATTAAACTGTTTTAATATTTTTTGTAGTAATAAACGGAATGGGACCAAAACTCTAGGGAAAACAACGAAACTGAAACATAGAAAATAATAACATTTACTGTAAGGTGCTGAAAGGAAAACAAATAAGTGTCATACATTTTAAAAACAAATTAAAACTTTTTGCCTGATATTTTTAAAAATTGCTTTTAGTTCGTTTTGTTATTTTTGTTTTGTACTTTACTACAAATTAGTATTCATTTTTAAGGTTCTCGAACATTATTCGTATGAATTTAATAATAGTTTGATGGTAAAAATTAAACATAACAATTTTGCATGAGTGTTGATATTATATTACGATTGTTTTTAAAATATGGCTGCCTGAGTAACTGTTGTTAGTACCACCTTCCTGAAAATAGACATTATAGTACCCCTTTAGCTATCAAATACAAAGCCCTTCCTAATCCCCATTGTAGTTAAGATAATAGTGAGATTATGGATCTGATGAGATTATTATGTTATTGTATTGAGATAACAAAACATGAGTGTACATTATGTACAGTCAACAGTACATCAGGTTATCACAAACTGTAAAATTTTCCCAATGGATAGTAAACTTTAATGCTTGGAGATAAAATTGAAAATCGATTGAAGAAATGTGACAGTTTTGGATAGCATGATATGCTGTTGACTCTATACATATTGTATCGTCAATGCTACCTAAAATCATACAATAAACACTTTTAACATAGACACTGGTCAAGTTTATTTAAAAACAGTCTTTTTTTTAGTTTTACACAAAAACTGCAAGCTAGATCAAACGAAGTATGAAAATGCATTTAAAACGTATGGTAAAAAAGGAAATATAATTTTTTTACACGGTCGATTCGCTACTAGGCATACAACCCATCAGACGTTCGGTGTTGGACGTTTTGCTTCTTAGACTTCTGATCAGGAAGTTCCAATTTACTTGAAACTTGAACCTAGTGCTCTTTAACAAAACTTATTAGGCCAGTATTTTTGCATTTTTCAAAATATTATTTTAAAAATATTCAAAACGATTTTTTTATTATTTTTAATATTATTTTAATATTCGGTGTGCAAATTAATAAAATATTTTTCATTAACATTTTTCTTTCATTTAGGTTCCATCAATGAAACTGATAACGTAAGAAAAAAATATCTGTGATGAAAAAGTCACCTGTACTTGTTATGTTTTCCAAACAGTATCACATTAGATACAGGCGCGTAAGCTGGTGCGTGACTGATTCAGTGAAAATGTTTTGATGTACTTAATCTAATTCAAAATACACATTTACGTATAAAAACAACAGTAGATACAAAATTTCACTTTAGTAACCTAATATAGTATCCCCTAAGGCTACTAAATGGCCAGAAACTCCCAAATATACGAGAAATTTTCCATCACGTTTCTAAGTCGCAGTGACCTTGCGAAAGCGGACATAAATAAAAAGGGCCAGAACCGGACGTTTTTAATAACAACCGGACCTTTATCATACCTAGTTCCTTTTGTTGTATACGTGACTGCAACATATCCAGTTTAACAAGACTTCCAAGATCCTCTAAAATAAAGGAGATAAAAGGTAGATGTTAACGCAAACAAGGCTCAAGGAATTCTGGCCGTGATAAAAAGAAAAGAATTTTTTACTACCCACTCGAAGTTAGTTTTTGTAGCCTTTTTTTGTTAGAAATTCTCAAATAGTTTTGTTTTGTTGGTGCGACGACTCCGTGAAACAAGTTCTCTGAAAAGAAAGTTGTGTTTTTATGGTTTATTTATTAAAATGTGTCACTCCATACCACACTGAATAAAACAATAAATAAATAAATAAGAATTGGTATGAAAGGACTTAAACATAATGTGGCTCGTATTTGTAACGAAGGTTTCCCCTTGTGTCGGGGTCTCTTGAAACATACACGAAGTCAGACACGAAAACTCTCGATAAGAGAACAAACATTTGCTTTTCACACAAATTTAATTTTCTTCTATTTTTATAACCGACTTCAAAAAAGGAGGAGGTTCTATGTTCGACTGTATGTTTTTTAATGTATGTTCACCGATTTCTCCGCCAATTATGGACTGATTTTCAAAATTCTTTTTTGTTTGAAAGAGTATGCTCCATAAATGGTCTCATATAAGTAATATCGAAAATGATTCAGCGGTTTAAAAAAAAATCAACAAAAACTAAAAAGTACTACAAACTAGGACATCGTCTAAATAAATGAGTGACATTTTCGTTTGTGGTTATCTGCTAATAGGCATTGTAGTCTGCAAAAAATACTAGTTGTTGCGATTGAAGTCGGTGACTCAAACGTTTTTTTAACGTGGAAAATTATATAAATATTAACTTCAACGATTTTTATTTAAAAAAAAAATAGAAAAGAAAATCACTAAAAGCGGCATGCAGAACAGTAACTACCTACCACAGTCTCCGCATAACAGAATTTATATCTTTCTACTGAGCCAGATTTTTCATTGTAAGTAGAATTGCACTGGCTACATTCCAGCTTCATTCGTCATAGGCGAAGACTCCGGAATTGGCAAAGGTTCTGCTTAAAATCACTGTACTCGTATGTGTGTTAGTTTCGCTAAGTTTACTGGAGCGATTTCATTGGTTTAAGTTTTGCGCTTTGAAATCTGAATGTTGTAAAACCTACTTGTTTATTCGTATTTGCATTTATGTTGTATGCTAGCATGGTATTTCGGTCGTATAGCTTAATGTACTAAACACGGAAGCAAAGATTCTCTACGAATAATTTCGTTGTAGATGAAATTGAATGAAATAATTTTTTCACTTTTCTAAAATAATTTCAATTTATTTTTAGGTTTTCTCTCAGTATAAAGTTTTATAGATGTGTTACGCGCTCTCGCGAGGCGATCTGAAACTACGTAACTTTAAATCATGTTTACAAATAAGGAAGTTAGAATTTTAGAGCTGAATTATTATATGATTGAATGAATGAATAAATTGACAACGTAATTTTGTGATTTCTTCTACCGATGTGTGTATTTATACTTTTTTGTAGAATGATAATAGTACAGAGGATAACAAGTTTACAGTAATAGAAAGTTTACAAAGGTGGACTTATCCCATGAGGGGATTTCTTCCAGTCAACCTAGTAAGAGTACTAAACAGAAAAAAGAACTACTCGGCGTAAATTAATTTTCTTGTACACAAAAAAAAAAGAAGAAAAGATTAGTCAGATATTGATAAGTTAAAAGATTAGTTAGATATTGGTTTCAATACCCAAATGCCACATTAAACGGACCTTGTGTAACCAAAGTTTTCATCTGTACTAAATCCAACAATATTCTCGACGAACAAAGGGATAAATTCTCGTTTCAAAATGAGTTTCTTTCGGCACTAACATGCAGTGAGTGAGTATTTCCCTTAACGTCCCCTAATAACGCCTATTCCCACTTTGCCATAAGTTTGCCCGTGTGAGTGACAGAAATAGATGTTGGAAACTCCCCTTCTTGGCACGGATAACTAGCTTCGTTTTATATGTTATTTATATGTTTATATGGTTTTATAATGTATTCTTTTCACTCTTTTAAAAAAGATTTTAACGATTATTCGGATATTTTTGGTTTATTTATGTGTCACAAAATAGACTCTTATGTTACGTATTGTGTTATAAAGTTTGACAACTTATCACGTATTAGGTCAAATTACAACCAATCATTATTAATTAGTGAATCAACCCTTTTATTACGATAGTTGTTTTGAACATATATGTATAACATATTCTGACCACAATTCTCTTTTAATTTGAGCATAAACGAAAATAAGTTTTGAAACAAAAATCAAAGCAAAAAAAAATACCAGTCAAACATAGAACTTCCTCTTCTTTTGGAGTCGGTTAAAAACCCGGTATTTTCCAATATCTTACACAATAATCATTTAATAGTTATAAGGCAGGACTCCGCTTTCGCTAACTTATAATATAAAAGACGTTACAGAAGCAACACACTCAAAGACCCACACTTTTTATTTAATAAAATAATTAAATATCAACTGTCATACTATGCTTTACAACATTATAAAGCATCTATTATGCAAGTCTACGATCTGAAAACGGCAGGTACTGAGTAGTTGTCGCCTTATTTACTGTTTATTGTACACAATAGACATACATGAAGAAACATGTAAAGAGAGAGACGATACAACAGGCACTGCTGATTTCTATGAAGAAATTTCTTACAGCAGACCTAACAAGAGAGATTGCAAGAAGTGAGGCGAGCACGACGAGAATAATAACGTGAAAAAAAAAACAAAACAGAAAATTTAATTTAGTCATTAGACCTTTTCATTTTCATATGTATAACGTGAGATTTTGGATGCATCTTTGCGAATAGGCGCAGAGTCAAAAATGCTAATGTACCTAATTCACAATTTTGACGTATTTTAAGCAACATTCTGAATATTCTATGAAATAAACTATTTTTACTTTGATTTTGAAATAGATTTATTGTCATCTGATGCTCTAAAGAACATCGGTGCTCTGAAGAATAAATGCCCTTGACACACGCTTACAAAGCCTCCCTCACACTACAATCAGATTTAATTAGGGCTGCCTCACACAGCATGTGATAACGCGCCCAGCGCATTCAGAACCCTCATCGGCATCCGTCCGGTAGAAGGACTCGGTTGAATCAAGAGGACTTGTGAAACGATTACACGCTCGATTGAATTTGGGAATCGCTTTCATTTTTAATGATTACCTGGGCTTAAAAAACATTTCGGTGTTCTGCCAAAAAACTGGTAGCGCTTTTTAAATACATTAATCGTATTTACATTAGTTTCATAGTTCATCCGTGAACACGGTAACAAGAATATTGTAATGACGATTAATAGTTTATTTTTTAGTCGGCCCATAAACGTCCCCACCGAGGGGTACGGTCCTTTCTTCGAAATATAAAGGGAATTTAGGCCATAGTCACCATGCTGACCCAATGTGGGTTGATGAACTGTCCGCTTTTCGAACGTCTAAGAAAAAATCGTTTTCGAAAGGCGTAAATAGCTACTTATTAAAAACGTCGCAGAATTATTAAAAATCTCACACATAACATTATACTTTATTTGCACACAAGAACATACAATAACAGAAAGATGACAGTAAATAGGCAGTGTACAATAAGGTGTAAATGTATACTCACATTTTTTGTACAGATTAATAAATTTTTAGGCACATAATATACACACATCAACACGGTCTAGGGATATTGCACGATTTTTCATACAAAAGAGGTCTGTTTGAGAAGCTATAATAGCATACTCGAAGTACACGGAGGTCTATAATTTTCAGACAAGCAAGTGCTAAACCTGAATTTTAAATTCTAGTCAATAAATTTTGTTTTACTTGAAATTTGTGAAAACGTGACGAAAATGAAAAAAAATAATTGCGTAAATTCGACCATTTTCATACAAAAAGCAGGCAAAAACTACATTTTCGTTTTCGTTTCCGTCACGTTTTCATAAATTTCAAGAAAAACAAAGTTTATTGACTAAAAATGAAAATTCAAGCTTAGCACTAGCCCTCCATGTATCTCGAGTATGCTATTATAGGTTCTCAAATAGGCCTCTTTTGTATGAAAAATCGTGATATATCCCTAGACCGTGTTGATGTGTATATTCAACTCAAAGTACAAAGCGTTCAAAGAAGACTTAATTATTTGTACAGAAGGACCAACTTATCCTGGCCAACTAGTATCACTGAAGCCCAATAGTTTCCCTATTTAGTCCTAACGCCGATTTATGTGGTCGAATTAATGGAATTTCACATTAAGCCTTTCTAAAAAGTACGCTTCTGGAATTAAATGGTATTGTGGGTAAGTGGGTAAAGAAGTCAAGCGGAGTATAAGATAAGCTCTTGACCTTATACGTGCTATGCTTTTGAAAGCCGGTATTTTAAACGGTCGGTTTTTATTGTGGATTTCCATTAGTTTTCTAGAGAATTGAATTCTTTTGCAGGCTATTTCACTATTGAGTTTAACCTTTTATTGTTTTTGACGTGAAAGGGTTGTTAATTTGTTTTCCATAGTGGGTCGTCATTAAAAAAAACTGTTGATAACGAAATCAGGGGCTTATATTTATAAATTGTTTTGGCTAACACAGGATCAGATCTTTTGACTTTGATTTATTTAAATATTTTGATTATTTATATGTAGGACTAGCTGATGCCCGCAACTTCGTTTGCGTGTTAATTTTTTCTTTTGAACAGATTACACTTTATTGACGGTCCATTGATTTAGTTTAAGATTTAGATTTTTACATACAATAGTTTTTTTCTCGCTAACTCCTGTTCCCATGGGAATTTTGCAATATCCTGTTGCAACTAAGCTTTAAGTTTACTAAGGTACCTGCATGCCAAATTTCAAGCGTCTAACTTAAGAGGTTTAGATTTTTCATTCAAAAGATTTTCCCGCTAATTCCTGTTCCCGTGAGAATTTCTAGAATTCCTTTCTTAATGCACCTCTGCGGTACCTAAGCTACGTCCATTCCAAATTTCAAGTGCCTACGTTTAGCCGTTTAGGCTGTACGTTGATATGTCAGTCAGTCAGTCAGTTTCTCCTTTTATATATTTAGAAGATAAAACACCTTACTAGGAAAATTAAATAAGTGATATTCCCGTCAAAATTAGTAAATACTTTGCTGTCAAGGCGCAACTTTTATTAAATTGTTTCAAGTTTCTTTTAAACATATACGTATACATCTGCAAGAGGAATAATGCAATAATGTTGTGTAAGATATGCAAATAACCTTCAATAAATTGTAGTATATTACAATTATTATTTTATAACACATTAATATCACCATAGTATCAACGCCTCTTTAGAAACGATCTTAAATCGTATAGACGGTCTCAATAGCCAATTAAATTAGCAGTTAAGGACTATTCAATAGAGACAATAATCCTATACGGATTTAAGGGACAACTTAGCAATAAATACTGTGTCTCCTTAATCAAGTTTCATTCATTCATTAAAATAAAAACCCGAATTCAAGCCAAAGAAAAATATATTCAAATACAGTTCACTGACAGCAGCGTAAACACATAACCAGCGATTTACTTCGCACTCTGTTAGTTTGCCATGTAAAGCGCTAAAGTTATATAACGAAACTATAAAGGAAACTTTTAAAATTGACGTTTCTGGAAAAAATGCACTTGTAGCTTGTAGATTCTCCAATTTAAGTATTTGCTAAACTGTCCCTTACACCTGTTATAGCTGTTAATGTTATGGTACATGCCTTGATCGCACGCTGGTTAACTGGTATTAAGTGGATTTAATGTGAAACAGACATCGTAGGCAGTACATGAGATTATACAATAGTAGTTATACAGCTGTAATACGTAAACCATCACTATTTTAACGACTCAAGGGCGACACTTGCTTCCATGCTGGACTGGGAGTAAAAGAAAAACTTAGAATGTGCCAGCTGCGAACTCTTACCAGGCATACTGTAATGAGGGTATTGCTGCATCGTAGGCGAAAGGCTGACAACCTATCACTATTATACTCATTTTCATCTACAACCCTCAGAACTACATGATGCTCTGTCTACCCCATCAGGGACTCTAGGCGTGAGTGTAAGGATGGATGGAAGGGCGTCGTTAAGGTTAAAATTTGTACTAATATGCTAAACATGTTGTACGGTTGTGTGTACTGACAGACACATTTTCGTATGTTATGAACTACTAGCTTTCCACCCGGGACTTCGTTCTCGTGGGAATTTGGGAAAATTATGTAGCCTATGTTTATTTGGGATAATGTAGGATACTAATGGTGAAAGAATTTTTCAAATCGGTCCAGTAGTTTCGGAGCCTATTCAATGCAAACAAACAATCAAATCTTTCCTCTTTATAATATTAGGATAGAAATATTTAGTTGTCAAAGGCATGATTAATGAATCTTATTATATGCGTATACGTCCGCGGAGGTAAAAAACATCCTTTACAACACTTGTAAAGGAAATGGCTTTGGAAAAATTGTTTAAATTCATAGAGAAAATGCTCATAGCTTGGTGGCGCTTGCTGATCTTAACCGATGAGTGAGGTTCAGGAACGTACAAGGAATCTGATGGGTGACCAAAGAAACTTCTCAAGCACTTGCACTTCTCATTTATTTATTTATTTATTTACTGTTTATTGTACACAATATACATACAAAAATAAACATACAAGAGAGAGACGACACAACAGGCACTGCTTATTTCTAGGTAGAAATTTCTTACGGCAGACCTAACAAGAGAGATTGGACGAAGTGAGGCGAGTACGACGTGCACAATAACGTGAAAAAGAAAAAAAAACAAAAAATGAAACTTACTATACAATTTAAATTAAATCAAAAAACATACTTTAATACCCAAACAAATAATAAATATCTATAATACATACAAATGCATACATACAAACACATACATATATATATTTATATAGATATTATATATCTATATAAATATATACATAACTACACACACAGTTAACGAAGGGAGAGGTAGTGCTCCTTTACTCTCTTCTTAAAAACGGGGAAAGATGGACTTTCGCGAATAGTGGGCGGGAGAGAGTTCCACAACCTTGCCGCATGGACCGTGAAAGAGCACGAGAAAAAATCAGTTCGGTGAGAGTGAATAGCCAAATTAGTTCTCACGTTACTCCGACAGGGTTTGTCAGTAGGGCGCGAGAATCATGTGCTCCGAAGGGTACATTAAGCCATCGGTTTCAGCTGTATTGAGGACAGTCGTTAAACTACGTCAGATCCCATTCGGCGGTTTAAAAACTCGGACACCAATGTTATTCAAGTTTGCCACATACTTGATTATGCCTACACACTAAGAAGAATGGAGAAAACAACCTAAAAATACAACTTCCTTAAGGTATAGCGAACCCATTTGTTATATAAAAAAAGATTTTCTATCGCATTTGCCTGAGTGCTTCTTCCATAGACCTTTTAATCATAATGTGAACTGGTGACAAAATTCCGTACATTATGGAACAAATATGCAAAATCCAAACCATCCAATTTCCATGCAAACTATTCCACGAAACCGTCAGCCTCTATTCACGAGCAGAAGTTTTTTGCCTCCAAAATAGGAGAAGTCATAACGGCTATGCAAATAGCACTATTAATAAGCACTCTTGTATTATGTCGTATAATATCGTGGCCTTTATTAAAACCGAGCAGATCCTAATTTGAATAGTGTCAACAGTGTGAAATGAGGAATGCATCTTCTATATAGCGATGTGGTATGTTTGCCCTAGGGATGACAAGAATCAGGCGTGAAAACATATGGATGTGTATTTCGAATGAATAGATTTCTGTTTTCATAATAACTGCTGTCAGAATAAAAAATAAAATAAAAATTATTTTCACACAAAGTCCTTTTAAAAAGATTCCAGTGCTCAATGTGAGAGTTAATGAGCTTCATTTATCCTAATACTAGAGGATACGGGAACTTTGTTCCCTTGGGAATATTGTAAAATCCTTCCTTGTTCCTTGCCTGTGTCATAAAAATTAGCTTTGTGCCTCAGCTTTCTAAGTCCACAGCTTTGGGCTGGGCATTCATGAGTCAGTGAGTCAGTTTAATTTTATACATTAAGGAGATTCAGCACTAGCGCACAGAAGATTGAGACAAGGATGTGGATGTAACATCATCATGGCTGTTCATTGTTTAATTTCATGGAATCTAATAAAATTATAGAAAGTGACTGCGGGATACAATTGGTTAAGTTAGCATCAAAAATCTTCTATTTCGTGATGCTATCGTACGTTGATTTAGAATTACAGAATAAATTAATTTTTATAAAAAACATTCATAAAAACAATATTTTATTTATTGTTAATTTTTCGTGTTCTTATCAGTAAACCCTATCAATTGGTTCCCATATCATTGGAATGCAAAATAAAATAAACTAGTCCAGTCTTGCAACTGAATTTGATTGCAGTTACTCTCAAACAATCAGCTCAATTGTTTGAGAGTAATTGCAATCAAATTCAGTTGCAAGATTTGACTACAACCAACATACTTTACATAAAAAGGCTTGTAAAAACGGATGCCACTGTCGCCGTTTAGTTGTAGCCGGAGAATACATCTTATTGGAAAGAAGTTAGTCCTCGCGGCCGAATTCACCAGTGACAGCTAGCTTTTTTTTATTTATTGTAAGTTGGGTTAACTCTTGACCTCAATCTTGACCATAAAGTCAAAGATGAGGTCGACGATGGAGCGAGTTAACCCAGAAAATGCCTATAAAGGCACTGGTACTCCCACGCACCGACGGAACACAGCAAGCTGTTTGACGTCGGACTTCGGTAGGAGGGTGGTCGCGAACCAGACGGCCCTTTACAGAGCCTACCACACCGCATGAGACCATAGGACGACACCTCAGATTCAGAAAAAAATGAAGTGTCGTTGCCTGGGATGGATTACTAGGAGGCAGGTCTCATTTGTGTTTCCTTAGTCGCCTCTTACGACACCCACGGAAAGAGAAGGGGTGGTGTTATTCTCAACCGATCACCACACGGTTTATTGGGTAAAGCGAAACCGGCAAAAGTTGCTTATCGCACATTTTACCGGTTTCGCTTTACCTAATAAACATCAACAAAGTTCTCAGCTTCGTCAGGTCTGCTGTTAGGATTATATTAGTATTCAGCGCAAAACACGCCTAATGTTTTAAAGTCACTTTCAAACTAACTTTCGTTTCAATATTAACTTTCCTTGGCTCCGAAGCGTTAAGGTAAACATAATGGTGGATCGTGTTAAACAGTTTGACGGCCATACAAATAGGATACCTGTATTAAACTCCCGACTTATCCTTATCTAAAGCACGGCTAACTAGTAATATCAGAGTATATAAAACTCTATATTTTAATCATCATTCACGAGAATGTTTAAAAAAAATTTTTCAGTGAAAAACTGTTCGAACTTTTTTGTGGATCCAAATGTACATATACAGGGCTGTAGGTATCTCTCTTTCAATTGATCGCAGTATCACAGGCATTTAGGCAAGGTGGACATTTTTTACAGAACCAATATTTCATGAAACTAAACAACATACTAAATTTAGTTTCTACTTTGTGTTGTTGCTTCTTGATGAGTTCCATATTATTACCAATAAAAGACATGATTTTTACACTAGTCCCACTTGTTTATTTTATATTTTTATGCGACTGGTTTCGATTATATCATCTTTATGTGTAAACTATGACCCGCCTAACGTAATCGAAACTGGTCGCATAAAAATATAAAAACAATGTCTTTCATTGTTAATAATACAATACATTAAAATTATTTGGTCAAAAAAACTCATTAAATATTCTGTCACTGCATTAATAATGTCCTTTTTAAGATAAAATCTTTAAAAACTTGGATATGTTATAGCATGTAACAAAGCGTTTGAAGCCGCAATAGGTTCTAGTACATTTCAAACAGGAATAATACATGGCAGTTAATGTATAACAAGACAGTTGACACTGTGTGCTTGGGGATTATTAATTCAGGCTGCATAAGAAATGGCTTGCTTTGTTAATACTAATAAGGTGTCTTGGTCAATAAGGAGTTATTTTAATCAGCATTTTGACTCATGTTAGCCTCATGAATCAAAATGATGATTAAAAAGAGCTTTTTGGGAAGGTCTAAATATACAGAACTAGCTTTGCGCCCATGACTTCGTTCCTGTTGAAATTTGGGAAAGTTATGTAGCCCATTGTGATAATTCAGGGTGTCAGCTACCTATATACCAAATTTTATCAAAATTGGTCCAGCCGTTTGAGAGTGAAAGAGTAACAAACATCCATACATACATCCATACAAACTTTCGCGTTTATAATATTAGTAAGGATAAAAAAAAAACGCTACACACTCAAAGGCCCACACTAAGGTTTTCTCTTGTGTCGTGGGTCCCTCGGAACACACATAAAGACAAACACAAACACCCATGACCCGAGAACAAACATCTGCTTTTTACACAAATATTTGCCCCGACCGGGAATCGAACCCAGGACCTGTTGATCAAGAGGCAGCGCTACTACCACTCGACCCAACCGGATAAGGATGACACTTTAAGTACCTTCGTCAAGTTCATAATAATTTAACAGACCCGCATTATTGCCCCGTTATATTGTTAAAATGCAGACAAACAAGTACGTGGCAAACTGAAATAACCCTGGTATCAGAGTCGGAAGTAAGCTTGTGTCATAAATATAACGAAGAATTGAAGATGTTTTTAAATGTTGGTGTTTTTATAAAAACTTATTTCTCACTAAATTATAAGATTGAATAAAATTTCATTTTTTACCTTTACCTTCTTAATAATAAATACGCTTAGAAGAGGGTCCCCACGCTCAGCTTGTTTAATCTCCGGTCCTTTAATGTATTTATATTTTATAATAGGCAATTTTTTTTGTAAACTGTTTAAGACGTAAAACTGTTCATTGTACTGGAGCCGAGTAAAAAATTGAGATTTTTTCACACGGAAATAGAATACTATTTTTTCACAAGACATTATTGCGAGTGCAAAACAAATTAGTTAAAACAATCAAGAAGAAAAAAGACTAGACCAACTTTCTTAACCGCAACTTTATTTTCATTTAGAATTAAAATAACCCTAGCCTACCTTTTTAAACGCGCATAAAAGGAAACACGGCACATTAGCCATTGTGACTAAGACTAGAAGGGGCCATTAAAAACAATATATGCCACGACAAACTTGGGCGAGGCGCACATTTTCTCATTAGCTCGCGAAACTAAAGAAAGTAACTATGTGTAGGGTTGTTAACTCAGAGAAATACTTACTGTGCTTATTTATAACCTCTTAATTTTTATTCCTAGAGATATCAAAAAAGAATAACTAAATCCGTTTGGTTGTTCGGCTGAATTAACTATAAGGGCCTTTTTAAAATTCGAACGGGACGGCACGGCACTTCAAAATTTAAATTACCATTGCCCACTATGTTCTCAGATTCTAGTATTACAATTACATAGGAAGCAATTGTTATATAATTTTGCCGTGCCATTTTCTCTAGAATTAAAAATTTTTCGCCACCCGCGACGTTCATCGCTTATGGTATCGTAACACCTAAACGAATGTACCGATTTGAAAGAAAGAAAGAAAGAAAATACGTTTACTGTTCTTATTCTGTAGGACAGTACATAATATAGAGCTAAGCTAAAGAACATGATTAACATACAAAATAATAATAATTAAATACTATACTAAAGCACAGGAGGAACAGGGATGCGACTCAGCATAATACTTACACTAAATGTGCAGGCGCTGATATTCTGCCGCTCCCTTTCATTTCGATTTCAATGCGATTCTTTTGTTTAAAAGCTGACGTAACCGAGATGATTCTTACTTATATTTAATTAAAATTTGTTCAGTCGCTTAAAAGTTATAAGCAACCAAATGTCGGAGGTGATATAAAGTTTTTAATTTTAGAGTTATTATGTCAAACACACGAGTAGGTTTACGTTATTTATTTTTTATTATATTTTATTTATATATTTTTAAAAGTATAGGATGGATTTACTCTTGACTTAAATCTTGACCAAGGTCACAGATGAGGTTAACGATGAAACGAATCAACTAAGAAAATGACTATTGAGTATTGACTTTTAATGCACTGGTATTTATTGAGTAACTTTGTATTCACCAAGTGTGTTAACTTTTCATGGACAGCCCTGTGACCCCGTAGGTACTTCTTTATCACAGAATTAAAGTCAGTGGAAATTACGAGCAGTGGTAGTTACTGCAGGTAGTTGCGCGAGTTCAGTGCTCGTAAGGAGACATTACATTGTCTTCTTTGCATAGTTTAAAATGCACCACCCCATCTTAAACTGTAGCCGTATTTTGGTCAATGAACTTTGCCATTGTAATCCTTAAATCAAATATTTATACCCTAAAATGTGGCTAATACAGGTGTCAATTTTCATTGCTTTGTTCGGACAATCAAGCTCTCACTGCTCACCAGCATGCGAAATTGTTCGTATGAACATATACCGAACAGCAGCTCAATTTTTAAGGTTTTGTACCTACCGTTCTGTAAAATGTAACCCAGGATCACTTGTATGTCTGTATGTCTGTCCGACTATCATAGTAAAGCGTCTTAAGAATTAATGTGACCCAAATTTTGATATCGTGAGGAAAATTTGAAAAAAAAAAAAATTTGCAAACTGCACCGTCTAATATGTGAGATGAAAGGGCTTTTTACGAAGGTCTCAAATGTGTATTTTTTTAAATAATATTTTAGTAAACAGGGTGACATTTTAATCCAAATTTTGCGTACGTCAAGTTCGTAGTAATTTAACAGTCGCGTATTATTTCCCTGTTATGTTTTTACGAAAAAATCTCACAGTGCCTTGCGCGTCCAGTATAATAACGCCTTCAGGGCATTGTTACGGCTCCCGCGCTTTTGCAGTGCCTCTGCTATGTTTGCCCACGCGGAGGTAGACAGCTTTAGCGCTATCCTGCGCAAGAAGGCGGGCTCACTGCTGAGCAGAGTGCGCGGGAGCAGTAACAGCGTCCTGAAGGAGATCGCCGAGAGTGGAGACTGTCCGCTGATCGGTCATTTAATTAAGGTAACGAAATCGCTATTAGAATTTAAGTACTAACAATAGTTTTAAGTATTTTACTAACACAAATGGATCTTGGTTGTCTGAAAATAAACAGTTTTTATTTTTATTATGTAGACATACAAATAAGTACGTGGCAAACTGAAATGAAATGAAATGAAATGGAATCCTGGCGTAAAGTTTAGTCTAGTTTTTTTTAAAATTCTTAACCACATCGTTACTATAAATTCGGGTAAAACGTTTATTCGGCAAACTTTGGCTTATTTTGCATAATCTTCATCGCAATGAATCCTCTTCCCAATTTAAATATTTAAGGGTCCAATCCAATCTTCTATATTAACTTCGAATTGACAGTTTTAATCAATTTTAAACTGTTTACTTTGAGAATGAACACATAACGAATTCTTGATTTAAAATTAGTTAGCGAGAAATAAAGGATGTGATGTAAATCAGCCTACTAACCTTGTAACGAGGCGCCATCCTCCTGCTCCATTCTCTTTTCGCGACATTTTTACTCTTCAGTTTTGGCATTCCTAATCCAAATTCGAAATTGAACACTTCTAGTTGTCATTCGCTAGGATGACACAGACCTAACTGAGTTTCCGTCGCAGGCGCACGCCCGCTCATAATATACCGTTTTATGTATTATACCGTTTTAAGTGTTTTGTATAACAAATGTAATCCAGCCTAAATGTAATTTTCTTATTATTCGTGCTCCGAATCACCCTGCTCCCGCATCCAGCCGGCGCAACCTGAACAGCTTTACTCAATTAATAGGTCAAACTATGAAAAAAAAAATAACCTCCACAAACAACTTAAACGATTGAGAATTTCTTAAGGGTTTCTTGAGGAGATTGGTTCATTTTCATAGGGAGAATCACCGTATAAAGTTTTGCTAACTGATTCAAAGTCACAGAGTAATATCAACATAGAAACCGGGCCCCGATGTTGTATGTCGATGGAATTATATCGCTTCAGGTGGTGAAATTAAGAACTATTCAAATTTCATACATCTTATGACGGCTGCTTTGACTGGTGGCGCCACCGCCAACTGAATTTTCAGTTGCTAAGTAGTTTGCAACTTTACGTTCGATTGGCGGTGGCACTGCTGGGCGGGGTGGTTGTCAGCAAGTATATGAAAATAAATTCTCAATTTCGCCACCTCAACAGATAAAATGGCCTCCATTTCATCGACATACAACTGAAGTTCAATCGGGACCCAGCTTGTTACGTTTAACTAAGAATTTTTCTCTTACGTTATGATTTTAAAACAAAAGCGCAAAGGCTTGCTCGCCCTATGGCGTTGTCAATGTTGACATTTTGACATAGGACTGCGGTCTTGTCGCGGCGCTGTCACTATTGTACTCGGCCTGTAGGTATGACTGTATTTCACGCGCTCCGTATATATGGATACCATATACATACTTACGCCAATAATCCCTCTCAGGGTAGGCAGAACGTCATGTGGTTCTGGAACTACTTGATGCCACGTTTGACATTAATTGTGAGGGTTATTAAATGGAATATGAGTACCAATAGTGGTGAAAAGTTGTTAACCTTTCGACCACGATACAGCTAAAGTCTCACGTCTCGCATACGGGCTTCTACAGTATGCCTGAGCAGGGTTGGCCACTGCATATTCCAAACTTTTTTTCATTCTCAGTCTAGAGAGGAAGTACATGTGTATATGGCTGAAAAGATTCAAACTGCACATAGAAATTTTCGTTTAAGCCACTTGGCACTATTTATACAAAGTATTTGATTCATTGTCGTTTTCAAAACACTTTAAAGATCAATTCGAAACTTTAAGCACCAATTCATCCGCTTTCCACTAACCCGCTTCCGTATATAAACATGGCCAGCAATGAACGGAAAATAAACCGTTCCATTTCCTAAAATCGTAGAAGCTTGGAATCTTTATCTCGTAGCGGAAAACTACGAAAGCTACGAACGGGTCGGCTCATACATAGTAGATTTGCTACCGATATTGGCGCCTCGAACTGTCTACAGCATGGCTACGAAAATAAGCTGTCTACGAAGATCTCGCGAAGGTATTAAAGTATATGTTTTAAAGTGAAAATTGCGAATATAGCGTTGGAAAGTTTTGAGATGGTTTTGCTGTGAAATTGTTTTACCAGGCAACTGATTGAATTCACTAACGTTCGTTTGTGTTATCCATCAAAATTGAAATAAAAACATAGTTACATCATATTTTTCTGTAAACATAAACTAAACACCTTTATAGGTATAGTGTTCTATTTTAAGTGATGATAAAGAGTGAAGAATAAAGAAAACAATATTTGTAATAATTTTATCACAATAATTAAACCAATTGAGGTCAATATGGGGTGTAAAAGCTAATTATCTAAGTGCTCCAAAATTGTCACCATTACCTACAAGCGGTGCATCCTGCTGATCAACGGACGAGCCTCTGACATATAACAAGCCTATAAAAGGGTTTCTTTCACTTAACATTGGCGACTTCGCCATTCTGTACTTTAATTTTCATTAAAATACTCTGTCATTGGCAAACTCACGACTATGGACGCCATTTATTCAAAAAATGTATTAAAAATTATATCTTCCATGACGATTTGACTCAATTTTAAGCTTAAATACGAGCACCTAACATCTATTAACGTAACGCAAACGTAAAGCCACCAAAAACCAGCTTCGTAAAATCGGCTCAGAATTTCAAGAATAAATGGTACCTGTTCCTTTAATGCCTCATACAATACTGATTCTGTTTGACTGATTCCCGAGTAGCCTTAAGCCGTAACAAAAGGCATCCCTTTTCAGACACACGGCCTTCGGGAGTAGACGTAGGATTGACAAATTTATGTTAAATAGAGATTTTGTGACGCATGCTATGAGAGACTCTGTTCTTGGTGGAAATGATTCTCTTTTGTTTATTTCGGATGTGAGGATCATTTTCGCTGATTTGTTTGTCAATGGTAAGCAGTAGCTCGAGTACGACGGTGATAGCGCGCGTAATGCGCCGCGTTTGTATGTCAAAATGTCAACATTGACGATGCCAGAGGGCGAGTAAGTCTTTGCACGGGCCCTCGCGCAATCAAAGTGAAGCTGTAGGTTCTATTGTTTAATTAAATAATTGATACCGCTACAAAGTATACTACAAATTATTTAATCTATACAAAATTGATTTTGTACGGAACTTTTTAAAACTAAATGTTTAAATTGTTAAAGTAACTGGGCTGCTGTGGATAACTCTAAAATAAATAAAAATTGTAACACCCTCGAAATACTCGTACATCGTTCTAAACCGAATTTGATAAAATAAAACTAAAAACCATTACGCCAGCTTTCAAAAAAATCATATCAAAATCTGTCCATTTGTTATTAGAGCTACGATGCCATAGCACAGACAGACATATAGATACACATATACACATGTCAAACTTATCTCTTCTTTTTTGTGCGGGATTTAAAAATACTGTAAGACAAAGAAACATGTTTAAAGTCAAATTTTCATATAAATTGAACTTAAGTTTCATAATTTACCGCAAAGATAAATGTTTATACTTTGCTGTAATTTAAAAGAGAAACTTGGCTTCTAAAATTAAACCAAACTCACGAAACCACCATTAGTTGAGATCAAACGCTGTGACCTAATAGTTGTTGGTATAGCATTATTTTGTGTATTGAATTGTTTAAAAATATGTATCATGTGTTTCAATAAATACCAAATAAATGAAGCAATATACTCAAAGGCCTACACTAAGATTGTTCTAGTAACTTAGGTGCCTAAGTATACCCATAAAAAATCATGGTAACCTTAGGTGCTAATGTTCGTAGTTTCTAACCATATCTATTAAACGATTATATCAGTTATAGTATGTTTTAATATACATGTTTTTATCTTAATATATAAAATGATGGCTGACTGATTTATTAAAGCCTAAACCTGAACCCTTGGATCTAGAAATTTGACACAAAGGTTCTTTTTACAGTGTAGACTAGAAATTAGAAAATATTTAACAAAAACTCAACGAGAACGTAGTTCCGGGCATCTTCAAGTATATGTAGAAAAATTTTAGTCGGTGTGTTAGAAACTGCTTCTTCTAACAATTTTATGATATTTTCACATGAAAAAAAATCGCTGTTTCATACATTTTAGTCAAAAATAGGAAAGTTCATTCAGAATACGATAAAAGATGACGCTCAAGAGTCCAAGCCAAGTTTGGTCGCCCATGTTCTATTCATAAAGATATAAATAAGCCGAAATGTTGCCTTTAATATGTTAGAATTTAGACATATGTGGTTTATGTCCAAGTAAAGGACGTGATGTGGGGTAATAACATTCGTGCTTCGAAAGCGGAATGGGGTGTTTGTGGAGACTTGCAATTTTCAGATATTTGCATCACAAGTACATGGCAAGGACATACCGCTTTTGTATCACATAAAATCGGGATATTTTTAAAAGGAAATTATGTTTTTTTTATCAACATTTGGACGAGACTTGGAGCCTAAATCTATGCTCATGTCAGCTTAAAAGACTTCAAAAATAATAATTTTGAAAAATGGCTTGAAAATCAAGGAGCATTTCTGATTTTCAAGACTTTTCTATCTCTACATATAATAGTTAAAGCTATATACATATATAAAAGCTGTATATGAAAAAGGTTGGCTCAGAGCTACTTAAAATATCACTATTATTGTGCCTTGTAATAGCTCTGAAATATTGGAAACCATTCAAAAACCATGGTAAAAACCTGTTTTGTATTATGTCAAAAACTTGTGAAAAATAGTACATTGTTACTTTAGGGGTGAAAGTAACTTCTTTATGTTCCGAGAAGGGGTTTAGCGGCCGAGCGTAGCGAGTGAGTCAATAGTTCGAGGGAATAAATAAGTCTTTCATCCGTGGTAAACACTGTGTTTTTCATTACGAATACAAGGAAAGTAAAAATAAAAACATGAATAAGCTGAACTCATTGTATTTAATACAAATTTCTGCTATGCGGATTTATAAACAAAACTCTACAACTCGAAAAAAAAATCACAAATACAACCGAAGCGGCAAAAGACCATAAAGACAAACTTGCGAGCCATATAGGAGCTGTCACTAGAACCAAGGTGCGAACTCTTGCATCCGTTCTAGTATATGGTTTTAGAGAACCGAACAAGGATAGATGCAAGAGACTCATGGTGGACGAAGCACTCATAAACCACTTTGGAGCTGTTATTATGGCTGCCCAAATTGTCAAGGCTAACGAGTTGTTGCTGATCGGTGATAGAAACCAACTACACTATATTGACCGACACAATCTTTTCCCTTTAAAATACAGCCGGCCCAATCTTATTTGTAACATTACGCAGGAGTTTCTGTGCACCCATAGAAACCCTCTCGACGTAGCATTTGCCCTTAGAGAAGTCTACAGTGGTATTTACTCGTTGAAACTTCGTGCGCACTCCTTAAAACTTGAAAGGTATACGGATGCCCAAATCGATCGAACCCAGTCCGAAACCCTGTACCTTGTGAATACACAGGTAGAAACAAGATCCCTACAAAACGAGGGATACGGATCGGGTACCGGGTCACGCATCCTCACCATACACGAGGCTCAAGGATTGACGTACAAAAAGGTGGTGATTGTGCGCACAACAACGACCAGGCAGGAGCTACACGACAGTATCCCTCATGCTGCGGTTGCCATACCGCCAGCTGCAAATATTATGCGGATGATGGTAACGATGCGATAGGCAGATTCATCAAAGAAGCAGAGGCGGCAGGCAGGGGAAAAGTGGTCAATACAACCTCAATATGACGATCAAAAGTCGAGACAGAGCCGTCATGGATGCCTTGAGGTCTGGATGCAACAGCGGGGAACCGTCACTGGTTTAGATAAATACATTATGTTATATATAAATATATATTTTTATTATAGCTATTTATGAACTGTAAACTACTATGAAAAGTATAGTAAAATATTTTCAAAAGAAAAAGCAAGTGTTAACAAGAAAACAATTAATCTAGACAAGGGCACGGACATCAAGTCTGTGGATGCTAGTATATTTATTATTAAAAATAAAAATAAAAAACAAATAAAGATCGGATTGCCACTGCCAAAGATCCCGCCTATTTTGTTTATTTTTCTGTGGCCGGCCAGCTATTCAAGCATTATTTTTTATTTTCATCATTGAAGAAATGGTAAAAAATAATGCTATTCAAGCATTATTTTTTATTTTCATAATTGAAGAAATGGTAAATATTTTGCCCAAACCCATGTTATTTTAAAGAAATAGCTAAAAGTTCATTATATTAAAGTCATTTAAAAAATGTATTCTCTAATGAACACTTAACTTTTTGGTCGCGCTGTAATTGAGTGGCTGTAGGTATAAAAGTTGGAACGTGTTTTCTATACATATAAAGAGGAAAGATTTGATTGTTTGTTTGTTTGCATCGAAAAGGCTCCGAAACTACCGCACCGATTTGAAAAATTCTTTCACCATTAGAATCCTACATTATCCGGGATGGAGATAAGGTGATTTTCCCGAATTCCCACGGGAACGAAGTCCCGCGCGGGAAGCTAGTTTTTTTATAATTTGACAGCTGTCAGTTGCAAACGATTCTCCCTAGGGTTGAAAAGTATTACCTTCAACTCGCTCCTCAGGCAACATCAGACCTACTTTCAGAATATGAGTAATGAAAAACATATTTGTCATACCTGTTAAATAAAAGTGTCTTAACTAGGCCCACGTTGTATTTTACCTCTATGTTCACGATACAGTGAAGTACACTGATAAAGTAAAGTGCAAACGATTTTAGTTCACTTTAGGTAGAGCTACCCAAAGCTATCTCATCCCATTTTCCCTGTGCTGTTCCTATATATACTGAGTCTAGTAAGCTATTAACCTAGTGACTGTCGCGTCAGTATTCATGACATAGCCGATATTGTCGTTTACACCGCATGTTATCTCACGAAACATTGTGGCTAGCTGGCTTGACAACTTGGAGCTTCGTTAAGTAATAAATTGGCCAGTTTATATAAAGTGGCAACGTGTGTGGTGTTATGTTCATTTTGTTTTCAGAAGTGGTTCGGATGGGATATGCTATTCATCAACGCTAAAGACCGAAGATAGTTTTTTTTTTGTCGACAGACTTGAATTTAAACCTTCGCGTGCTTTTTGATCACATGCGTATCACATGCGGCGTGAACAAGCACGCGACGGGTAAAAACAAACACTGAAATAGTCGTAATGAAAAAGTAGTCAATTTGGTAAAGTGGTAAATTTGGTAAAGTGGACTTTTGGTTCCTAAACGAATGGATGTGTCCCACGCACATCCACACAAACACTACACAACACATCATTACACACACACACGCACACACCATAAAATTAAGTTCTATTATAATAATTTAAGTTGTTTACCTATGTTGTTTAGTTGTTTTGAATCTTGAATCTATCTCAACTGTTTCTCCGAGCCATCACATTTACACTATTTTGTTATGTACTTCATTTACTGGAACCTCCCAACACAAGTAAAACTTTAATTTGCTTAATGGTGAGTTTTCCTTAGACTAGGAATTAATGTATAAGCTGTTTGAGAAATAGAATTAATGTATAAGCTGTTTTTTTTTTAATACGTTATGTTTTCACACAAAAGTATAAACTTAGATTCTAATTGATTTCTTATCACAAAACTATCGTGCTCTACTTATGTAGCTTCATTAAAAATCATTTCGGCTTTAGCTTTGGCGTCTAGATTTTCTCATAAACCTAAAATACCAGCACCATCTTGTTGATTACAGTACCAACCGACAGGTGGCGCTAGTCATCAATCTTAAAAGCTATTTCCTATCCGGTGGAGATCGCCAAAAAGCACTGCAAAACCTTAATGCAAGACCTTCCTTACTAAATTCGCTAGCCTAGAAAAGAACCCGAGATTGAATTTCAGAAAATACTAAAGATTTTCCTTGAATTTTAAAATTATTTACTTTTAACATGATCAAGTTAATCCAGCTCTGGATAATATTTTTAGAAGGAAAATTATTTTTATTTTAAATATCGAGACCGGGAAACTTCTAATAGATTCGAAGAATATTATTTTGATCTCTAACATAATTCTTATTAAGTACAAAAAGATTAGAAAACAAGTCAGAGGCCATTTAGCGATTCAAAAACTCTGACACCAGGGTTAGTCAAATTCACGACACGCGTTTGCGTCTACCTATTCATGTTTTGACCTACATTTCTTGGGGAAAGTTGAACTGTTTTATGGATTTTTACATCTTTAATTTTTTCTAATTTAAATAACCCTGTTTACATAAAATGATTCATTCATTTTTAATTGCACTTAGATTACTATTAGATTTAATAACCTAGACAAATTATATCATGTTTTATGTTTTATAGAGCAACAAAGAATAATTAAAAAAAAATACATAACGCTATTTAAAACATGCCTAGATTGCTTAGTTTAAAAACAATTAAAATAAAATCAAGTCATTTAGAAACCTCAGTTTAAAAAAAACTAAATGATCCAGCAGAAACCCAGTGACATTGTTTTAAAAGCAGTAGACCCAGCAAGAAAGGCTCTGAAATTACGAGTGTACGGAACCCCCGGAGTAAATTGAGTGTGACAAATGCATCGGCCAGACCCAGTTAATGACTAAAGTTAATTTCAGAGTCCGCGAACGGAGTATACAATTCATACGGTATAGTATCGTAGCCCAGTGGCTTTCGCTGATCTGAACCGATCAGTGAAGTTAAGCAACACACACAGAGGCAGGAAACCTGATGGGTGACTAAAATGACAATTTATCACGAGCATTTTCGACCTTCGGAGGGCACATTAAGCTGTCGGTCCCGGCTGTTTTTCAATTGACTACAGTCGTTAAAATCAAGTCAGAGGCCATTTTGGCGGTTTAAAAAACCCGAATATCTTTTAAAGTTCGAGTGAATAGGCTTATTCTTGGTGTGCTCGCTAGATCCTCTGCCGCATCTTTGCCCTCAGCTAGATTGTCGTCAAGAGCGAACCCATTCCTAATTTTAAAACAACTTCCTTCAAGAACCCTATACAAAGATCGCACAAGTTTTGTATGCAGGGGCGATTTTTTTATTTTAGTTCAGTCCATGTTCCTCGGGTAAAGTTTTTTGTCGTAATTTTTTTTAAAATTCCGTGCCCATGGGCTGATTCACATCCTCAATTTTTGCTTATTGATTGAAATTCACACAATTATACGTACAGTCAACGGCATTAGAGTTTACTTTCCCTAATGGATAGTAAACTCTAATGCTCGGAGATAACATTTAAAATCTATTGAAGAAATTTGACAGTTTTGGATCGCATGATGTGCTGTTGACCCTGTACATCGTGGAAACCTAATACTAGTGCACCCAAATTTTTTTTCAAATACTTGCTGTCTTAACTTTTCTTATTCCATCCTATATCTGTCGCACAACTTTTCCATTGCTACCTTCGCTTCACAGTTTGAATGGAATGAAATATTTTTAAATTGTTTCTCTGGTTCCGCTCGCTTTTGTACCAAAAGGCTATTTCAGCTTAGCCACAGTTTTCAACTGAAAGTTTTTTTCAAATATGGTAGGGTTTTTTTAAATAGATTTCCAATTAAACGGGTTTCACATGTTTCTGTGTATACTAAATTGTTTTTTTTTATTGAATTGGGTGAACCATTTAACCTCTAAATGGTTGTAATTTTTTGTCACGCAATATGTTTGATAAACAATCAACTTAAATAGATGATTTAAACTTAAAGTGATTATAATTCATATTTCACCCGTAATTTTATGTTTGAAACAAAATGCACTGTACACAAAATGTCCCTTCTTTGCCACTTAACAGGTTTAACACCTCTAAATCGGTCAATCAAAGCAGTTAACATGAATATGCTGATTTACTGTGGTATCGAACATGAACTTCGCAAGCATCGCACCCTAGAGACGAACTATAGCGCTAACAAATTCCATCTGGAACAATCCCCGTGCTTCAAAGTTGATCGATGTACCTGTTAACATATTTGCAACTTCAGCGAGACTGGACGGCTTCAAAAGACACATATTTATGTAACTATGCTACTTTGGGCTTAGAATTTTAAGATTGGATGCGCCTTAAAGACTTATCGCACTAAACGACACCACACTACTCAAAATATTCTTTACTAGCATTACGCTCGGGACTTTGTTTCCGTGGGAATTCGAGAAACTTGTGTAGTTTATGTGTTATTCTGATGCTTGAGTTACAGAGCAGTACTACTGATCTGAACCGATTAGACGTAACACAAAATACAACCCTTACCTTGTCAAGATTCCTAGAATTTGTGCTGAGCGCTTCTGTACATCTTTCATATTGCGCACCGCTAAGGAATGGAGTTCTCTGCCTCTACTTCTGTCTTTTCGGACTCATATAACCCAAATCTCTTTAAAGTTTGAGTGAATAGGCATCCAAGATAAGCTTGCTACATCCTCGAACACATTTTCAAGTGCGAACCCATTCGTTTTAAAAAAAAAGGGTTGGATTTCTATGTTTGCAGATCTATCAGACCTTAACTAACAAATCTTCAAATCTTGGTAGGCATTACAAATTATCAAGAGTATAGCACTAGACATTGTCACATACAGCCTTTAAAATCTATGCTGTAGAGGCGACCAGCTGCATTTTGCCGGCTTTGTAGGTCAGGTCATAGGAGGCGAGCGGGACTCGTCTACGTTATTCAATAAACTGCAACAGAATTGTAAACTGTAGCATATTGACACTGAAATATATGTGCAACTCGACAATGCAACATGTGAAATTGGTAATACGTCCAAAAGTTGTGAGAAAATGGAAGTCTTCTTCGTAAAATATAATGACGGGGCAATATAAATTCGTAGGCATTGTGCTTAGGTATTTTATAGCCATAAATATTGAATGAACTGAACTTTGCGGCTAGTAACTTTGACACAGTAACTTTGACACTAAGTTTTGATCTAAGAATCTTGGGTTCGATTTCCGGTTGGGACAAATATTTGTGTAAAAAGCATATGTTTGTTCTCGGGTCACGTGTGTTCAGGTCTGTCTTTGTGTTTGTTCCAAGAAACCCATGACACAAGTCATAATGTGGGCCTTTGAGTGCGAATCGTTTTTTTAAGGATGCGGAAATAGGTAAACGATGAAAATGAGCACAGTACAGAATTAGACTATTCCTGTGGTATATGGATTGTGAGTCAAAAATGTCAAAAAAATAAACAAGATTTCGCCTTTCCATACATATACTTCAACTGACTACTTTACTGTTGAAAGTAAAAAAATATGGGTTTTTTGGGGTACTATATCTTGTGGTTTTTAAAGTTTCAGGGAAGGAGGTCCCACAGTTTCGCTAGCTAGACAGAATCCTTTAATTTTGAGTGCCCAGAAAACTTCACTTTGCTTTGATTTTCTCATGCGAGTAATTTACCATACAAAACATTAGTTAAAAATTACCAGCCAACATTGCGGCTTACTTAAATTGTAATTGAGCCAAAGTATAGGCACTTAAGCAGAAGTAGTGGGACGACATAACTCTTAAAAAGGCCAGTCTAAGTAACATTACTTATTCAAGAAACTCCTGTAGTAGAGACGGTACTACTCTCTTAACTAACTTACGCTACTCTGTGTCTAGTTGTGGAGTCAGAAGTTTTTAGTATTCTTAAGGAATGAGACTGGCATACATTTTCCTTTAGATTTCTGTTTGTCTGTGGGTTAAGGGATTTTATGTCTGTTGTCTGAGGAGCATTTTAAAAGAGAGTGAAGTCCTATAGTTTTTCTGGTAAAAAAATAAATTACGATAATTTTTCAATTCACTTTTATTAAAGTGATCCAGACTTTCTAAAATAATATTAAATCTGAAATTAAAAATTGTTCAATTGTTTATAATTTTTAAACGGCTGAACCAATTTCGATTAAATATAACTAAGAACCATTTTGGTTACGTCA
This sequence comes from Aproaerema taeniolella, assembly GCA_949987775.1. NCBI lineage: Eukaryota > Metazoa > Arthropoda > Insecta > Lepidoptera > Gelechiidae > Aproaerema > Aproaerema taeniolella. The sequence goes on from OX465260.1 coordinate 14,143,098, forward strand.
GTTTTCAAATGAAAAAAATCTCATCGAAATCGGCCCATTAGTTTAGGAGTTTCGATGCCACAGACAGACACACAGATTCAAACGTCAAACTTATAACACTAATTTTGTTGGGGGTTAAAAAAACACTTCTCAGTACGTTTTTAAAAACGACACATCTGGTATTGCATGTATAAATAATAGATGACGATGTTTTTTATTAATTGATAAAATAAAATTAAGAATGTTATGTCCGTAGGCCGCAAGGCCTATCATATTGCTTTATGAGGAATTCAGCAATCGTATTCAACATAAGTTAGAGCCGATTCGTCTCAGCACGTACAAAAACAGTTAAAATGCTGCATTGCTACATCCACTAAAACCACTTTTTCCCGAGGGTATGCAGCAAGTTCTAAAACGACGCTGGTCTCTGTAACTTGGTCCATAAAACTCTAAAATGTCTTGAGGCTCGAGTCAAGTCGACGTTCTACTGTTATATGTAAGAAACAGTATGGAGGCTGGTAATTAGCTACTGATTAAAATGTCCTACCAAAACATTTTATATAACAGATTATCTAAGCCCACAAGGTCATAACGCTTGTATCAGATATCGCTCGTAGACTAGTGGCGCTCGCTTATCTAAAGCGATCAGTGAGGCTAAGCAACGTACAAAGAGGTGGTTTGAAAACTATAAACGTTACACACAAACGTTACACACTCAAAGGCCCACATTAAGGTTTTCCCTTGTGACGTGGGTCCCTCGGAACACACATAAAGACAAACACAAATACCCATGACCCGAGAACAAACATTTGCTTTTTACACAAATATTTGCCCGACTGGGAATCGAACCCAGGACCCGTCGATCAAGAGGCAGCGCCACTACCACTAGACCAAACTTGTCGTCAATGGATATGGCAACAGGATTACTCACGTTCGTTACATACTTGATTATATCGGGTGAATTTAGGGGGTGTTTCTCGTGGAAGGGTTTAGTAGGTGACAACTTTCTCCAAGGAAACTATTTAAAAAAAAAACAACGGGTTGCACTCCGGGAGTGCCGGCAGAAGTAAAAACTTAAACATATATTACTTCCTTGCGGTCTCCTCTCCCTCCGTGTTACGAATTTTCGATCATGTCAAGTGCCCTGACGCGAGTTTAACATTTTTTACCTATACTTCAGAGTGCACAACATCGCTAAAGAAGTTTTCAATTCAAAAAAAAATCGACTCGAAAATCGAAAATCAGCTGATCGCACATGTTGTATGGAAAGGCGAAAATATTTTTTCATATTTCGCCCTACCTTCATCTGTGAAAGTTGTTCAGTTTCATTGGCTAATTCACATCCTTAATTATTATGAGGAAGGAAGGAATTTTTGAGAAAGTTTACCTACTGTAGAATCCATTTATTCCACAACTATGCAGACTTTATATTCACATAAGTGCCATCGCTTTTCAACATCTCTGTGTTCATTTTTAATGCAAGCAACTCTGTAGCTAAAAAATGGACGCTAAGAGTTAGTTTTACCGAGAATTATGTCATAAATCTTTTTTTTTCTGAAGGCTATTCAGTCCCTTTGCTGGGCAAATGCCTCTGCCTTTTTTTTCCTATTAGTCCCGGTTGCTTGCAAACTCCCATCAGTTCCTCCGATATCCGGTGAGGTCATCATGCTATCTCTTCCATGGTCTACCCCGACTACGGTGACCTTAAGGTAACCACCACGTGGTCACCCTCATCCACCCATGCGGGCAAATAAATCATTTTATGGTTTTTAAAAATCTTCATTCAGATTTTTTATTTATTGTGCTCTAGACTAACCAACAAAATTCGATTTCAATTCATATTAGGTAAGATAGAACACAGATTTTCAGAAATAACAAAACTTAACGTTGCTGTTTGATGGTCACTAAAATATTGTTTAACTTTTATCTTTTTTTTGTGGTGATTTTCATGAACTGTGGTTCCAAGGTACCCCAAAACTGAAAATGAGCATGAATATTGGGTGACTTACATTAGAATAGAATAGAATAGAATAGAATAGAAAAATCTTTTTTTTATAGGACATTCAGGATGTCACTTAAAACAAGTCAAGATTACAATGAAATACATACAAACATACATTAAACGATTTAAATACATACATACGCATTCGTACCTCTGATCCTACTGACTCTACGCCTATTTGCAAAGGTGCAGTCTTCCTCAGAGAAGAACCTAAGCGAAAATTATTAGTTAGCGAAACCTAAGCGAAAATTGTTTCCCTATGAAACTTAACAAATTTCCCTCAGGAATATTGTATTCTCAAAACAACATTTCGATATCACACAATAAGACAATCAGCTGATTATATTTTTTGTGACCTATTTTCCTTGAGGAAAATTGTTCAATTGACGGCCAGTTTGGTCAAGTGGTAGTGGCGCTGCCCTTTGATCGACGGTTCCTGGATTCGAATTCCATAGTCTGGGCAAATATTTGTGTAAAAATCTGATGTTTGTTCTCGGGTCATGAGTGTTTGTTTCTGACTTTATTTGTATTCCGAGGGACCCTCGACCCAAGGGAAAACCTTAGTGTGGGCCTTTGAGTGTATGGATTAATTTTTACTAACTAATTAAAAATCACCGAATACAACATCATTCTTATACCAAGAAATAACCATATAGTAGAGTCAACTCTATGTGTACCTGCACACAATCCCAAATATTACATTAACATTTCAGGCATTGCGAGCTATGTCTAACAACAAGGCAGACTGGGCTAGGTAACATCTTGAGAGACCGTTTGTCTATAATTTAACACTAGATGTATATATAACTCATTTGCAGTAGTATTCTGATACCGTAATATGAAATTTAAGTTTCCACAGGTGGCTGGCATGTATTGTATATCATGTCATAATGTAAACAAATCAGCCACTTAAATCTTATTTCAGACAATTTGTACATTTTTCTTTATATCGTTAACTCTAGAGTTACGAACAAAAATACGTCTAAATCTAACAGAAAAAGTGTCCTTTTTGTGTTATTTTCTAGAAAGCATAGGAATAGGATGATAACAAATTATCAAACTGCTACGATTTGTTTGAAACTTAATTCAAAACGAAAACAAAGTTTCAACTGGTGTCCGGTTCAAGTTTTTAATTTCCTCAAATTTCACAACCACGATGCCGCCATATCTCAATGTTAACCAATGACATTTTTTTTTCTTTATTTCTTACTACAAAGGGTAAGCTTAAAACTAGTGGCAGGTGACTCCTAGTAAGCTCAACGCCTGTGTCAGGAGTCACCGCTCTTCTATAACTAACAAACATAATATATAGTAAACTAACTAGCAAATATCTATCTTATAGTAAACGTCTGTGTGATTATGTGTGTATGTGTGCGTGTGTGTGTGTGTTGTATGTGAGTGAGTGAGTGTGTGTGTGTGTGTGTGTGTGTGTGTGAGTGTGTGTGTTTGCGTGTGTGCAGACCCGCCAGGTTTTATTTTGCTTGTTGCAAAATGCGTTATGTACAGCCTTTTATTCGTAGCTTGGGCTGCTGAGTAGCCAGCCCTACGACTATGTCTTGGGATCGGTAACATTCTTTTGAAGTTCCACTGGCTACCCAGCAGTTCCTCTACCTCGTCATAGGATGACATGATTTGATTTAAAATCTTCATAATGTATTAAATTGAAGGTCTGACTCTTCAACGCCCTGCTCAAACCTTTAGGCACAAAGGTCCATAACGGAGGCAAGGAATAAGTAAGGATTTTAGAGCTTTATAAAATTTCCGCGGCAACGAAGTTCCGGGCTTCCTTTAGTTACCTATACAATTTACAGAACGTTTTTATAAAGACTTAGTTCGCGGTAAAAAATGGTCACTTTCAGGCTCCCCATCTATATCTGTGCGCAAACAATCAGGTTAATCCTTCGCTCCGTTAAGATATAACAAACAAACAAAGCTAACTTCACTTTTATATTATCAGTAAGGATTAATTCCAAAAATTTTGTGTCAAGAAATGCAGTTCCATAGTCCTGCTACCTTAGTAGAATATGCCTTCAAAATTGGAAGCCAGCCGGTGCATTTTGCATAATGTCTAGCTGTTTAGGTACATTGCTTGGCCTGTTGTCTCCTAGGTATAGCTGTATACCTAGATATAGACACATTTAATGTTATTACGGTCCTACGTCCGTTGGAAATGCAGTTACAGTAACTGTTGCCATAAAAAATAATGTTTTGAGGAGTCTGTGTGCTGATTTTGGATTCCAACTTTGCTTAAAAATCCGATCTATTTTTAGCTTTATTTGGTTTTGTAGCGACTTAAAGAATGTTTGTATAACCAGATTCCTGGAGAAGGTTGCTTGGAACAAATCTTCATAATAAAAAAGTGCAAGGTCCTCACTCATTCATTGATTCATCAACGCTCAGCCCAAACCTGTGGACCTTGAAAGTTATAAGGCACAAGGCTTCATTTTATAACTTAGGCACGAAATAAGTTAGGATTGTATGAAATTTCTGTCCAGGGCGTTCTCTAGTCGCTTCATAAAAATGAGGCCGCTCTTTATGCATTTTTGTGGATCAGGTAAGTCTAGTTTTTCTTTCAACTCAATAAATTGAGGACGCATTTCCCGATTGGTTAAATAACTAACCTAGTAACCGGAAGGTTGCGGATTTGAACTCTGGTTAAGGCATTTACTAGATACGTCTTTTCGAATTTATATATGGACTAGCTTTCCGCCCGGGACTTCGTTCCCGTGGCATTTTTTTAGTTTTTTCTTTCATAAGAACCTTCTCCTGACAATGAGGAACACAACGAAAAAAGAATCATCCAAATCGGTCCAGCCGTTCAGGCGTGATGCCGTGACAATGAAAATCGGGTTCCATTTTTATATATATAGATATCTGTTTAATTATCACTTGCTCAGCGGTGAAGCTCGCGCGTCTGAAAAATACGTTTTCGAAGGGCGCGCAGTCCGCTAACCCGCATTGTGCCAGCGTGATGGACCATGGCCCAAACCCTCTTCAATGTTACAAAGAAACAGACGGAACATTATTTCATTGAGTAAAAAAGAACATGAAATTAAGTATAATTTAACACAAAACAAAGACGAACCAGCATAACCGGGGGCGGCAGACATAAAACACGGTATAATTTAATCATTGGCGCGCACCCGGAACAAATTACAGTCAAAGAACGTCCAGATGGCCATTAGTCAGTTAACTGGGGCTAGTTTTTCACCCAGAGCCCGCGAATTTTGAATAACAGCCCGGTTTCGACGGTGTAGGTAGAAAATGAAGCCTTAATTGCAAGTCTGCAAAGTTTTAGGGTATCTGGCGAAACATCAATATTCTTTAATGACTTGGGTGGAGATCTATAGCGGATAAAGGTACTATACATTATTAGGATCGTAAGCTGCTTAATGATGCCTGATAAAATATGCATTGTTGAAAATCAGCGATTTGCCTTTTAGCAATATTAACGCTGAGCTATGCCTGATTTGCGCACACACATTTATTTTTTCATTTTCCCTTTTTATACGAGATTCGACTATATATATATATTTAAACTGACTTCAAAAAAGAGGACGAAGTTCTCCACCGTTTTTTAAGTATGTTCACCGATTTATAGACCGATTTTAAAAATTATTTTGTTCGAAAGAAACTACTCCAGATTTATCACCAATTCAGGCTCTGATTTTGGAATCGTAGAAAAATCGAGGGATACCCTCGAATTTATTAGGATTCAAAAAGATCAGTAAGTAAGTAGAACATTTAATGCTACGTCTTTATTTTTCGCTTTTTGAAGTCAGTTTATTTTTATAGTAAAAAGTTTGACCACAGTCTCGCTTAAATTAAATTTGACAAAATGGTTACTACAAAATTGCTTCTATAAAATAAAATAAAAAAATAATAAAACGCCATACACTCAAAGGCCCACATTAAGGTTTTCCCTTGTGTCGTGGGTCCCTCGGAACACACATAAAGACAGACACAAACACCCAATGACCCGAGAACAAACATCTGCTTTTTACACAAATATTTGCCCCGACTGGGATTCGAACCCAGGACCCGTCGATCGAGAGGCAGGGCCACTACCACTCGACCAAACCGGCCGTCAAATAGTACTAAGGAATATCTTGAAACTAAACATAATGAATTGTAATAGATTTGGACATTTGTATTAATTCTTGACATTTTGTATTTACATAATTATTTTGACATTTATTTTTATTTATTTATTTCGTAACATCATGCTGTAGAACCATTATACCTAGAACTCATGTAAATTATTATAGAATGTTTTGTTTTGGATTTAAAAAAAAAATTATGATGAAAAACATTTGCATGCTTACATGTAAGCTGAAAACACTGCACCTAATATTATTTATGATCTATTTTATACTGTTTTCTTGCAAATAAATACTTCTTATTCTTATTCTTATGTATGTTTGTTGGAAAGCGCAAAACCATAGACGGAAAACTAGTAAACACACTTTGAAAGTATACCTAACTCTAAGGTAGTACTACGAACAACAATAGAAAACGTTTCTCGCTCCCAAAAGTAGCAGAAAATATTCTATTTATCCTTCACAAACACTAGTTCATTGCTATTCTGGACCACGTGCCTCAAAAGAAGCTTCTAGATGCATGTGGATGGAATAAAGAAGTTATTTGTTGCCTTCCGTTTTGTTAGAACTAACTTGGCTTTTAAATACTTCGGTGGTTACTTAGGCTTTTTTTGGAGGCATGAGCTGAATAAGAACCGTTTTGATTAACTACAAGGTAGATGTTTTTTTAACGATCGCTTTTGTTAAGTCGCATTGATGCTACGTTCTACCTACACGGTTCTGGTTTCACATTTATGGTTCTGTTCTATTGCCAAGTATTGGTACAAAAATCTGCTTCATCATTGACATACTACATGAGGCTACATGAGCTCATTCCGCCTGCTCCTTTTTTCCATCGGACGTCCAGACGCACTGCGGGGTACCACCCTTATCTTGTCGAGATCCCTCGGATACGTACTGAGCGCTATTCTTCATCTTTTATATTGCGCACTGCCAGGGAGTGGAATTCCCTGCCGGCGTCTGTATTTCCGAGTTCATACAACCCAAATATCTTTAAAGTGCCAGTGAATAGGCTTCTTCTGGGTGAGCTCGCTACATCCTCGACCACATCTTTGCCCTAAGCTAGATTGTGGTCAAGAGCGAACCCATTCTTAATTTAAAAAAAAATACTAAGAAAAAGATTCTGGTTGCCAATAGTACTGATAAAAAAAAATTGGCTTCATCATCGACATGCTATGAATTTTATGTTTTTTAATTGTAATTTTTGTAATCTATGACCGACATTTTGGAGCATCGGAATGTCACTATACAAACGTGACAAGAATGTATAACCCGGCGTAATTCAGACGATGACTTACAGAATGGATGCCCTAATATTCGTTTCCAGGTCTGGGTGTAAATTGGTACGAGTATATTGCATGTAAAGTCAGAAGTGGAAATTTGCACAGTAAATACTCAATCAATTGATGATCATTTCTCTTAAATGTTTATAAAAATAAAAAATTTAATCAGTTTTTTACTACATCGCCGTTGCACAATTATTGCTTATTTCCTGATTGTCTTTTGTTTTTCATCTGTTATTCAAAAGTTCAGACAAGTTCTAAATTTAAATAAAACAGTCTTTATGGCCTCTTGCAACATATACAAACTCTTTGGTGACTTTAAGTTAATTTAATTAAATAAACTCTTTTTAACTAGGATTACATATAAAATAAAGTGCATAATATAAGCCTATTGAACGATGACGCTAACACATCAGACCTATGAGGAAAGGGGAAAAATATATCTTGTATATATTTGACGCTAGCTTGGGAGCGCTCTTTGGCAAAAAGAAATGGTAAATAAAATCTAAGCTGCTGCGCTTTATTCTACAAAATACACAAACAGTTCGAAATACTCGTAAGAACTGAAACAACATTGATTCCTTAGCTGCATTTGCTCTGTAGGGAACCCCGCCCTTATTATACGAAGTAACGCTGGAATAGTAATGTATGCACTTTCCTTATAGCCAATATCTTATTCAGAAGCAGCCGTTTCGAACCTTGTTTATAGAGGGCCCCTATTGGGAGATGGAATTTTTCGCGGGAATTTTAAAGTTGGTCGCGGTGGTGAATTGTAATCGGAGACGAGGGAGTAGGTTGGAGTATATTGTTACTAGAGAGTGGAGAAAGGGCTGGCTGGGTGAAATTTGAGCCATATGCCGACTCTCAAATAATGCGTTTAATACAGATGTATATGGCAAGAGGCATAGCATGTGCTTACCTTAAGCTGTGTATGAGATTGTGAATGTGTCTCTTCGTCATCAGCTCATATACGTCCCCACCGAGGGGCACGGGCCTCCCTTCGAAGTGGTTTTAGGCCATAGTCCACCACGCTGGCCCAATGCGAGTTGGTGGACCGCTCGTCTATCGAAAATGAGTTTTCTTGAACCGGCGGGTTTCATCACGATGTTTTCCTTCACCGTTAAGCAAGTGATAATTAGAAATCCGTACATAAATCCGAAAAGACAAATTTTACTGGTACAGGCCCGCACCAGGATTTGAACCCGCGACCTTCCGATCACAAGTCTGGCTCATTACCAACTGGGCTATCCCTGCATTTCTCTCTTATGTATTATTATTGTATTCATGTGTGATCTTGCCTGTTCTACGTGTCTTTATTTCTTTTCTGTCTTTATGAAAAATGGCTTCCAAATGTATTAAGCAAGCTTTAGTCTGTCATTAAATTAGGGTATGAGGCAAGATGACTGAAAAACTGAATACTTGTAATCTTTTTACGACGCAGAAGCAATTTTGTATAGGTAGCTAGTGTAACTACTTAAAATGTAGTAATGCCGCATATCTATCTTATTAATGCATTCAATTCAAATTATTATGTCGCTTTGAGTATTGCCGTCCATATTGTCAGCAAAGAAATTGTTCTATGAAGTTTGGGAAACGCGAAAGATCCAAAAAAGTTCTTAAAACAAATATCACCCGCTGGGTACTGGCTATCAAGAAAGGGGAACGTGATGAATTTTAAAATTGGAATATTGGAACGCCGTTTTATCGATATTCAAATTGATGAATCATCGTGGAACTCCAAAGATAAAATACTTGAATTAGTGATGTGAAATGCCGCGGTTTTATAGGGTTGGCTAGCATACGGTTTATAGTGGTTCAAAATAGATTTTATTGACGTTAGCTAAAGTTTTTGAACTCTATATTGAAGATAAGGCTTCATTAAGTTAATCCTACTGAAATAAAGTCGCATTAGGGTAGTTTGACTCGCCTCAAGTGGCAATCAGTGATTTCTCCCTACTTAAGCAAGGAATAAGTGTGCATGCTTGTAGAACAAACACCGTAAGTAAAGTTTTTATTTTTTTATTTATTTAGCGCTTTAGTGATTTAGTTTTTTAAACAAAAGGTTGATACCTAAAACAAATTAATATTATTTTGTACTAATGACCTTAAATATTAATCCTACTAATATGAAAAAAAATCATATTGTTTTTGCGGATGAATGAATGGACCGGTAGACTGATGTTTGTTACTCCTTCTCGCAACAACTACTGGATGGATTTTGAAGAAACTTTGCAGTAAAGTAGCTAAAATATCAAAATTACATAAAAGCTACATAATTTTCCCAAATTCCTACGGGAATGAAGTCCCGGCAAAATGCTAGTAACTAACATGGCTTTTAATATATTCTATAAAATTCTTTAACTTTGGCTGTTCTGATAGGAATATACGCGTGATTGCAAGTATGTAATATAAGAGCAAGTAAAAGGCCTTTTTAAATTCAAAGGCAGAAAAATCCAATCGCTTCAGTGAGGCACTTTAAGCTTCCAATCAGTGCTGAAGCTTAGACACTAGCAAAAAAAGAATTCTTGATCGCAAGCCGAGACGTAACTATGTTTACCTTATCGAACCTTTGAACAAGAAATGAACGACCAAATATACTTTTTTATATCTCTGAATAAAAAGAGAAATGATTCCTGATTTAAAAAAATAGAATGTTGAAATAATTCGGATGTTGAAATAATTTTATTTTTAAATATCCGCTTTGACGATTCGGAGAATTTGAATTTCTTTTTTATTTTCTATTGTTCAATCTGTATTGAAAAACCCGATGTAGAAATATAAGGAAAATAATCGGAATTGAATTTAAATAATGATTTCATGTTAAGGAAGAAAAATAAACATTATTTTTTTCGATTTACAAACCAACGACGGTTTCACTTTTGACAGCTCAAAGTGATGTCAAATGAGTTATTAATTCGAGTTCATAAAACAAACGATTTTGCTTATAAAAAGTCGATCAAAGGAAGGAAATTCCGTTTTTATCTATTCTGCATACACACACATACTCTTGCGCCGGCTGGCTGCGGCAGCAGGGTGAGTCGGAGCACGATGAAGTAATAAGAATATTACATTTAGGCTGATTACATTTATTACACAAAACACTTCAACTTTTGACGTTAGTTTATTACAAAATACATAAAACGGTATATTATGGCACGCCTGCGACGGAAACTCAGTTGGGTCTGTGTCATCCCAGCGAATGACAACTAGAAGTGTTCAATTTTGAATTTGGTTTAGGAATGCCAAAACTGAAGAGTAAAAAGAATGGAGAAGGAGGGTGAAGACGAGGCGCATGCCGCTTCGTTACATACCTGCCTACGTCAAATCCCTTTTGAAGTAGGCAGAGCACCAAAATAGTTGTAAAACTATTTGAAGCAACATTTTATATATTTGACATTAATCTTTAGATGGATCATGAGCATACTGGTAATAAGTTGTCAGCCTCAGAACTACAATGTCCTATATCATTCAGCCGATTCCCATTTTTAACCCCGACAAAAAAAGAGGGGTGATATAAGTTTGATGTGTGTATCTGTGTCTGTCTGTGGCACCGTAGCTCCTAAACAAATAGACCGATTTTTATGCGGTTTTTTTATTAAAAAATATATATGTATTTATTTAAAAGGTTTAACCATTGACGTCATCACAATGGTTTTTATCTATATTTGATCAAAATTGGTTAAGCCGTGTAAGAGTTAAAAGCAATAACTGCTTTACCACAAAACATCAAAACACCACTTAGTCAAAAACTACTGACTTATTTCAGTTTGTTGTTGTTTAATTAATCTCTTTCAGAAAATGTAAAGTTTTTGTTCATACAGACAGTTTTTAAACATTATCAAAGTTTTTTTTTGTAGTAAAGTCCAAAATGTCGGGGGCTATATAATTTTTTTTAAATTTTAGAGTTATCAATACTTTGTCAAAAACCACAAAGTAAAATTCATTTCAATGCACAAAAAAATTATAAACGTATATTTTGCGCTCCATACATTCCCCGAATAAGCTGAAACTCATTTAACTGAGCCATCATAGCAGGATACAGATTGAATTCACTGCTGTGGTACCGTAGATAGGATTAAAGTCAGTGCATGTGGTTTTAAAGTTGTCCGTCCAACTTTTTTTTTATCCTGATATAAACTTGACCGTCAGTTACTTTTATGATCCAACGTGTTGCAAATAAAGAATCAATAATTCTTGTCTTAACAAATGACCAATAATAACAAAGGTTTATCCTTTTTAGTTATTCATTGATGATGTTCATGTCCTTTTTTGATATAAATCTTGACATTATTAATTAGTTAATTATTATTTTTAAACAATTTTTGCACGCTAATGTTACATTGGCAAGACATGCATGTACTTACGTTACTTATGAATCAATTCTGCTCTAAATACCGATATTTCTATTCTATTCTATTCTTTCTTTTTAAGTAGGTTACCATCTTTTTGAAAAATATTTCCGATTGGAAGCTTACAAAATAATAATAATAACGTGAAATAACCAAAAGATTACTAAAAATAAAAGCATTAATCACTTATCGTCGACAATTTAAAGCGCGGGGTATCATGTTTATCAATCCGAAAACAGCCAAATATTTTCTGAAGCGAAGTATTTTTAAACAAAAACAAATCGCGGCCCCAAAAAAATCATTACCTAATGAAACCTTCGATAGGACGAAATCTATATGGTTCGTGTTTATCGATGATTTAACAATAACAACAGCCTCAGGCTTCAAAACAGATTTAGAAATAAAAAATAATGCCGTAATCGATATATTTTGGATGAAGGTAATCCTAAAATTGTGAGATAGTACAGCGGGAAGGATAATATAGGGGTTCGTAGGTCGACGACAAAACAGGTTGATGATAGAAAAGCCAAGAGCGTGTCGGGCCACGCAAAGTATTGCTCATTAACTTGAAAAGCCAACTATAGGTAGTTTTCTTTTATACTTTGTTATAAAAATATGCTATCTATCATTGTGAATTTTTTTACATTTTTAAGGCAACTGTCCAGCTGAGTTTCATAAAACTTAATATTTTACGAAAATATCCCTGAATTTAAAAACGTTCTTCAAACCATGGTATAATTAAATAGGAAATAATAAATATTAGTAAGGAGATAATAAAAATATGATACTGGATCAAATAAAAGTATTGCTCATAAAAAGCTAAAGGTCCTTGTACAGAAGAACCCCAATGCTTGATTCAAATTTGATTAAGGGGCAGTGACTATAAATCTTGTAGTTTGAAAAGTCGTTTACCCTTGTTAACTAAAAGCCAGCAAAGTTATAACTAATTGTCATGCAACTGCACAACCGTAATTAGAAAACAAGTCGGTTACAGTTTTAGATGCAAATAGGTATGTAACTCGTACTTCCAATTACTAAGGAGATTGTGGGATGAATAATTAAACAGACAGAAAAGTAGGAAGAAGAATCAGATTCATCAATTTAGGTGACAAACTATTTGATTTTTTAAAATATGCTGCTGACAAACGGCAAAATACAAACAACAAAAACAAAATTACTGATTGATTAGGTATCTTTACTAGAATTTTAAATACAAGTTGGATTTACTCTATTTAGGAAAACGGTGACAACATAGATACTTAATGATATATCTAATAAGTGATAACTGTCATACTGTTTGTCTGGTGGTTTTGGAAACACGTGTTACTCTGTCTTCCCCAGCAGGGATGGCATGAATTTAGGATGATTGAACACAATACAATCTGTTTTGTAGAGAAACACCTAATGGCTATGTCAGTTATAAGTATGTTAAATTATACTAACGGTAGCTCTAACAGTACAAGAAACCTGCACTTTATAAGAAAAAAATCCGTTGAGACTCTACCGAGACACAACTGGGATCTTTTCTTCTTATCATATAGGTGTAGTCAAGTATGTGGCGATCTTGACTAACCTTGGTGTCAGAGTTTTCAAACCGCTAAATGACCTCTGCCTCGCTTTTAACGACTGAAGTCAATCGACAACAGCCGGGACCACCGGCTTAACGTGCCCTCCGAGGCACAGAAACGCTCGTGATAAACCAATTTGGTCACCGAACCGGTTCCCTGTCCCTGTGTGCGTTGCTTAACCACACTGATCGATTCAGATCAGCGAGAGCCACTGGGCTACGATTTAACTGAAATGATTTAAACGGTTGTCTGTTCAAAACAAACGATAATCAAGTACAGAAGTACAAAAATGTTTACACAATACAATAAATGAAACAAAATCTCCCCCACTATCGGTCCAAATCAAAACAAGTCCCGAAGTGAGATCCGACCTCAAATTAGATCTGTCGACGCCAAAAGCTATTTGGATAATCAAATCCAACATAACCCTGTAACTAAAGTACTACGAGGTAACCGGGTTAACTAAACTCCTTTTTAATGAAAGGATTTGAAGACTAGATCCAGGTAAGCGGTAGATTTGAACACTATTATAGAATAGAACGGCACATATGGTGTTACCCTAGAATTTGACATAGTAACTGATAACTACGTATGAATACTATTTTAAAGATAATATAACTGATCCTAAAGTCGGATCGAATGTTGCCGCTTTTTTACAAAATGCAATTAATGTTGTGCTTAAACGATTTACTCAATTTAATCATTTCAGTACAGTGATCTAAAATCCAAAATATATGTCTAATGTGTGTTTTTGCTACCTAATAAGGGGAAAATCAATTATAAAAGCAGGGGGGCTAATCAATTATAAAGTACCTTATCGTGGCACCGGTAGAAATAAAGGCCTCTTCTATATTCCTCTCTGTCGGACCAACGCTGGAATGCGTTCTCCGCTATATCGAATGTGTAAAACGTACAATGACCAATTTTTGGACATTGACATATTTGGATCTACGCTATATAAATACAAACGCGAGCTTGCACTAAAGAAACGTTAATTAGGTAATTGTTATTATATAATTAATATATATACAATATACATTTATTAAAATATATATTTTATTACATACTATATTATATTTATATATTTTCAATTATTTTTTTCCTTATTAATTATCTACTTTTTTTTTCTCAGCACTCTGTGACGGCTGAATCTTGTTAAATTGTTGTGGAACATGTTGTTGGTATACACGTAACACACTCAACTTATTGATGTTATCAAAAAATCTGTGATTTGTCTTGTGTAATACTGTTTGTGTTCTTCTTAATAAATAAATAAATAAAATAAATAAATAAATAAACTAGAACATTTCGATCTGTCAGTTTACTCCGTCTGATTAAAAATCCGACTTTTAGCGCTTAGTCCCGTTTCCTTATACGGCGTAACGCTTGACCAATTTGACCATGATCCAGGATTTGGAAGGTCAGATCATTACAGTCAAGTGATTGCCGTCTGACCTCCGTGATCCTGTTTACAGGGGACCGGATCAGGTCATGGTTACACATTTTGTCTTTTGCCAATTTTGTTGGTTACACATTTTTTCTTTTGCCATTTTGTCTTTTGCCATGGTTACACATTTTGTCTTTTGTCTTTTGATAAAATGGTTACACATTTTGTCATGGTTACTCATTTTGGGTTTCCTCATAATAATGATTTCTCTCACCGTAAGTGTGCAACTGATGTACATAATTCAAAAAACTATTTATTGATGCATGGCGGGCACTGGATATGGAACTCGGTAGTTCTTGCTTGCTTAGATCACCGACGCTGTTTAATAATATTGTGGTGAAAGGACTTGACGTCATCGCAGACTGTTGCCCAGGCTGTGCCGAGCGTATGGAATCATTGCTACACTGTTCGGGGAGGTTCCATCCATAGATAATACACATTTTTATATAGCCATAAAATTTTATCTATATTTGAAAGGGTTTTTTAATGAACTTTTTTTTGTATCTGACTTCTTGATATTTGTTTAAAAACACTGTAACCTTCAGCTAGATCTTGCTATATTTTCACGTCTCAATAATTATTTTCACTGCTCAATCACAATTGCTATAACCAAAATTTGTCAGTCTCGAAAATTTTGACACTAAACGCGCAGAAAAAAAGACTCACCCTAAGCTCTTCACGTACACATATAATACTTTTGACTGGCTCTTCTGCATCCCATGTAGTAGGACGTTTAAGATCTAATTTGGATTTGCAAGCCACACTAGAGCCTACCATCACTACAACATCCACCCGAACTGAACATGATGGAGTCGCCATAGCCGGACACGGCGTGGAGAACATATATATTTCTCAGTGAATAAAAAATAAGGTACTTACAACGTCGATGAGCTGACTAAGCCGTAGCCCCATCTTGACGGTGAGCCGGTCCGAATTGTTCCCGACAGGCCGGATCAGGCGGTTGTAATTTGAAAGCAAATCGTCATACAGCCGCTTCGCTTCTGGGTTTGCGACACTTAGGCGGCCCCACACGCACAACACGCCGACCAAAAGCGCCAACACCATCTTAGGCTAACACCACCCCTGTGGACAAGAGAGAATCATGTTAGATTTCATCATATCATCAACCGTTTTTCTGTAAAGGGGCTGCTGCAGCATATAGTGGTTTGAAAACTTTGACACCATCATAGCATAACTAGCATAGCTCGCGACGAACTCGCGCTTTACGCCCACTTAGATGACGTGACGGACGGTAGAACTTCACTTTGATTGCGCGAGGGCACCGAGCAATGGCTTGCTCGCCCTCTGGCATTGTCACGTTGTCCTTAAGTTACGGGGGTCATGGTTTAGCTGTGACATAATGCTGAGTCAAGACCTATTCGCCAACGCGGTGCTTATCAAATTACAGAAGTTAAACACTTTTGTTGACATGTATGTGCCAAATTGAAGCCTTCAAGATCTAAGGGTTTGGGCTTAACGTTGACAAGGGAGTTCAGTTTTCGCGTAAAATGACTCATCAACATTGAGCCTAATTTCCTTGAAAAAAGAAAGCTGAATGTTTAGGTTTATGAAATTTCTATAAAATTCAGTTCTAGTCGTCTATTGATCAATAAACATCACAATAAACCTATTTATACTTCGGAAATTATAGCCCGAAGCTTCCGGCAAACTGTTTTGTTCTTAAGACATAAAAGTAAATGTCTAAGTTAATACAAAGTGACTTTATTACTTTGAATTAGTAATTTCAGTTTTATAGGAACCATTAGCCTCTCCAATCTTCATGGGATTATTCGGGGTGGTATAATGCCCCTAACAGCTTACAGTTTTACTGTCAACTCGACCTTTGAAGAACAGTAAAGTTTGGGAAGATATTGATTTGGTACCTGAGAGGAGACGAAATGATTTGTTATTGACGCTCATTATTTGCATGCTATTATTCTACACATTACTTATCTCGGGTAGCTTTGTTATAATTCATTATAATGCTATGTGTTTTTAAGATAAAAGGGATAGAATAACAAATTACAAAAGGAGAACAAAGATGTTGTACTTTAAAAATTAAAAATCCCATCAAAAAATCGTTTTAACGCTCATCACAGAATCCCCCTTTGACTGAAAAAAGAAAACAAAATTAATTGTTTTTTCTGTAGGCTTTGAAATTAGAACGGGTTATCTTTATACAGTCCATAATCCCTGTAGGAGTAGCCAGAGCGGCGTGTGGTTGAATTCCGAGTATTATTAGATGAAACATGAGTACAGTAGTGACAAGTTGTCACCATTTTGCCCACGATAAAGCAAAACCCTTCCAACTTACCAGCTTCTACAGTAAATACGTCTGATACGAGCTGTCAGCTAGTAATTTCTAAGTTTTTTTTCGCTCCCAGTGTAGTGTGAATTGTGACTCAGTGTGAATGTGAATGTTTAACCCCCGGCAAAACCGAAGGTTGTTATAAGTTGGACGACTGTGTCCTGTGGCATTGTAGCTCCAGTAATAATAAACCGATTTCGATGCATTTGTTTATGTTTGAAAGCTTAAAAAATCTTGATGGTTTTTAGCTATAATCTACGAGCACTCAACCCTATATAGAGACGTAATACAAGGCTACCCGAACCTGTCAACTCGTCAGTAGTTAGTCACTGATATTATAAGGCACGCCCTAGCGATCGTGTTCGGAATCTCTTCGGATTACTTCGCACCTAGTTGACAAAAAGTTGACAGAATCGTTTTCTTTCAAATTCGCATGTATTACGTCTCTATATAGGGTTGAGTGCTCGTAGGCTATAATTGATAAAAATTGGTTTACCCGTCTTGAGTTTAGAATATTTTGAATCTTGAATCTTTATTAGCATCATTAGCCCAAATATATCCCTACCCAGAGGCACGGACTTCCCTTCTAAACAATAAAGGAGGTTTAGGCCATGGGTGGACCATCGCCAGTGATTACTAATTATAATAATACAACAGTATTTATATTTTCAAAGTAATCGACATTCCAGCCGGATCAAGTCCGGACTACGGCTAAAGCCGGACTTAATTACGAGATAAAGTTAGAGTAAAGTACAAGGTACCGCAATAAATCAATCTTGTGTGCACAACAAACGATAGAAGGAAAATATATGTTTTAATCGATTAGTAGAATTTTTTTTTGTTAACCCATATACGTCCCCACCGAGGGGCCATACAAATATAGGTACCTAAATACTTTGTCTCGCCAAGTAAAGTGCGCACATTAATATTAGGGTTGTTATTTTTAAACATGGGTTTGGTTGCTCAATGATTTTAATTATGTACATTATTATTCAGACTGTTTTCGAAAAATAGACCTTCTGTCTTTGAATACAAAGATTAAAACGTCAGTCTCGTGTTTTTATGTTACACGTAAGACCATTAAAAAGGGAACGGAAGTTACTGATGCTTTAGGCTGTCCTGCTTTTTCTTTATGTTTCCTTAAAGGCTTTGCGCTATTTATTCTTGTTTTGCAAGCGTTTTATAAATGACGACCCCTTCCATGCTGGACTGGGAGTGAAAGAAAAACTTAGAATGTGCCAGCTACCTACTCTTCCCAGGTATACAGTAAAAGTCTGTAAGAGGTATACGAGAGTTTTGCTGTATAATGGACGAAAGGCTGACCTCTCACCATTATGCAACTTGTTTCATCTGATAACTTTCACTATTTGTGTCAAACGTAGCATCTAGTGGTTCTAGAACCACTGATGCTCTGCCTATCCTGTTAGGGATTATAGGCGTGAGCGTATGTTATAAATGACTAGAGTTGGCCCGGGATTTTGTTCCCGTGTTAATTTCGTAAAATCCTTCCTCTTTCCTTGCCTACGTTATAGAAGGAACCTTTGTGCTAAATATCAGCTTTATAAGTTCAAGAATTTGGTTTGGACATTGATAAGTCAGTGAGTCAGCAGCTCGAGTACGATAGTGATAGTGCGCGTAATGCGCCGCGTTCCTATGTCAAAATGTCAACATTGACAACACCAGAGGGCGCAAGCCTTTGCGCGGGCCCTCGCGCAATCAAAGTGAAGTTTCAGCGTCAGCCGAGTGGCATGACGCGCGAGTTTGTCGCCATCGTGCTCGAGCTGCTGGACTTAAATATTAGAATAGACATTCTGCGCGAAGATTTTCGATTATAATCTATATAATAAATCAAAAAGTTTTATATTTATTTGTAAATTCCTTATTTACTTATTTCATTGTACATTTTCCTCTACTATTTCAATTGTGTTATCAAAATACGATGTTCTTACGTGTACCAAGCGTGTTTATTCACAAACGTCACATAAACACAGGACTAACGACGCCATTATCTCATAATACTTCTCATGTCACAACATAGTCACTGTTACGGTAATATACAGTATGGAAAACTTGATAAAAAAAGTGCATGTAATCTTTGTATTGATTGTGTAGTTACATTCTACTCTCGTCGGTTATATTTTCATGTTAAAGTACCATATTCAGTTTGACAAATTCACACACGCTGATATTTTCTCTTCATCTATCAACAAATTTAAGAGTTCAATCTGCAGGGACTTGATAATGTTAGAACAACTAAATGTTTAACTTTAAGTAGTTCTTTAGTTACTGAGCTATGTTTTCCTTCTAATAAGTAGCATTCTGCAATAAAGAGTTTACATATATTCATACTACTACTGTAGTGATAGCGATGACTAATTGCTTAGTTAGTAAATTACTTAGTAGCACTGTAGTATACTTGTTTATTTATTTGTAAGCATCCACATCTGTTTCTGTTAGCATCTACTTCCTTTTTTTACTTAACCTGTGAATAGTGTTGTTGGTTGTGTATAATTTAGCCTTTAATCGTAAGACTGTCTTATATCAACTTCTTTAGACTGCTGTTTTCTATTCCAAATAAACAAAAAAAAGAAACTCTCGTTGTACATACGACCTACCCAATGGTATATTTTAGGCAATAACAATGTAATCTTAATTGTTTTTTATTAGCTTTTTTGTTTTTTTATTAATTAAATGGAGATTATGATCATCTCTTTCTGTCCTCAAAAATAGAAAGAAACAAATAGAAAATAAAAAAGAGTCAAAATACAAAGTATTAAAAATCAATAACCGGTTTTATTTATTTATTCAAAAAACATTTTCTTTAACAGAAGCAATGATCGCCGCAATGATCAATGTATGCTTAGGACACCATGATGGCGGCCTCATAGTAAAAATCAACCTTGTAATGCTTAAAATTATTACGAATACAACCTAACCTAGCACATTTAATTATGTATGTTATTCAAGTTTAATTTTTAGTGACTTTACTGTATATTACTATGATCTCGCTGTTTACTTGGCGTATCTTACAGTAATACATTTTCTTCCGCAAAATTTGAATTTCTCTGTTTTCTTTTGAGGTGAACTTCCATGTGCTCCGTCTTTTAAAAGGTTTATGATGTAAGTATGGCTAACGTAATTCCCTTAAAAGGTGAGAAAACTTCAAAAATACGCTTTTATATTTTCATAGGCACCATTTTTGTGGGTATCAAGAAGAAATGACAGAAACTGTTTCCACTGAGGATGGATTACGGTGATAGGTAGATAACACGTTTATTTAATGACCAGCAATTTTGACATAAACAAATAACTTCACACAATACACATATGCAAACACAGTAAAAAATCAAGGGGAATTGTGATGTGACTCGGTGGAGATGCACGGACACTTAGCTAGGAGGAATGACAGGTGGTGAACTGAAGCAGCCACATAATGGTGGCCAAGGGGAGCGGCAAGGCCAGTGGGCAAACCACCAGTCCAAGCATCAGACAATATCGACGGGATCTCAATGGATGAGGTTGGCGCAGGACCGTACAGAGAAGAGATTTATACCCAGCAGTGATTTGGTATGAGCTGAGGGTGATGATGTTGGATAGTTATGTTACATAGGACTTTCAAGAACACGTCAAACGTTTTAGGTTTTGTGAACCGCTCTTAATCCGTCAGCATAAATGAGAAAATGCACTTCGCAAAGGTAAGCTTTTCGTCATTTAACAAATTCAATTCCATAGTAGCATAAAATTACAAAACTGCTTATAAAGGTAGATATATTGTAGGATGTCAGTGTATCGTCCGTTGATCTGTCATGCTAGCATAAGGACGTGTCATAATTTTGTAATTTATGCATCTCGATCATGGACTTAGTACTTTCTCTTTTAAAGGACCAATTACTTAGAAAAATCGTATTAAGAAATATGAAACTTAACCCATAGCAATAAGGTACACTTTCGACTGCTTCTCCGACAGCCTCTATTGAAACCGAAAGGGACACCGATGTGCGAGGCGGATTGTCTCTTTCTGTTTTCTTGCCAATTTAAAAAAACTTCATTAATCAAAAAAGTCCGGCTTTGACAATGAAGTTAATAACGAAGAAATACGTTGCATTTGAAATGAATTTCAGTTCAAATTGATGTAAATTAATTGTAATCATAATAACTTCGTCATCTTTTCCTAAATTACCAAAAGAAAACGAAAATTTTTTTCAAACCATTTATTACTACTGGCATCCCGTAAAGTGTCATCGTAATGTCATGGCGGCATGCTTTAAATCGTATAAAAATAATTCGTAACGGCAAGGATTATACCAGTTTTTTAAATTAAAATACTGACAAAATGGTAGAAAGATGTTGTGTTCACACTTGTTCAAGTGAATCGTATGGTGGATGTAACATATCTTTTCACAAGTAAGCTAAAATAATTTCTTATAAATCTATTACTATGTTGTCCATGATTTCTTGTGTTTGGCGGAAAAAGGTTCTCAACAATGCTGTGCTATTTTATTGCAGAGTGCATAAAGATTCAGAACAAAGACAAAAATGGCTCAACAGCGTTGAGATTAGACAAAAGATAAAAAAAAATCCGTTGTATGCAGCCGGCACTTTGTGCCAACTTGCTTTTATGCTGGGAATTCCCGCCAGTTACTCAAAATGAACGCAATTCCTACTATTCCTCCCACGGTAAAAACTATGTACTATTGCGAAATTGTATTTTTTTGAATTCGCACACCAATACACCATAAATACACGTTACATGTCTACAAAGATCTTTTGGCCCGCGGTTTCCATGGTGACGCCTTTATTTACAATACAAGTTCTTCTAGCTACAACTGTCACCTTTGTAGACCTATAAAATACTACATACTTAACATACTACATAGTTTTAAATGTAAAGTCCCCACCGAGTGGCACGAGCCTCCCTCGAACAGTGAAGGGGGATTCAGGCCATAGTCCACAACACTGGCCTAAAATGCGGGTTGGTGGGTCTTTCGGAAATAACCTTTAGAGTTACGGGTTTCCTCACGATGTTTCCCTTCACCGCTGAGCAAGTGATAACTATTAAATACGAATTAAAAGACGAATGTATAGTAATACAGGCCTCAACCTGGCATCGAACCCACGACCCTCCGCTCACAGGTCCCACTCACTATCCAGGGTTAGTTTATTCCGCCCTCATTCCAAACCGCCCCCGTCCAAGTACAGTTAGCATCATCATCCATTTCAAACTTGGAGTATTTGAAATGAAACTTCTTTGGGCGCGTTGAGAGTGAAATTTCAAAGTTGCGTCATGGTATTCAAAGTTCACCTTTAGAGAAATTTAAGACAGTAATTTAACAATGTAAAAAAAATAATTAGGCCAGGTACAAGGTTGTACCTATTGTAGTTTGAAAGCTTAGCGACCTTGCATTAAATCTGGTAGTTCTGATTTTTTGCTGACTTGTTTAGGATGTTACAACCTAATGAATAACCGCATATTTGGAAAATATACCTAGCCACAACGAATCGAAAAAAGGCAAGATTTTTTTAAATGTACCTTTACCCAACACTGTGACGTCACTGGCGCGCGTTGACATCGGGTATATTTTCAAATTACTAAACGCGCGCGTAGGTATTTGAAAACATACCCGAACGCAACACGGCAACGCACTCACTCATTTAGATCAGAACGCCCGCTTAATTTTGACAACGAGTAACGAATTTTCATTAGGTACGTATAAAGTTAAATAGAGTCATTAAACTTTAAGTTTCATTAAACTTAGTCTTTTAAACTTAAAGTCTCATTAAACTATAGTTCCATTAAACTAAAGTCTAATTAAACTTAAAGTCCCATTATTAAACAAAAATCCCATTATACTTAAAGTCTCATTAAACTAATCCCATTAAACTAGTCACATTAAACTTAAAATCCCATTAAACTTAAAGTCCCATTAAACTAAAGTCTCATTAAACTTAAAGGCCCATTAAACTGAAAATTTAAGCTTTTTCATAAACAACTTTTATCTACCAACATTTATAATTTTCAGTAGGGATAAAGGAATTTAGAAGTATATTTTGATATATTTTGCAATAACACAACCGGAATTTCCAGTTTGAAAATATACCCCGGAAACGCGTTGACGTCGGGTATATTTTTAAATCCCTAATATGGTAAAATATATTTTTAAAGTATACCTGAGCCCAACACTTTAATAGACTCAGCGCCGAACGACACCATGTCAAAAAAAAAAAAAAAAAAGTGTTCAGTAAGTGATAGGTACTGGTTCAGGATTTTCATTTAAAGCTAGGAGGTTCTTTTTCAACCTGTATACATATATGCTCACGTCAGTAATTCCTAAGGGGGTAGGCAGAGAATCAGTGGCTCATCTTTACCTATTTTCTTGATAAAGAAAATATTTATTACATAACTTCATCGTAACTCAACCTTGTGACATTTGAATGACCTATGGTAAGAAGTACTAGTCACAATTTCTAGTTTTGATTTTTGAGCGAAACATAATCCAAGATCGGTTTTTAATACAACATTGCAAAGTGTTTTAAATTCCAATCATGTCCAAATGATAGTATCAGGGAGATCTTTAGTTTAAACTTTAGTTGATATTTTATAAAATACTCTATTTTTGAGAAAACTACGAAAATGTGTAGCGTTCTTAAACAGCACCATCTATGGGATTTTTTTGGAAGCTTACCTCATTTTCCACTACCTCATTAAAAGTTACGTGTTAGACTCGAGTGCCACGATTTTTGACCTTGTGCTCTTTTGATTCTCTCGCTAACGCTCAGAATTCTAATTGTCGTAGCACTCGCTGCGCTTGTGATCCAATTTTAGAATCCTTCGCTTGGTCGGTCATCAAATTTGAGCACGCGGTTAAAAGCAACTTTGCACTCATGTATAACAAATATCTCTCTGACTCTCATCAGCCCATACAATGTCTCCACCGAGGGGCACGATGTGTTAAGTTTACCTTGCCCAATGTTAAACAGGTTAATACCAATGTACAGGTTAAGAATGTAAAACTGGACGTTGTGGAATCTACTGTATTCTTAGGAATAACTCTTGATGCAAAGCTTCAATGGGGTCCTCATATTGATAAGTTAGCGAGCAGACTCAGTTCAGCAGCCTACGCAGTTAAACAAATCTGTCAATTATCGGACGTTGAAACCGCGAGAACCGTATATTCACTTCCACAGCCTAATGTCATATAGCATTTTACTGTGGAGTACTGCTGCGGATATCAATAAGATCTTTGTTCTGCAGAAAAGGGCTATTCGCACGATTTATCAAATGAGACCTAGAATGTCTCTTAGACAAATATTCAAAGAAATAAATATTCTGACTTCTGCATCCCAATATATTATATGTGACAATCTTTTATATGTGAAGAAAAATGAACATTTGTTTAAGAAAAATAGCGATAGGCACAATATAAATACTAGGACCAAGCATAAACTGGAAGTACTAGACAGTCGTCTCCACAAGGTCACGAACGAAGGTATTCAAAATTTACCTTTGGATAAATTTAAGTAAGTAATTACAAAAACTTTACAAAAAGGGCTATTACAAAATTTCTGATGACCTAACTGACATGGAGCCATGGGAATGACTGCTCAGCTTTAGAGTTATTTCTGAATTAGTTAAAATTAGGAAATAGGAAAATTTGTAATGCGATTAAAAAGAACACCCTCAGAGTTTCTTGCCTGTTCTTCTCTGGGGAAGACTGCACCTTTGCGAATAGGCGTAGAGTCAGTAGGGTCAATAGAACGAATGCGTATGTATGGTATGTATTTAAATCCTTTAATGTTTGTTTGTATGTATTTCATGTAATCTTGACTTTTTTTAAGTGGCATCCTGATTATCCTATAAAATAAAGATTTTTTTTATTCTATTCTATTCTATTCTGTGAAAGGGGGAATTTATTATTTAATAGTTTCTAATAAAAAATAACATAAGATCAAAATTAACCTATGGAACTAAACGGGCTCCTATGGAACTAAGGTCCGTTAGATAAAATAGGAAAAAACAAATTCTAAGCATAAAACTCCAATTTTACAAAAATCCAATATGGATTGCTTGGGGAAAATGTTTTCATGGGAAAAGTTTTGAAATTAAGTTAAAAGCATGTTTTAATGATTTCATTATAAGATGAGACGAAAGGTGAGTTTTTGTTTTATTTTTTCGCATCCTAACTACACAACTTTGTGCCGTGTGGTGATCGGCTTAGAATAACACCACCCCATTTCTTTCCGTGGATGTCGTAAGAGGCGACTTAGGAAACACAAATGAGACCTGCCTCCTATTAATCCATCTCAGGCAACAACACCTCATTTTTTATGAATCTGAGGTGTTGTCCTATGGTCTCATGCGGTGTGGTAGGCTCTGTAAAGGGCCGCCTGGTTCGCGACCACCCTCCTACCGAAGTCCGACGCCAAACAGCTTGCTGTGTTCCGTCGGTGCGTGGGAGTACCGGTGCCTTATAGGCGTTTTCTGGGTTAACTCGCTCCATCGTCGACCTCATCTATGACCCTGGTCAAGATTGAGGTCAAGTGTTAACCCATCTTATAATTAAAAAAAAAAACATTCCCGATGTCCACTACTCTGTGTCCTCCTTGTATATTATCATACAATTTGGTGTTTCATAACAAAAATGTAGTAACGTAAATGTTGCTGATGGTTTGTTATATAAAAATAAAATTACAGGAAAACTTCTATCCTTAAATGGAAGCCTGTATTTGTCTGTTACGTATACTTTGCACTCCCAAAAAAAAAAATACGAGTAATCGCATTGTCACCCTACTAGAACGAGACGTTCTGCCTCGTTGCTCTATCTCTTCTTCGGCCCGCGTTTGAGCTCGAAGATTTCTATCCTGATGTATTAGATCCATGATCTCGATCCGACATTTCAATTGCTATGACATTACGTCAGTATGGAACAGCAAGATCGATCTCGATATGATAAAATTTTCTCACGCGTGTAGTCTAGCAACGCACCACTAGAAGGTGAAAATAAACATTTTGGAGCACTAAGATATAGCAGGTCACAATATGCCGGAGAAATTACCAATGATGTAGGAAAATACTAAAGAGGAAATGGAGAAGCGTGGGATACCGATGAGATAGGCTGACGATGTTGCCAAGGTTGTGGAAAAACTGGATGCGCAATGATCGAAGAATATACAGAGCAATGAAAGAGACTAACACTCAGCATTGGATGGCTTACATGTTGAAAAACAGAAAAGATGACCCCAA
Organism: Aproaerema taeniolella; assembly: GCA_949987775.1. Taxonomy (NCBI): domain Eukaryota; kingdom Metazoa; phylum Arthropoda; class Insecta; order Lepidoptera; family Gelechiidae; genus Aproaerema; species Aproaerema taeniolella. Next base: position 14,169,375 of record OX465260.1, read on the forward strand.
ACCCTAAACAAGTTCAAAAACAAGTGGCAAAATAAAAGAGCTCATCCTTTCCTAAGTGATCCACTTTATGACATTTCCTATAAACTTGAAGGATGGTTATCCTATTCCCGGTAATAGAACGAGAGATTACCGGAATGCTTGAGTTTTAAAGTCTGTGATTTATTTTTACGAGGCAAACTAAAATCCAAATTCTATTTGGCTTGCGGTCTTGGTTTAGCCGCTGCCGTTTTAAATTAGTTTTCTGATATTGCACATAGATTTTTTCTTTATCTTTTCTTAGAACTTTTCCTTTGTAAAATAAGATTTTGTACGTTATTATTATTTTGATATATCTATATCAATGCATGCATGTTGCGTGATAAATATGTACTGTGCTCATATTTTATTACTGTCTCTCAGCAAATTTCGTGTATCCGAAATAATAAAGTATATTATAATAAAGTAAATGTTCGATGATAAATATAATAAGTATTACACATGAAAATTAACTTTTGTAACAGAATTCGTAAATCTACTAGATTGCAATTTTGTCATAAGATTTAAATAGATCAATTTTTCGCAAAAGAAATCCATAAAAAATGATTATTTCAATGAATGTTTGGCATGTACGTTTCTATGTTATTTTTTGCTCAGTTCTGCAATGCGTTTTTCGTGTTTCTGTCTTTGAACCACCTTTAGTCTCTATTTGGAGCACAAATTGAAAGAGTATGCGTGAGTAAATTAATTTATAGTTTATAATAAACTAGCTTTCCGCTCGGGACTTCGTTCCCGTTGGAATTCGGGAAAAGTATGTAACGTATCAGTTAATCCAGTGTGTCGTCGGCTACCTTCATACAAATTAAATTTAAAATTGGTCCAGTCATTTCAGTGTGAAGAAGTAACAAAAATTCAAACACATACACACTAACTTTCGCTTGTATAACATTAGTGTAACGTGATGTGATTTACCAAAATATCAATTGGTTATACAAATTGACCTAAAACATCCAAACTCCATTGGATCTTATTATTTAGAGATATCAACTAAACAAGCATCAATGTGGCCTTAATTATACCCTTTTGTTGTTAGTAACAATCGCAGGAATTCCAAGGATTACTCAAATGAAAATCGGCTTAGTTAAAGATTAAATATGAATAGGCGTACCGCCAGTTTCGAAGGCAATTCAAGCCGCAGGTGAGAGCGGGGTACAGTTTGAAATAGTTCTGGCAACCCTAATGGATGTGTTGTTCATTTTTGTTTCATAAGGCCTTGAAATTCAAAAGCCATAAAAAGCTTTAAAAAATTAAGTACCTCCAATTTTTAATTTAGTGACAGTACACCAAAAACATACTTGTACAATTATTAAACTTAACTCTTCTTACTAACAATAAATTATTGCATATAATATGCGCAAACAATCTTTTTCGTTTTTAGGGTTCCGTAGGTAAAGGGTAAAACGGGACCTTATTACTAAGGCTCCGCTATACGTCCGTCTGTCTGTCCGTCTGTCACCAGGCTGTATCTCATGAATCGTGATAGTTATAAAGTTGAAATGTTCACAGATGATGTATTTCTGTTAACAATAAATACTAAAAAATAGAATAAAATAAATATTTAAGAAGGCTCCCATACAACAAACGTGATTTTTTTGCTCGTTTTTATAGATAATAGTACCGAACCCTTCGTGTGCAAGTCCGACTCGCACACAAAATTTAAGTAGAAGATTGTTTCAAGGTTTCAAAATGGCTTAAAATGTAGGTAAGTATTAACCTATTCGGAAAACCATCAGTTCATAAAACAATTTAGGAAAACACAGTTTTAAGAACTAGTTTTTGTATCTGTGTTGTTTGACTTCTGGTTTAATGTGGTGCATAATTAAAATTTTAATTTTATTTAAAATTTGTGGAATATTTTTTTTTCCTTTAGTTTAAGTTTATTTGAGTACCTGTAATAATTTAAAAATTTTAATGTTTCCTATTTTTATGTTTAGTTAGCAACTGTAACATTTGTATACTTAACAGTATTTTTCTAGGTTATAATGGTGTACAATGTGGCACCTTTACAGGTTGTACACTTAAAATGATCTAATGTTAAGTTTTATAAAATGTAATAGTGTAACATCCCCTGGTTGTCCGAAATAAATAAAATAAAATAATTAAAAATAAAATCTTTTAAATAAAATAGTTAATTAAATCGCAGGTCCTTATAACTTCTGCCATGGTAAATAGGGACACGAATGTAGGTAATTGGAGCCCGAAGCGCCTTGAGACCTTATAATCCCCATTTCGGATTAAAATATCAGTCGGAAAACGCCTGATATGGGTTATAACATTAAAATAATTATTTACTTTTATGGCAACGGCTTTTATGTTTCAGACAATTTTGTCTTTGTGAAATTAATGATTATAATGGTCTATTTATTAACTTCTTATCAACTTCACCAAATATTTAACCAACGATTAGCAGCTATCCAGAGATTTTACAATGTCATTTTAAGGCCAGTGTTCACCAAATATTTAACCAACGATTAGCAGCTAACCAGAGATTTGACAATGTCAATTTCATACATTTTTTTCTGACATTTTGTCTGATTAGCTTCTAACCGCGGTTTAACCGTTGGTTATATTTTTGGTGAACACGGGCCTCATACATTTTTTTTGACATTTTGTCTGATTAGCTTCAAACCGCGGTTTAACCGTTGGTTACATTTTTGTGAACACGGGCTTAATAGATACCGATCTACTCTATAAACTTATTAGCAAATTTTCTTTTGATCATAGATATAAACTTCTATGTAATTGTGTACAGGATATGATTTTAAATCAGTAACAATTAAAAGTTTTTTTTAATAGAACTTAACAACTTGATTCAAAGAACAATATAATAAATCGACTTTATTTTCTTTTCAGTTATATCTCATTTCGTTCTCATTACCTTTTCTTTTTATATTTTTGATATTATTCTTTTAAATTAAATTGACCCTATGACCAGTCATGAAACAAAATATTCCTGTTTTTCATTTAATTTGGAAACGTGGTAGAGATTAAGATCACTGGTAGAAATATCTTATTCTAGAAAACGAGCCTTAGAATTAGTAGAACATAAACCTATTTCTATAAATATATATTCATATAATCAAAGCTAACATCAAAACCGAGAACCCATAAACTTAAATCAGTCTAATCCTGTTTTTGTTCACCATTAAAATGTTACCCAACCAATTTGAAAAGCCCTTTCGTTTAATTAGTTTACGGAAACAACAAGTGCCTCTCAAAATCAGTCATGTAAAACTAACCACCCTTTTAAGTTGGGGCCTTTGCAAATAAATGTTTCGTGTTTACTAGAAATCAATTTATTTAACTGTAATAATAATATTTGATCGTGATTTCTCTCTACGTGACCTACTTAAGCGCAAATAAATTGTAGATACTAATATTATAAAAAGGGAAGATTTGATTATTTGTTTGTTTGTTTGCATTGAATAGGCTCCGAAACTACTGGACCGATTTGAAAAATTATTTCACCATTAGAATTCTACATTGTCCGTGATGAACATAGGGTACATGATTTTCCAGAATTCCCACGGGTACGTAGTCCCGGGCGGAAAGCTAGTCTTTAATAACATAGTAGTGACTGATATTTAGATATAAGCGTTACCATCTGCTCCAGAAAATCATCATGGGCAAAGTCGAGGGTAAAAGATCCTGAAAATGAAATGGCTCGACAACATAAAGGCATGGAGAGCCGTCGCCACGATGGAAGACTTATTCCGTTTGGCGAGAAATGGGCAGAAGTACGCCGAGCTGACTGCCTACCTCGAGTGATGGAGTGGAACGAGAAGAAGACTGTTATCCATAGCTTTGTCTAAGTTTTCAAAATAGCTTATGAGTTATTCCAGCCCCTAATCTAAATATTTTTAATAGATCATCATCATCATATCAGCCTATTGCAGTCCACTGCTGAACTAGGCCTCCCCCAAGGTGCGCCACTTTGCACGATCCTCCGCTTTTTTCATCCAGCCACTACCCGCTCTTCTTTAGGTCATATGATCAGATGGCTGGGCTCCTACACTACGTTTGCCAAGACGTGGTCTCCATTCGAGAACCTGTCTACTCCAACGCTCGTCGGTTCTGCGACAGACATGACCAGCCCACTGCCACTTCAGCTTGCTACACTTTTGGATAAATACTTACCAAAAATACATTCAATTGTGAATGATGCTTAACTTCACTGATCGATTCAGATCAGCGAGCGCCGCTGTGCTACGAATAAGTATTCATTGTTTTATATCGGTAGGCATACGCGAAAGTTTTGGAGACGTTGTAGAACCTATTCATTTACATTAACATATGGTAACTCACGCCTACGTTCAACTAGACTAGGCAGAAACCCTTGAGTTCTTTGAGAGGTATATTCGAGGTTTTATTTAGCAAAACAAATTTCTTAACGGTTAATGTTCGATATGTATAAAGAAAACTCCCCATTTGAGTTCCAAATTTCAAGCCCAAATAATCCTTCTGTACGTCTGCAAAGGAATGCAAATACCGTCACTGAAATCAAATCGAATGTAATATCAGATGCTTATAGCGAATTTCACATTTTTAACATCCAAAGAGGTTGTACTTCCAGAAAAAGGTTGCCAAAATGTTTTCTAAATCGAAAATCGCCTTTGTAGTGTAGAGCCTTTGAAGCGTAAGAATCCAATAAAAATCGGAGGACAGTACCACAGCATACGAAAACTAAAGGGTAGGATTTCTTTAAGATGCGAAAAATGGGGTTACATATTTTTTTGTTATTTTTTCGAAATTTTTATGGATTAACAAACAGCAGTCAGATTTTTTGTATTTTGTTCAGTAATTTTAAGTTCAGTGTCACGTTTAATCGTATTTTTACGTCTTTCTGTTAAATTTTCCTTTGCCTGAACAGCAAACAGTAAATAAACTGCCGGTTGACGATTCTTCTACATACTCAAAGCGATTCTTTGACTTATTTTTGGTTAAATGTATCCTTTCGGGAAAAGCTAGGGAATTTATTTCCATACAACCGAGTTATATTATCAAAGAAACGTAAATTTATTTATTGTTTAAATGGAAAATTTCACAAAAAGTTATTAAAGTGCGATCAAGCGTGATACTGAACTTTAAAAATGATAAAAAAATTACGACACACGTTGAAAAAACCTAACTTCTATTTAATGATCCTTAAATCTTATCTTATTAAATAAAATATTTAATAAAAAAACAACAAGAAATGTCACCTTCCCTATTAGTTTCGAATATATTCAGGTGTAGCTGTCACGAAGCCGCGGACGTCAATAAAGCAATACCTCAACTCATCACATAAAATACCATAATAACACTTTTACCTTAACCCAGCGTTCATACAAAACTGGTAGCGCGAAATATCCAATATAGGGATTAAGGACTATTCTGAAGGATATTTGGGATAGTTTTCCTATTGTGACTACCTTTGTAAGTGGTTATAAAACTCTCACGTACCACTTTTAGATGCCATTTATATTGGATTCTGATATTGTTTGCTTCGTGTAAGATTCTCGGATTAAATGGTTAGATGGATTGGTTTTAGACTTAAGAAAAGCTGTAATTATAGTTGCCTGAGGAACACTGCATACGTTTGCGAATAGGCGCAAAGTTAAAAATGCAAATGTAATTCACTCTTTTGACCTATTTTAAGTAATGTTCTACATGTTTTATGAAATAAAGCTTTTTTGACTTTGCTGTTTTACGATAATAATTTATAGTTTGTTGTCAGTTTTTGGTTAACAATCCAAGGACAGAGACCTCCCATTTAGAGGAACAATCAGATGAAACAAATTTGAGGGAACTAGCATTCCACCAAGGACTTCGTTTCCATGTTAATTTGGAAGAAAATGTATTGGTATTATTTTGATGTCAAAAGCTATAATACTGTTAGGTTTTATTAAAATTGATCCAGCAGTTTTTGAGGCTTTCCTTCGTGGTCAAACTTTTTCGCCAAAATGGTTTGGCTACGAGGTATTACATTTCCTTGTCGCTTATAATTACTGTAAATTATTTAAAGGTGAAAATTGATTGTGATAGTATATTTAGCCGATTGCTACAATAAAAAGAAGAATTGTACTTTCATTAATTCAGTAGGTACGTTTCATTTTTAAGTCAAATAGTAACAAACTTCCATTAATCCATTACAAAATTTTGTATTAATAAATCTTAGTAGATTTTCTACTTGTTCTCTATTTTTGCGGAACCGTTCAATGTAATTAATCTAACATTTCTGTCTTAAAGCAAATCAAAACGTCTGCCTTCATCCCGACGGTCTCTCAGACCCAACCGGATATAAAAGTCTGTCACACCAGACATTCAAGGGGTTAACTGTCCTTTAGAAACCGTGACTTTGGGCACTTAACCCTTTCCATTGGATTGACAGGCCAATATTACGATACGATTATGGTCTCAGTTCACTTTTTGTTTGAAGTTCAATGCGATTAGAACAAAATACACGTATGTATGTGCTGAATTGTACTAGTATGATGTTTAATGATGTTATGATGTGAATGATGTTTAGGGAACTTTATATTAGCAAAAACTAAGGATGTAAAAGAGTCTTACTAAACTGAACGAATATTTATAGATCGAAGTATTCGTATAAAAAACAAATACATTTCCATATATAGGGTGATAACATTATATTTTAAGAAGTACTCGACTCTCGGAGTAAACTTAGGTTAAAAAAATGGGTAACAACTTTTCTTCATAAAAAATACCCTGATAATATGACAAACAAAGATGCTCACGTGACAGATAGAGTTAAATCTGTTGTCAGTTGCACAGCGTGATAACGTTTGAAAAAAAATTAATTTATTGATTTTGTTTGGGAAATGAAATCAAAAACATCATTATAATATATTTTTTAATTTAATTGGTTAATTTAATTGGTGTTTTGATCTAAGGTAACATCGCTCAATTTGTTGGAGGTTTTTTATAGATAAACATCATCCTCGTACGAAGGGTTTTAGCTGGACATTGATGAGTAAGAATGAGTCGGAGAGACAAGAATTTTCTACAATCTTTCAGTATCGATTTCACTAAAGACATCTCAAGAAATACAAACGTACAACTAGGAGGTCGCAAAGGAACTTCCCAGATAGAGACACCGGAAATCAAATAACGCGATCCTCGTCCAGGCCGGAAGTCTGAAGATGATGTCGTTGCGACACTTCCGGTGAATTTGGGACCTCGTGAATACGAATAGATATATCTATGTGTATTTTCATGTACTTTTATGGTTGTTTTGATGTATACAGTCGTGAGTTTCTGAAAAATGATTTGTTGATTTGAAAATCTAATGAACAATATTGTTGAATGTTAAGGAATAGTTCAATTTTATTTCTTGATAAAATGGCTTCTACGACTTTGTAAGGGAACATCGAAGTTGCTAATGTGAAGTAAAGAAACCCTTCAAGAGTTGTTATACGCCAGAGTCTCTTCCGTTGATCAGCAGGGTGCACAAGGAATCGTTAGTAAAAGAATGAAATTTTTTTTACAGTAGGAAAATTTATTTCCAATGCAAAAATCGAAAAATCACGTATTTTAAATTGATAAAAGAAAATGTTAGTTGACTTTTTACTTAACTGTGTACACCTAAATTCTTATTAATAATTAAACAATTAGACACTTAACCAGAAGGCGCTTTGTGCTATCGACTGAACAAAGATTTCTCTACAAACTTGAAGTTACCTACTGTAATAATTGTTTAACTCATAAACAATTCCTGGTGGTTTTTATCTTGTCTTTGATATGACAAAGGATATGCAATTTATGTACACAAAAAAACTCTTCGTATTTCAGTTGCAACTGCACATTGCACGTCGGAAGAAAGTGCAATAAATCTGTGTACTGCACGTAAAATACCGTAATATGCCCGTGAGGAGCCTTAATATAACGTAGCAAAATTATGGCATTTAATTGTACGGAGAGCGAAAGAGTAAACATAGAATACGTTAGCTACCAGCTCTATTTAGGCATACTGTAAAATTCAGTAAAATGAATTGATGGTTTTGCTGAGCTAAGGACTCATATTTATTATTATTATTATTATTATTTAACTCTTTATTTGCACACACATAAATAGAACACAGACAAAAACAAACAAAACAAGAAAGTGTACAGAAGGGCGGCCTTATTGCTAAAAAGCAATCTCTTCCAGGCAACCTTGGGGTAAAGGAGAAATAATAAGTAAGTAAAACAGAAGCGGATGGTGCAAATACTTGATTAAAAATTAAAAGCTTAAGTAGTATAATAGGTACCTATTTAAAAAACGTAGACATACTAATCGAATATAAGTATATTAAATAAATATAAGTATATAACTATAAATATATATTATATATACAAGACATACATACACACATACATACATACATAGCGTAAACAAGAGGACGAGAGAAACACGAGTTGATAAAATAAATAATTACTTCAGGAAATGCGCTTTAAGGCGACTATATTTGGCGGGGATATTTTATACTAGTCAATAATCTTCAGGATCTTTAAAATTTTATTAATATTTATAGGTATAAAAATCATTTCAGGGCGACTATTCCCCTACTGATAACGGTGACCACTTCATCCGTTCGTTCAGTGAAATTCAGAACTATGTACAATTGATGACAACTACCTTTACTGGGTTGCCAAATAAATTTTAACTTAACGTACACTTAGGGGTGGTGCTGCTAATCGGGGCGGTTGTCATTTAGTGTTTGAGGTTTTGTTATTTTACTGAAATTTGCCACCCGAACGGACGTAATGGTAAACTACTGTCATTGAACTGCTATTAATTAGTGGAAAATAGACGCCTAGTAATTGTATGTTTAGTTACTATTTCATACATTCACTTTGATTAAGTAATATATTCTTAACATTAGAATAATACATAAAACAAGCTATAGCTAAGCCATAGGTTGCATGTAGAAAAGGATCATAAAAAAAAGGTGCTTGCTATGTCTACGAATGTACCTTGTGTGTACGTATATTTTTTATCTGGTTTCACAATTACAGATGTAGATATCACAACACAACAAAAAAAAAACACAATAAAGTAATCTATCATTGTACAGCACTCGCGTTCATAACTTTAAACTCCCATGAATAACGGTCTCATTTCTTCCTCATACCTTTATATGCATTGTCATTGTTTCTGAGACAAGCAACAATGCATCTCGGTTTATGGTAGAAGTTTTAGTGTCAGTATTGCATAATAAGTTTCTGAAATAACTGCCATTTGTGTAACTGCCCTTATTTTATATTAACTAACAAGTTTCAAAAGTGTTACCACGGGCTCTTACCATGGTTTTAGGTTTAAATGAATATTTAATGAAATATACCTCAAAAATATCGAACAATAAGTACTACTAGGTATTTTTTTTTGTTTGTGTGTCTTTTTTTTTAAATTCGCTAACATACGAGAAATCCAACTCAATCTTCAAGCAAAACAAAATAACTTAACATGTTTTTTTTAACGTCAACTTTGTATAAGACATGAATTATTTAGATAATGAGCAATAGTACCCTCAAGATGCTCACAGTAACTGATTCTTTCAACAGCTCAACAATAACTGCAACAAAATGTTTATTACAATGTATCTTCTCAATATGCTTCGCGATATTTGCAAAATTGCGACAACACAGACAACCATTTATCAAAAATTGAATTCGAGTGAAAACTAAACCGAATACGCTTGAAATCCGGAACCTCCTACCCATTTATACCTCCTTTGCATAGAACTCCAGCTATGCTGTACATCTAGAATAACAATTTAATATTAAACCGAAGCAATTCAAAGCATTCGTTGGTAGATTCCAGGCGAAACGCCAAATGCACCAACTGTCTACTCTATTTTAACAAAGATTTATGCTCCCTTGTCGTCCAACGGCCTTTATATGCAACTGCATAGTTAACTGCGGTTTTCAGGTTATCTTTCTACTTTATTGTGGGTCAGGCGTTTACTTTACGTGTTCGCGTTTTGCTTTTTGTTTTCCTGGAAGCAATTATCTAGGAACGTTAAAGCAATTTCAAATCTAAAAATCTTTTATAAAAACGCTTTCTTTTCTCATGTTTTGTGTGTCTTGTGGTACCTACGATCAATGGGACGTTTTGAGAAAAATGGAATACTCTCACTAAGTGAAACTGTTTTACGAAGTACAGCGGCTCTAGCACGATAAAGGCAAACTCGCGCTCTGCTCACGCTGAAACTTCACTTTGATTGCGCGAGGGTCCCGTGCAAAGGCTTGCTCGCCCTATGGCGTGTACATTTTGACATAGGACCGCGGTGTTGTCGCGGCGCTGTCACTATCGTACTCGGCCTGCAGTTATTGTAATGTGAGCAACGGGTGGCCTTGTTGCGTTAAGCAACCTCTTTGAGACGAATTTGGAGCATTTTAATTCACCACGATGGCTTCTAAGCCACGAACTGAAAATCACAGACACTCATCGATATTCGATTTACCGCAGAGACGTCTTAGCTAAACATACAAATCCGCATCTAAATTCGCCGAATAACTCATAGTAAAGCACCAATTCTGAGTGCAATCTTACCCACCACCCGCCAGTGTATACTTTGGAGCTATAAATCTTGCAAATACTACACCATTTAGGAGATTTGCTCACTCTTAGACGGGGCTTGTGAATTTTTAATTCGGCCGATGGTTCACTTTCTGCAACACTGTTTCGAATCTAAGGATTTTAAAGTGGATTAAATTTTGTTAACTTCAGCTTTTGGTAAAATTGAAACTGCGTGTTAATCAAATATTTTTATTTTTATTTTACTATTAATTCAAAGGATAGGTCTCATTAGTTTTCTGCCTAGGTCACAACTAGCTTTAGCTGAAGTTATTTTGGCAACATATGCTGTTTTCTCAAAATTAAAAGTTTGTTTCACATACATGACCAAGAAAGTATGGTATAGCATGGGTAATTAATTAATTGGAAGCGTTTCAGTGATTCGTTCCGTGCCCTTCTAAATTAAAACTTGCTTCGGGGAGCACGTCAAACATCACTCCTGACTGATGTTAATTCAAGCCAAGTCACAGAGTCCATTTGGCGGTTTGAAATTCTGACACCAGGGTGAACCAAGTGTGCCAATTACTTGATTACATGTTATAAAGAAGAAAACTAGAACATTGATTTAAAAATTGCGTACTTATTCTCAGTCTAAGTGGTTCCATTTTGAGCTGCAAAATTATAAAGTTCATCTTGCTATAACTTGTTTAGAAGAAGAATTGCCTACGTCAGCTTGTAGGGAAGCCTTAAAATGAGAGTAAAATTAAGCTAAATCATTAAGCGATCTTTGCTACTTCGTTAAATGAGTACATAAACCCGTAGCTTGGGCTTCGATCCTCACAATGCTTCACGTTAACGAAAACGTTGAAGATTAACTGGAACATTCTATGCTCACAAAGTAAGACGATATGATGCAATTTATGCGCATCGTGCTTCTAAGCCTTTATTGTTGTCTGTTTTATGGTAAAATACAGGTTTACCTCAGTGTGAAACTAAGTTAAATACCGTATCATACACTCAAGTTTAAATCTCCTTTTGGAGAAGATAGCAACATGTTACTTTAGAAATATTTGATGCCATAGTTAACAAATACTCTTAAGGTTAAATAAATAAATAAGTAAATCGTTAAGATGAAACATTTCCAACGAGTAAAACAAACCGTTTAACGCTTTTCCGTTATAGAAAAGAGAATTCATTTATTTATTTAATAGAAACGTGATGGAAATAAATTTTCATCGTAGAATTTGAAGATATCATTTGACAAAACACGCTAATCACTAAATCAAGATAATCCGGGAGACAGGTTCAAGTGTTGCCTTTGCAGCTTCAGTGATTAGTAACAGGATTTTGATAATTAATAACCAGTGCTCTGAGTAGCCAGAAAACGCGTTCAGTGTAGTTCAGTTTCAATATTTTTCGGACAAAGATAAATGAAGAATGAACTACACAATTCAAAGCACCAATTCATGAATTTGTCAGGATTATTTTCATGATTACAATTAAAAAAAAAACAAAGTCATGAATTCAATTCAATTATTTGGAAAATGGCGTCGACGATTGTGATTTTGCTAATGTCTGAGTATTTTAATCAAAATTAAAATATAGAAAGGCGAAATCGTCAATATCAAGTAGAAAAACACTTTACAAGTTGTAATATGTCCGTTGATCACAATTTGAGGATGACAATTATGACCCCACACACCCCTATAATTATGAAGTCCAGAACCAAGCATTAGCTGCTGGTGCTACTGCGAAAAATGCATCGAATTCATGTCATTCGAAGTGTTTACAATTACCAGAGTTACTAATCGTAAATTGACCTATAAACTGCAATATGGAATCCGGATTAGCTAAGTTTTTTTCGCTGGCTTTAGATTTAATTTATTTTCAAGCGGTATACCTGGAAACTCCTTTGAATTTTTCAGAAGAGATGAAGTCTGTCATAACCCGAAATCCAAAATCAAACCACTAGTCACCAGGGTCAAAGTGGTGAATCTGAAATAACCCTAGAACTGAGCAGTTAAATCCCATGGTCGCTTGTCTGAAAGATAATCAGAAATTCTGTCAAAGCCCTTTTCACAAAGTTTTCGTTTAAAATTCTAATCCCAAAAATAATTATTATAGTAAATGGCCTCCATTTTACAGAATCCGTAAATACAGCAACAACTGCACATGACATGGAGTGCAATTTATCAGACTCTTGGCCAATTTTCAAATTAATTAAATGTCATATTGCCCAACGTAAAGTTAATTAAAAGTTATGAAAATTGTGACCAAGATAGCGCGAAATTGATTAATGTTTTAACGGTGCTATATCACAAAGAGAGGTAATGGGTGACCTTGTGGTATTTTATCACGACCGCCACCGTTTCAGTGCTTTGGAGGGCACGTTATGTCGGCCCTTGTTGAGAAACAATGCAATACTCTTTATTGTACCTAAATAAACATAACTGTAGCCACTTTGATGACAGTAAAAATTCACCTTGATTGCGGGAGGGTACCGCGTAAAGGCTTGCTCATCCTCTCGCATTGTCATTTCAAAAAAAATGACATATGACACTGTTGTTTTGACGTTGTGCTTGAGCTGCTGTATTACGATATAAAACAGAAAACCGAAAACATGTTACAATATAGAGAAATGGCATAAACGCTATATCAAAACCCTAGTTCCCTTGACAGGATGTAGCGATTTAATAAAGAACAATTTTTAGGTTTCGTAGGCACATTTTTTAAATCGCCTTATCGTGTTGTGTTCCTTTCTATATGAATCAGGTTCTATTTTCATTTCCATTCACAAAAGACTCTATTCCTAAAGGCAACCTTTTATTCGTGATATCCACATATGCAACTTGGAAACTACCGTTTTGTTTTATTTTAGGCTTCTAGGTTGGTCTCTGATTAGAATTGGATTGGATATCAGGCAACTGAAATTTTTGGCAAAAGTCGTTTGACAGATAATCGAAAAAAATCACGAAAGATAGGGTTTCAGGGATAAGTAGACAAAGAAGTACAGTGCGATAGGTTATCAGATTTTTGGCAACAATACTCAAAACTTGAATCACTTTATCGATTATATTTTTTTTATTATATTCAGGGTGTAACTTTTGCAGCGTTAAGCTTAAAAATAATTTGCACCCGAAAGCATCAACTACTTGAACAAACTGTTCTTAATTTCTTGTATCTTTTCACCGCCACTTAACTTTTGAGTAAACAGACAAAAGTTCAGTCGCAAGAGAGCAGCAGAAACTTCTGGAAGTTTAAGAAGTTGCAAACAAGATATCTGCAGATGCAACCACAGTCTCTGAGGCCCGCCAATTCGGAAAACTATGATTAATATTGCACTATCTAGGCTGCAAAGCAAAATTATACCCAGGAGAGTATAAGGCTGCATTTGGATTTGCTTTCATGTTTTCGTTTTGGCAACTACTGAGTCAACCTTTGTTGCGAGATTTATAATTAGAGTACTGCGAAATAACCAACGTATTGCAACAATATTTTCTTTGTTTTCTATGTGAGGATATTTTATAGTCAGGTAAGGTCTGTACCTAGGTCCAAAACTATTTTATGTAAACCATAATGACAATGACACTGAACATTAATATGTGATTAATATCATCAGTTACCGATGAATTATTTTTAACGGCTTATGTATTTACCAACCGAGGTGATTTAGGCCATAGCCCACCACGCTGGCCTTTAGAAAACTATTTTTTGAGATGTGTGGGTTTCATCACAATATTTTTATTCACATACAAACTTCAGAAATTAAGGAAAAATCCATACATAAATCCTAAAAGACGAATTTAATGGCACAGGCTCACACCAGGAATTGAATCCGCAACCTTCCCGGTTAGAAGTCTGACTCATTACAAACTGGGCTATCGCCGCTCTTGTAGTCATATCCAATTGAAGACATAAACCTAGTCAGTAATTAATATATCTCGAGCTCAAGCTGCAGACTTAAATCCTTGAAGCGGCGTTACTCATGAGACCAGAGAATATTCTCACTAAATTGGATAACACCATCCCATGGGCCCCCGCGCTTTGCAAGCGAACCAATTTCAAACTTGGCCCTGTAAGTTATAGAAATTTCAAAGAAGATTCTGATTTGATGATAATTCAATAAACTCGATGAATTAGTTGTTGGGAAATGTTGCTGAAGATTTTGAAAGGATTTTGTAATTAGATTAAAATTAAATGTTTACTGTTAAAAGTGTTTGTTGACTTGAAAATAACCAACTGTGTTGCTGACAAGCTAAAAATACTACATATACGAATATATTTTGAGGGTTTAGCTTATTACGACGAATCAAAACGTATCATTGACCTTCTCAAGATATACTTAAGATAAAATTGTTGTGCTTACGATAATAAGAGCTAATAAACTGGATAATATATAGATACTTTTAGCGAAATTAACTTTATTAACTAGCGCGAAAATTCACAGTCGTATCTACCGTGAAAATAAAATTCCGTGTCATTGCTAATTCTGTCACCAATGTTTTTTCATTCTACTTAATTTCTCTACTTGCCTAATATAGATTGTATACTTCAATTTATATCTTGTAATAATCTAAAGTAAATTAGATTATTATAAAGCATGTTTGAAGTGAAATATGAATATAGAGGAAACTACAAAACTAGATGAAAATCTGAGGGACAAAGGCGTGATGAAAAATCTGATTTACTGAGCAGATCTTTCGTTTTGAAGTAGTTAAAACCCTTAAGTCACTTGTTATGAACTTTATCTATAAAGTTAAACTATTTTTTGAACCCTTTCCACGTCAAAATTCATAAAGAATTTCTGAGGAAAGAAATGGTTGTTTTCTGAGAACCTATCTGAGCACCTTCTGGTATTCTAACCAACTGAGCTATCGTAACTTCACGTCAAATGGTTAAATGTCTTATTCTCTATGGTTTTTCTTATTTTTGATTTGGATTTTAGAAAGACAATAATTTTTTTTGGAAAAATGAGCCATTTGGGTGTCACGTGTGTGTTCTTTGAAAACTCTAGAATTAAGTAACATTTAATTTTCTAATTGTTTGCGTATCTTTTCATTCAAAAGTCCATTAATAGGTACAAACTTTAGACAAATTAACGCTTTGATGAATATACGCCGCTTTAATTAAATAAGGACTACATTTAATTGCGCCATAGATTTTCGAGCAAGTAATTTGTTTAAATGGCCTCAGTTTGATACTGGAAACAATATTGTAGTCAGTGTTTTTACTAAATACACTGTTTTTTCGCTGACCCCCATGTCCAAGGGCCTTATGATGGCTGATGGGGTATGTATGTGGGATCCTTCTACCTAATAGCAGAACACCCAGACCTACATTGCAAGATTTTTTAATTTAATATAAAGAGTGACGGCCGGTTTGGTCGAGTGGTAGTGACGCTGCCTCTTGATCGGCGCGTCCTGGGTTCGATCCTCAGTCGGGGCAAACATTTGAGTAAAAAGCAGATGTTTGTTTTCGGGTCATGGGTGTTTGTGTTTGTTTTTATGTGTGTTCGCAGGGACCCACAACACAAGGGAAAACCTTAGTGTGGGCCTTTGAGTGTGTATCGTTTATTACGTCAGTTCCTCTTAGCTTGCTCTGTCACATGCTTGCTATTAACACAGGCTTGATGTGCCATAATGAGCTTGGGCCTTTTCACTGTTTCACAAGACACTACAATACATTCCTCCTACACCGTACATTGCAGATGCCTGTGTTTTTGTAATTATTTTGATTTTTCTCTGTTTTTGCTATAAAAATAGTTTAAAAAAAATTGTATCGTTTCCTGTTTCACAAATGAATACGTTACATCTGTCCATCTATCTGAAGTCATTTGGGAGAGGCCTTTCCCAGTAGTGGAATTTCACAAGCTATTATGATTACGTAATACAAGAAAAATACAAATTGAAAATGTGACGTCACAAAGAAAAATGGCCGCTCTTTAATTAAAGTTTGTTTAATTTATCAGCATTACCGGAAAAATTCTCCGAGGATTATAAACGCGTGTTTTTCCTCATCTGTTAACATTCAGTACGTAATTATGTTTTTGTTATGTGATAATAATTTTTTGTTAGCGGCTGTACAGAATTTCGTGCTTTTAAATAATTATAGTTATTTATACTGAAACCACCAACCACTCAAATATCATGTTTTTTGGACTATACGAGGTGTAAGGTACAGCTTAGCAATTACGATTTTTCTTGCGGAAACCTCAAGTTAAGAAGAATTTACCTATTTTGGATCCCAAACGTATCTTGATTTTCGTGTTTTGTGTTGTTATTATTATTTTTTACTGCAAAATAGAGTGTATTCAAGTAAATAATTCAATTTTAAAAGAAGGAAATATTAAAAAATACTAAAGTACTAAAAAAAATTGCCAACATTCTGAGTGATGGTCTAAATTCAGGATTTCAATTTTTGTTTGGCTGTCCCTTACAACAGCGGTTTCCGAATGGTGTTCCGCGGAACCCTGGGGTTCCGTAAGAGGCTCTCAGGGGTTCCGCGAAAATTCAAGATTTAAATGTTTTCTTTCTAGTCTAGCTAGATTTGTAAATCGCTTCACCTTTGATATATTTCGATATTTATCTGAAAAAGTCCTTCGTTTTAAGTCAAACTATACTTACAAGATGCGAACACCAAGCCACAAAGCCTCGGTATGGTGTGATTTCACGTAAAAAAAAACAATGTTACAGTTAGTTAAATTCTTACTTGAGCTAGGGTTCCGCCTAAAAACGATGAACCAAAAATGGTTCCGTAGCCAAAACAATTTGGGTACCGCTGCCTTAGACTAATTTAGCTATTGTTTTTTATGAGATCTGCAATACAACAGATAAAGACTTCAGACTAATTAAATAAAAAATAATAGTAACTAACCAACTTCTTAACTTTTTGTCATGTGGTGATCGGTTGAGAATAGCACCACCCTATTTCTTTCCGTGGGTGTCGTAAGAGGCGACTTACGAAACACAAATGAGACCTGCCTCCTATTAATTCACCCCAGGCAACAACACCTCAATTTATTCTGAATCTGAGGTGGCGCGCTATGATCTCATGCGGTGTGATAGGCTTTGTGAAGGGCCGTCTGATTCGCGACCCCCCTCCTACCGAAGTCTGACGCCAAACAGCTAGCTATGTTTCGTCGGTGCGTAGGAGTACCAGTGCCTTATACGCATTTTCTGGGTTAACTCGCTCCATCGTCGACCTTGTCTATGACCTTGGTCAAGATTCAGGTCAAGAGTTAACTCATCTTATAATAAAAAAAATTAAAAACTATAAACCTAAAAATGAATATTCTGTTACTCATCTGTTACTGTATAATTAATATAAATCTATTGTTTATTTAAACAATTATATATAGTAGCTTTAAATGCAAAATAACCTGAATAACTTAATCAAAATATTAATGACAATTACTTATCGCATCCCAAACTGTAGGTTACCAAGAAAATTCATTAAAAACTCGCTCCAACTCTCGACTCATAAACGTATATTATTCAATAGGACAGAACTCTTTATTAATTCAACACATCGCCTTTGCACATTCTCTGGGGAAGCACAAAACTTTTTCAATTAAGACCCTTCAGTCGATAGCATTAAAATTCCAACATAATTTCCGTGAGGTGATGAGTGTAGGGATCTTGAGAACTCGCATAGAAATTCTTGATTGCCGGAGTTTTTAAGTTATTCATTTAGTAGGGGTCTGAAGGTCGCGCGATATGACGTCGAGAGTTGAGAGTGAATTCTTTGCGAAAGTTCTAGAAGCCAATTTGAATATTGGTTTCATTTTCAAAATCGATCTTGGCTTGGATTCTTTTCTCCTGACAAAAAGAATGAGGTTACAAGTTTGACGTGTTAAAAACATATACAGGGCTTTAGGTATGTCTCTTTCAACCTCTCGAGTGGTTAATCCCGGTTGCCTGGAAGAAATTGCTCTATAGCAATAAGGCCGCCGGATTTTACACTACATCATGAACATTTGTTTTTGTTTAATGGTTTTTTTTTTGTGTGCAATAAAGAGTATTGTATTGTATTGTTAATCAGTCCATGAAACTAAACAAATTCCCCAAGGAACATAGGTCAGAATACGAAAAAAAAATTTTGTCTCCCATACAGAATGCGCTATATGCTGATGAAGTTTGTATGGGAACTCAATTTTTTTTTTGTATTTTGACCTATGTTCCTTGGGAAAGTTGTACAGTTTCATGGACTGATTAACCACCCGAGAGGTTGAAAGAGAGATACCTAAAGCCCTGTATATGAATAAAAAATTAGCTTCCGCCTCCATACAACTTGAGTAATCAGCTGACTTAAAAAAAATAGGAAGTCAAATTTGTTTCTATTATGTAATGTAATAATATCGTCCCTTAAAACGTTAACTATGTGTTTTAATGTCACCCCATGCTGCATAATACTGGATAAACAAATATATGGACGGCAAATGACCCCCTCTACAATCTTTGCAATGTCTTGATACTGAACTCCCTTCCTCCCACACTTATGCCATATTTTTTTTTAGATTCTTAATAAAGTAACACAATGTATAAATAACCTTTGGTAACTTGGTCTAGCAAAATTACTCGTAACAGAAAAGTTAACTTGCAGCAATATTCGTTTGCAAATTGAGTTCGATATAACCTCAAAAAGTTTCACTCCTTACAATGGAAGGCTCTTACAATTTCCCACTTCCCTCATCACTCAGGAACAATTGAAATAATTCGCCGGCAAGTGTGTGAGTTCGTTAGCAAACTGTGCATATTTTGACGTGGAACTTTATGTTAAATGGTGTAGGATTCAGTAATATTGGCCCCCCTTAAACCTTTACAATATAGTCATTTGCACACAAGGATACACAAGATATACAATAAATCTGGCCTTATTGCTGTTAGAAAGCAGATGCCGAGAAATGTCTTGATATTTTAATGTTGTTAGGGTTCCGTACCCAAAGGAAAAAAACGGGACCCTATTAGTTCCGCTGTCTGTCCGTCCGTCCGTCCATGTCAGCAGGTTGTATCTCATGAACCGTGATAGTTAGACAGTTTTAGTTTGCTGTTGGCATATTTTAATTCCAGCTTTTTTTTTATTTATCTAAGGTATTAATTTCGCGGTAGTCTAGATTTTCGGGAATATTTTAATTAAAAATAGTTTAAAACAGATTGCAACGCCATATTCATGTATACTTTGTGTTGTCCTTATTTACAGCAAAATTTGTCAAGAAAGACTGTTGGATACTCGTACTTGCATAAAATTGTTCCATTACAATTGTAACTATCAAAGCGATAGGTGTGATTTTATAAGTACACACATCAACACGGTCTAGGGATATTGCACGATTTTTCATACAGAAGAGGCCTGTTTGAGAAGCTATAAAAGCATACTCGAGATATAAGGAGGGCTATTATTTTCAGACAAGCAAGTGCTAAACCTGAATTTTCAATTCAAGTCAATAAATTTTGTTTTACTTGGAATTTGTGAAAACGTGACGAACCATTTTCATACAAAAAGCAGGCAAAAAATGCATTTTCATTTGAGTTTCCGTCACGTTTTCACAAATTTCAAGTAAAGCAAAATTTATTGACTACAATTGAAAATTCGAACTTAGCACTTGCTCGTCTGAAAATTATAGCCCTCCATATATCTAAAGTATGCTTTTGTAGCTTCTCAAACAAGCCTCTTTTGTATGAAAAATCGTGCAACATCGCTAGACCGTGTGGATGTGTATATTTTGAAATCAAATAAGAAGCAATGACTAGAAAAAGGTTTAACCAAACACATGACTCAAGAATCATACATTTTTTCCGTTTTACTAAACAGGTGAATTAAAAACCATAAACTTTTCAATGTTATTTATTTTAGGACCCCCCAATCACTCGACTTCTACATACGTCCGCACTAAGCAAAATTTCGTTCAGTGTTGGTAATCGTAACAATATGCGAGAAGGTAATATTATTTTAACGCACACACACTTGGAATAATTCAATTATAAATTTTCAAAAGGAAAATGTAAATTGATATTAGAATTCGCATAAGTTTTTGTACTGAAAGGGGAAGTTAAAATGTGAAAATGAAATTGTTCAACTCTTAGCATGAATTTTGTGAAAATTGAGAAATCGTATTTATTTGTTTCTGTTTAGCTCAATAATATAAAATCAAACATAGTTTTAAGTAAAAGACTAAAAAACGCCTTTTATTTCCAATGTAAATAAAGAAATATTGTGTCTTGTGGTTGTTTTTATTCCTTACTAGCTTTCCGCCCGAAGCTCCGCCCGAATGGACTACCGGTTATATCGTGCTCAGCTGTGGGATAAAATGTTACCTATAGTGTTTCTCAAGGTTTAATCTATCTCTATACCAAATTTAATCAAAATCAATTTAGTAATTTAGGCGTGAAAGCGTAACAAACAAACAAAATTACATTCACATTTATATATTAGTAAGGATTATACATTCTGATACAACTGAACCAATCCGCATTGGGCCAGCGTGGTGGACTATGGCCTAAATCCCCTTCGTGTTTTGAAGGGAGATCCGTGCCCCTCGGTGGGGACGTATATGGGCTGGTAAAAAAAATACATTCTGAACAGTACCCGGGCATACCTACTTTAGACGTAATTTTTACAAACAAAAATTAGCAATTAGCACACCGTGTTTTATATGCATGTGTGATGGTATGTGTGCAAGTATCTGTGTGTGAGTGCGTATGTGACAATATACACTTCAGGACGGCATAGTAATTAGTTATTTTTTATTTCTAACCCTCGACAAATGAGGGGTGCTATAAGCTTGACGTGTGTCTGTGTCTATCTATGGCATTCTAGTAGCAACAATTTTAATGTTTACCGATTTTAATGTTTATGAACATTACCCGGGCATACCTACTTTAGAGGTAATTTTTACAAACAAAATTAGCACACCGTGTTTTATATGCATGTGTGTTGGTATGTGTGCAAGTATCTGTATGTGAGTGTGTATGTGACAATATACACTTCAGGACGGCATAATAATTAGTTTTTCTTCTTTTTACACCTCGACAAAAAGAGGGGTGTTATAAGCTTGACGTGTCTGTGTCTATCTATGGCATTCTAGTAGCTACAATTTTAATGCCTTTTTTTTAAAGCTAACGTAATCAAGTTGGTTAATAGCTATATTTTATCGAATTTTCAGCTGTTAAGAGTTTTAAGCGATAAATTTCGGGGGTAATACAGGGTGTAAAGGACAGCTTAGCAAATACTTAAATGGTGGAATCTACCCATAACTATCATCAGCCATACGTAATTATTTTTTCCCGGAAACGTCACGTTAAGGAGTTTTCATTATTTACCTACTTTGGCGCTACGCAACGTATCGTGAAACCGCGCCCCGCGCTCGCTCCCCCCGAGCGGCGCTGCTATCGGAGTGCGATGTACATTGCTGGTTTTCGTGTTTTACGTTGTTATGATTGTTTTTTACTGCAAAATGGAGTGTATTCGATTAAATAATAACAAATGTAAGCGGAAAATAATAAAAAACATGAAAAAAAAATATTAAAATTTTCCGGAGAAAAATTCCACTGAAAAATCATTCAAAATAATTGTCTGAGTCCTGGGTTTCAGTTTTTTTAAGCTATCTTTTACACCCTGTATAATATTTTAATAATAGGTCTTTACCTATGAAAATGCCGTTTTTCATACAATATTTTTGGAAAACTGAATTTTCCATACTAACGTTTTTGGATTTTTCTCGGGAATGCGATATCCAAATTTAGCAAAATTTTGTGGGAAGGTTTGGACAACATTAAATTAATTTTCATCATACTTAGTTTATTGAAAGTTATAACTGTAACAACGGTACAGCAAAAATAAGCAATGAAACGGGCGACGGATAAAACGAGCTATATTTGAGCTTCTTTTTCAGCAAATAAATCTAAAGTAAATATGTATTAATTTAACTCAATATCTCCGTTTTATGGCCAAGGTTTTAAATAAAAAACAATTTTAGTAATAGCTGTTCAATCAAATAAATTATGAATAAAATAAATCTTGAGAAAAAATCAGCAATTTCATAGGTAAAGACCTATTATTAGAGTTATTTAACATTCCATAAAAACGACGTGCTTCTTTCGTACCTTTTCCAAGTGTAACACGAACATTCCAACAGTGTTCGGATACACAGAGGTATTATGCACCAAAACAGAACCACCAGAGCATATTATGCACACTGCAATTGCACCCGTCTGGTAAATCCATCCTTGCATACTCCGCTACAACTAATTAGACCCGTCGTACTTGGATTTAATCTACTCCAATATTGAAGCCGCTTCTTGAAGTGGAACAAGAACCAAGTTAATGCGTTAGTTATTAACTAATTAGGTGCGAAATATGTTCCTTGTTTAATCAGTTTAAGCAATAGTGGATATTTGTAGTTATACAGGGTGTAATTCTTAGCAAATACTTAAATGGTGGAGTATAACTATGATTGGCTACAAGTTTTTTTTTCTCGGTCAAGGCAAGGAGTTTCTGTTATTTTCAACACATTTGCTCATAAAGTGGATCTTATTTCATTGTTTTAAGGTTCATAATGATATGTATTACCCAGCCCGTGAGTAATAAAAATAAAGCACTAGTACGTAATGGTTTTTTTTTTCTAAATTTCAGCAAAGAGATCCGACCTTATTTTATATTTAAAATTAAGTGTAAATATTAAACTATTTGTAAATAAAATAGTTTAATATTTACTAAATCATTAAAATTTAACAGAAAATTATCATTTATTTATGCTAAAACGTGAAAATATATAGTTAAGTATTTTTTTATTATTTGGCTGTATGGCATACTTGTCAATGTGAATCTCATTTTGCGAGCGAAAAAAGAAAAAAATAATCGCGCCTCTTTTAAGATGTTTTCACTTGGTTTTCACAAACTGCATTTGTATTCATCAGATTGTTATTATTGTCAGAAATACAATACAAAAAATGTATTCTTCAAGTGCAGAACAGGAAACCTACGTGGGTACACCGCCAGAAATACTTTCCGAGGCGCAACATGCAAGTGATAGCTTGTTGCCGTCAATATCAAAGGAAAGTTTTTATTTCTTTCTTTCCTCGCAAATGTGTTGAAAAACGTCGTATGACACGCGTGTGCATTGGATATTACATTCTCGGCTCCGTTGAGCCCTCGCCTTCGGCTCGAGCTCCAAACTCGCCTGTAATGTAATATCCAACTTAGCACACTTGTAGCATAATGTACTATTGCCTGTTTGCGGTACGCAATGTACCGCGCTGGGTCGCTATTGTAGCAATGCAGAATCTAATATTAATTGCTGGAAAATATACACAGAACAACTTTCCCCAAGAATCTTTGATGAAATTCTCAAAAAAAAAATTTTTTCCTCCCATACTAAAGCAAATTTGCTGATCGCACAATTTGTACGGGAGTCTATTTTTTCCTCGAAGTCTTTAATATTTGCTTCTATTTTAAATCATCGTGAGTTTTGTTTTGCATCGTCTCCCATTGAATAATGCAACTGTTTATTTGCGGGTGTTAGCCTTAAGGATAATATTTTTATAAACATTTCCACGGATGTATTCGTAAAAATATCTATTTAATCGTTTAGCCCTACAGATTTATTGAGTTTCAGATTCAACAATGGAAAAAAAGTACTTTAAAACCAGGTACAAAAAACTATTTGCATACTTGGGGAGATAAAAGAAAATACTTCCCTATTCCTCCCCTTCCAGTGCATAATAGGACCCCTAGCCACTTAATTAAGCATGTACGCACTAACAAGGCACAACATCAGGGTTAAGAATTTTCTTGTTGAAAGTTATCTTATCTCAATTTAATAGAATACATTATTGAGTAACACAATGAGCTGTTCATTGTACGTTTCGTTTTTTGAACCTTAAAATGAGGGATGAATTACTTATTCTCTGCTTTATTATATTCTTCATAATCTTAGTTATTTTGTACGGTATTGTATTTATGTAAATCCTTTAGTGTACATTAAAAATAAAAAGTATCGTCAATTTCGTACTACGGTTGGCCGTATAGTTGTGAATGCCTGTGCGTGCATAGTTTTAAAATAAAAACTTTCTCCTACGGTTTCTTACATATGGTACTCTACTCTCTCTCTAACACCGACACCGACCGATACTGTACCGCACTCTGCTATTTGGCCTTAAAAATAATGATTGAACAGTTTATTTTGTCTTTTATTGGCCCTAATCCAATACCTAATATTTTTTTAAAATTATAAGATGACCAAGGTTGTAGTGGTTGTGGTTTGATGTAGCGGCTGGACGATGGTAGGGTCCAGCAAGGGTGTAGTGAAACGCCGAGTGCCGTTGGATGAATGCATGTTTATTCGATACGCCGGCCGTGGCGATTTTATGTAGCTACCCTACAAGGTCATACATGAGGTCGACGATGGAGTGAATTTACCCAGAAAATGCCTATCCTACGCACCGACGGAACACAGCAAGCTATTTGGCGTCGACACAGACCTATATCGAGATAGGCGTCGAACTTTGGTAGAAGGGTAGTCACGAACCAGACAGCCCTTTACAGAGCCTACCACACCGCATGAGACCAAAGGAAGACACCTCAGATTCAGAAAAAAATGAGGTGTTGTTGCCTGAGATGTTCAATAGGAGGCAGATCTCATTTGTGTTTCCTTAGTCGTCTCTTACGACACCCACGGAAATAAATGGGGTTGTGTTTTTCTAAACCGATCACCACACGGCATATATTAAAAATTAAAAAAGATAAGGGTTATACAAAGGAATGTATGCTACACATTGATAGGTAGCCATGTGTAAGACAGACAAGCCAACTGGAATATCCAGGCATATCATACATTCCATGAATTAATGCAATACAGTATCAGCGACTCGGGTTGGAAAGGCTTATGTGTGGAATTTAGGCAAAGCTGTCTTCACTGGATAGTTATTTTACTACTGGCTTTAAGGCTTATTCCGGCTTGAAACTAGGGCTTGGTATGTTGCAGTTTTGTAAGCCAGTTATCAAAGGTAAGGCAGATATCAGTGGCTTAAAATTAAATAGGTAAAAGTGTTCTTGTAAAGACATTACTTTGAAAATATTAAGTACCTGAGTATTGCTTTCTTCTTGAACATACTGAAACTAAAAATACCACTACCATCATATAAAATTACTAGCACTGCACATTAAACTTCTTCCTAGCTATACCTTAGGATGCAGAAATCCAATTTCAAGGTTAGTACATGAAATTCGTAAGATGAGTTTTAATTTTTACTGTCTTTAAGCGACGTATTTTTTATATTTTTCGTAGCATATTCTAAAAGTTACTTATACTTTACGTAACTCTTGCATTTTACCTTGAAGTTTCTTTAGAGGTATAGTTTTGGTTTCATTGGCAAACGGGTTCAATATGTTTTGTGCAATAAATAAAGATTACGTATTATGTAAATAAAATAAATTAATAAAAAAATTAAAAAAAAACGACTACGTAATAAAAACTAAAAATAAAAAAATAAGCAAGTTTTTAAGGAAAATTTAACAATTTCCGAATTAAAAGTCTACATTTAACTAAAAATCGTTACTAACCAACTTTAAACCGTTATAGATCCTAAACCGGAATTCTGATTGAAAAACGATATAAGGAACTTAAAAAATATTTTTAGATACCTATTCAACTATATCCCATTTGACATAGTTCGTCGATTTTCATTTTTTATTTTTCACATTATGGCGTCCAAAATCGGCCATTTTGATTTTTAAAGTTTTTTATACCGTTTATGACATTCGCGTCGTCATGACAAATCCAACGACGTATCTTTCATCAAAATCGGCCCAAGCGCTTTGTTTTAAATAGTGCCAAAAAGGTACAAACCCACATACAACATATTTAAATACAAACATAGGCTGATAAACCCATAATCCTCCTTTGCGTCGCGCAGTCGGATAAAAACAAACATTTATAATGAGCATTTTATGATTATAAAACGATCTACAGTCGAAATTTTATCTCACTTATCGTTAAATCTAAAATATCTAAAAATATTTCTCGGAGAACAAAATAAATCTGCCATTTTATTAGGTTTTGGGCAGCCACAAATTTTATGTGTCAACACAGTCAGATCTCCCTAAGTAAATAATATAAAAAGCTGAACCTAGCGAGCTAGGGCACATAAAAATAAGTTCACTTGGGGCTCAATTCTGCCATCAATGGAGTTCTTTTTAATCTTTTTTTTTTACTTTACATAAGTTTTAAACTTGCTTTGTCATGGGGAGTACTAAAAAGTACAGAGGCCAGCGCATCAGGTCACCCCATTTTTATTGCAAAACCGTTCTTATTGTAACAGCACAGAGTGCAAGCATGTGGTAATCTGATGTGCGGCCCTTTGTACGTAGAAGAACCGCTTGATTTGAACTTAAGACTTGGGTTAAGTAATATACAATAAGTTAAAAGGAAAAAGAATAAAATGAGATTTTGGACGAAAATTGGACAACAAACCAAATAAAATGTGGAGTGCAAAATTATACTCAACCTTTTTAACAATTGGGCAAATTGTCGATTGAGAAATCTAATATTATAAATGCGAAAGTAACTCTGTCTGTCTGTTACACCTCACGCCTAAACTATAGAACCGATTTTGATAAAATTTGGTACATAATCATATGAATATTTGTAAATTGGGACTTGGGAAAGGACATAAGCTACATTTTATCCCAGAGCTGGGTACGATACAACCTGAAGTCCACGCGGGTGGAGCCGCGAGCGGAAAGCTAGTCTATTCATGAACAGATTATGTATTGAAAATAAAGTGAAACTGCTTTTGGGTTTTTTGTTTCAATTTAGGCGTGGTGACTGATTAAATGTTTCAGTGAAAACTTATTGCAAAATTAAGTAAAAACTGAAAGATTTGCCTAGATTTAATCGCAAGGCTGCTCTAAACATAATATAACGTTTTTATTGTAAAAACTAGCTTTCCGCCCGCGGCTCCACTCACGTGGAGTACAGGTTATATCCTGCCCAATTGTGTGATAAAATGTAGCCTATGTCCTTTCCCAGGCTCTAATCTATCTCTTTACCAAATTTCATCAAAATCGGTTCAGTAGTTTAGGCGTGAAAGACGGAAAGACAGACAGGTTGACTTTCGCATTTATAATATTAGTAAGAATTAGTAAGAATTATCAATATTATCATAGAAAAATTCTTTTAAACAATTTTAAAAGTAAAAGTCTCTCTTTAGCGACAAAGTATTTCCACCGATTCAAGAATAGGGACTCCGAATTGATTTCTACGGAACTACTGTCGTAAAATACCGTTGTGTGCCGAAACCAGCTGAAATATTCAAATTGCTGGTCAAATTGAAAATCTGGACCGCTCTGCCTGATGTAGACGGATAAAATATTACCTAGACTTTTACTATTATGGATGTTTTACGTACCTTTAGGATGATTTTGGATTTTTATAACAGTTTGGTGGAAATAATTTTTAAATAATTCACAAGAAAATCAAAATAAGAGACAAATCGTTTGAATCAAAAGTCTTCGCCAAAGTTAGTTCCCGCGGGAATTTGGGAAAAAATTTAGCTTATGTGCCATTCTAATGTTTTATCAAAATCTGTCAAGTAGTTTTTTAATGAAGGAGTAACATAGATGCATCTATCCAGCCATCGTCACAAGCTTTCTCATATACTTAAGAAGGATATTAAAATAGGATTTACAAAAATCAAACTGTAAAGCGGTTCACGGTAGCTAGCTTGTTGAAAAATATCACTAAACTTAAAAACAAAATGGCCGCTCGTGAATTTGGAAAAGGAATTCTAATTTAAAATTCATCCTTCCTGCCAGTACGTGGCAAAAGCCGACTAAAGGCGAAACATCCCGAATTGAAATTCTGCACGAAACGAACGTGCCGCTACGCCGGCGTGTGTTCGAAATTTAAAATGTAACTCTACCTAGTCTATGTGTGACTGTTTGCTAACAAAATGTGAAAATGAGTTTGGGTTCAAAAAGGTCGTTCGTTTCCTCTAACACAGTTGTTTTATTGAATATATTTTCGCGTTACGAATTTTTATGATCTGTATTGATTGGCTTCACTCAAGGTTGTTTGAGCAATAAATCACGAATTAGCTTTTACTCACGCCATCAGAACTTTCGCTGTCATATTAATAGCGAGTTTGCCATACAAGAAAATACTAAAAGTAAGTATGATTTGCTTTATAATACCAAAACTATTACTTATATTTCGTTTTATTATGCCGTGTGGTGATCGGTTTAGAATAACACCACCTCATTTCTTTTCGTGGGTGTCGTAAGAGGCGAGTAAGGAAACACAAATGAGACCTGCCTCCTATTAATCCACCCCAGACAATGACATCTCAATTTATTCTGAATCTAAGGTGTCGTCCTATGGTCTCATGCGGTGTGGTAGGCTCTGTAAAGGGCCGTCTGGTTCGCGACCACCCTCCTACCGAAGTCCAACGCCAAACAGCTTGCTGTGTTCCGTCGGTGCGTAGTGCCTAATAGGCATTTTCTGGGTTAACTCGCTCCATCGTCGACCTCATCTATGACCTTGGTCAAGATTGAGGTCAAGAGTTAACCCATCTTATATATATTTTTTTATATTAAAACGCATACCCGTGTGAGGGATATTCCCAAATAATTTTAGCGAAAGAAAAATATTTGACATGATAGCTCAGTGGATAAGAGCACCAGGAGATTTAATCCTGGGGTTGCGGATTCAAGTCCCATTCGCGCCAAATATTTTTCTCTCCCTTAAATTTTTTACCTAAGTGTAGTTATTTTTTGTATTAGGAAAAAAAGAATGGAAATAAAATTCAGGCTTCTTCTGGTTGAGCTTGCTATATCCTCGACCACATCTTCGCCCTTAAGCGACGTAGATTATGGCCAAAAGAGATCCCATAAATTTTTTTAATGAACTGGAATAAAGGACTTAATCAAAACCTGCATAATATCCTTCTTATTTTTGAATTGTTTGAAAAATGTGTCTTACCTGAAACAAACAAAAACACGTTAAGTATCAAAGCAGTCAAATGTACCGGTAAGTCTTATTAAAGTGGCTTTTCTTAAACGGCCACTGATACTTTAGGATATGAAACTTGATATACAAGGTGTTTCAAAGAAACCAAAAAAAAAGAAATTCCAAAATTTAATTTTAAAAGTGTAATAGTCACACGGTTTATTTCTTTTAAAATAAAAATGTCATATAATTAATATGACATATTTGTCATATTTGTAATAGAGCTGCGCAATAAGCTAAATTTAAATTTATTCTGAATTACCTTTTTTTGGGTTTTTTTGAAACTTTCCTCATGGAACCCGTATGCAATATTGGGCGACTTTTCATAGGATAATATTTGGGATTTTTTTTGATAGCTAGCGAGACTTTACGGAGTGATTCTACCAATGAAACTAAACACACTTCTTCTTATCATATAGTTATAGTCAAGAGTGTGGCGAACTTGGCTAACCCTGCTGATGGCCTGTGACTTGGTTTTAACGACTGTAGTCAATCGACAACAGCCGGGACCGACAGCTTCACACTTTTTTTCAAGGAACATAGGCTCAAGTTTGAAAAAAATGTCTCGTCATACCAAAGAATCAGCTGATCGCTCATATTATATGGGATGGGTAACTCTTGACCTCAATCTTGACCATAAAGGTCAAAGATGAGGTCGACGATGGAGCGAGTTAACCCAGAAAATGCCTATAAAGGCACTGGTACTTCCACGCACCGACGGAACACAGCAAGCTGTTTGGCCTCGGACTTCGGTAGAAGGGTGGTCGCGAACCAGACAGCCCTTTACAGAGCCTACCACATCGCATGAGACCATAGGACGACACCTCAGATTCCGAAAAAAATTAAGTCTCGTTGCCTGGGATGGATTACTAGGAGGCAGGTCTCAGTTGAGTTTCCTTAGTCACCTCTTACGACACCCACGGAAAGAGATGTTATTTTTCACCGATCACCACACGGCAAAAAATTTCTTTTTTTATTTCTGTTTAACAGGCTCATTCACAGAATCAATTTCCACTAACTAATTTTCAGGCACCCAATATTTTAAAAAAACATGTCCAATTTTAATACAAGGAATAATTGTTCAGTCAGTGGTGAAGTTTTCATCAATTTCCGTCAACCAATTTAAAATTAATCACAGCGCTTATCACTTGCTTAGTAGTTAATTATCACTTGCTTAACGGTGAAGGAAAACATCGTGATGAAACCCGCCTGTCCAAAAAAATTCATTTTCGCGGTCCACCAACCCGCATTGGGCCAGCGTGGTAGACTATGGCTTAAAACCCCTTCGTGTTTCGAAGGGAGGCCCGTGCCCCTCGGCGGGGACGTATATGGGCTGATGATGACAGCGCTTAGTTGCAGAAATGTTCATAAAAGTTAAAGCTCCTTTAAATTTAATGACGTCCTTGTTTACGCCAACAAGTTTACCTTTCAGTATACGATTTAAAGTAGCATTAACTTTAATGGACATTTTTGCCAACTGGATGATAGTTAATTGGATTACCTAGTCCAAAACTAGTATTGACATTCAACCATCATATCATTTTTGTGGTCAAAAATTTAATACCGATCATCGCGCACACATAACATGATTGAAATTGTGGCTAATTCAGGCAAATCTGTTCTGCGGTTAAATTCCATTTGTTACGAGTATAATGACAGGCGATTTAGAATTAGATGTTCATCTGTTTTATTTTATATAACTGGCCAGCAGGCCGAGTACAATAGTGACAGCGCTGCGACTACACCGCGGTCCTATGTCAAAATGTCAACATTGACAACGCCATAGGGCGAGCAAGCCTTTGCGCGGGGCCCTCGCACAATCAAAGTGAAGTTTTAGCGTGAGCCGAGCGCGAGTTTGTCGTTATCGTGCTAGAGCTGCAGGATGGCCATTCCACTAATCAATGGCGCCTCAATGGCGGTTGAATGATAATGGTCACCATTTTATTCGATCTGGTGGCGAAATTGAGAACTATCCAAATTCAATTATGATGACAGCTGCTTTGACTGGTTGCGCCACCCTAGATGTTCAGTTGCTAAGTAGTTTGCAACTTTACTTTCGGTCGGCGGTGGTGCTGCTTGTCGGGGTCGCTGTAAGCGGGCTGTACTAGCTATGCTCTTGGTAATGACCTTCCCCACTGATCTGAAGGTTGTGGGTTGGATTTCCGACTAACTCAAATATTTTAAAATCGTACTTTAAAGTATTTTTGATGAATTCGGGTGTGTGTATTATATATGCATTTATAACAAGAGAGTAAATCAGTTATCCAGCACCCAAAGTCCAAGTTTTTAGTACTTCTTCTTCTTCTTATCGTGTAGGTATAGTCAAGTGTGTGGCGAACTTGGCTAACCCTGGTGTCAGAGTTTTCAAACCGCACAATGGCCTCTGACTTGGTGTGAACGACTGTAATCAACAACAGCCGGGACCGACGGCTTAACGTGCCCTCCGAAGCACGGAAACGCTCGTGATAAATTGCCACTTTGGTCACCCATCAGGTTCCCTGCCTCTGTGTACGTTGCTTAACCTCACTGATCGGTTGAGATCAGCGAGTGCCACTGGGCTACGAGCGCCTAGTACTTTTAGTACTTGGTTTATAGTTAAGAGCTATATAAATTTTACAAGAAAAAAATTAAAAAAATATCTAAGAAGAGTTGGCAGCTGTCACATTCTAACTAAGTTGTTTTTTCTACTTCCATGTCCAGCGAAGAAGAATTATTAGGCTTCTCACTATGCGGAGCATAATAAATTTAAGAGCAGTTATCAGAAAACCAGGTGTAGGGATTGTGGGGTGAAATCCCGTTGGCGAAGGCTTGACCCGAATCCTTTAGGCTTTGTGAATTTTAATTGAGTTATTTGTCTTTTGTCTTAACTCATTTTAAAGCTATTTAACAGACATAATCCGGATTATACCCTGACCTGGGAGAATAAACTTGACGTTTAGTTGATAATAATGATCGAATTTTAAGAGAGGTCATAAGGCGAATTTCGTTTGTTTAATATAGAAATTAAAATGTGAAATTAATCGTGTTTTTTCCCAAGGAGACTTGACCAGCTAGCATATGAAACTTCAGTCTCATGACAGTTGATTGTCAAGGAAAATATAACCTTAAATATTTAAACAGAAAGCTGCATTTCGTTTGCATTCAATTGACGTTTGTACATGATTTTGAATTGGTAAAAGACGGATGTTCAAATCAAAACGTAAGAGAAATGAAAACTTCTCTAAGTCCAAATAGGGTCTGTTTTCCTTGTGTTGATTCGGAAGTCTATACTTTCATGATAGAGAAGAGAAGAAGTTTTGCGTATGCTAGGAGAACAAAAGGTAGTTAGTGCAAAGCGGATTACGGGAAGGGTTTTTTTGTGATTTGTATCCTACCTGATGAGGGGAGGGAGGTGTATTAACTACCATTGGAGATAGCATCATAGTCTCACACAGATATACAGATACACATGTGAAACTTATAACGACCGACCGGTTAAAAATACATAACTATGCTGTAGACTTGTGAAAGCTGTAGACTTTTGCTACGGGTAACTACGGTTCGTAGCAAATTGGTATTGATCTAAAATCGTAAACATTTTAAATTAACTAAGTCAGCATAGATATAATAAAAATACAGACAGAACAATCTTTAAAATATCTGTTCTACTAAAAAGAAAGCCCAGAGCCCAATTCAATTAACATTTCAAACAAGGTACATGGCAAAATAAATACGGGCTGGCTATTGAAAAAAGAAGTGAAAAAAAAACGTTTTGGGAGGGCTATTATCCCGGTTCGCTACGCTGACGTAAGCTTATATAAACTGTGTCCAGTCAACAGGGCGCTAAAATGTTACTGTTCTTTCTTTAGTTACAATTTTCTTTTACATTTTTGGTAAATGCGAGCGGTCGGAGACAGGGAATTTGATTCCTATTGTTTTGTTTTTAACAGATTTTTTTCTCTTTGTTGTTTTTGATTTAACGTTGTGTTTAATTTTGTCGGTTTAGGAGTGTTTATTCAATATTTTAAATTATTCATTTTTAGGCATGATGTAACAAGCAAGTGTAAAAAATATTTACTCATGGTGTACATTTTTCATATATTTTACTGTTCGTTTTAATTTTCCTATACTAAAGACAAGACGTTATAACGATTACTTGTCTGCACGTTATTTTTTAAAAATGAAACTATTATGGATAACGATCTCAGATTGCATATCTAAATATATAAAAGGAGAAACTGACTGACTGACTGACTGACATATCAACACACAGCCTAAGCGGCTAAACGTAGGCACTTGAAATTTGGAAGGGACGTAGCTTAGATACCGTAGAGGTGCACTAAGAAAGGAATTCTCGAAATTCCCACGGGAACGGGAATTAGCGGGAAAATCCTTTTGTATGAAAAATCTAAACCGCTTAAGTTATACGCTTGAAATTTGGCATGCAGGTACCTTAGTAAACTTAAAGCATAATTGCAACAGGATATTGCGAAATTCCCACGGGAACGGAAGTTAGCGGGAAAAAACTTTTGTATGTAAAAATCTAAATCACGTAAGATAGATGTTTTCAATCTGTGTACTCTGTATAAAAAAATTTACACGCAAACGAAGTTGCGGGCATCAGCTAGTTTATTAATAAAATATTGGTAAGTAATTTAAAAAAAATCAATATCACTTTGGTTTCATCAGAGCTAGCTACTAAAACTCAGCCTTTAATGTTTAAAGTCAAATTTCTAAGCCCGAAAATGTGAGTAGGTACGTTTTAGATCCCCAGCCTTAGGATACAATCCCAAATACGATAAATCCTAAATTAACTCGTAAATTTTATCTTGTTCAAAGTCAAAAAAGGTAGAAGGTAATTAATTTCAAGCTTACCACACATTCTGAAAGTATCTGGTAATTGGCTAATTCTTTACAGTGTCGGAGTTTTTTTTTTCCGACAGGCGCCATATTGATTTTCCTCTTACGGTGGATTAAAACATTTTTAGGTGTTCGTGGTGGTTTTCCTTATTTTGATATAAAAGCATTTGCGTATTTTTTACGTGAAAAAAAATTTAAGATTGTTTTATTGGCCACGACTGTTAATGGAGTTTGTTTTGTAAAATAAATTAGTACTACCGTGATGGACTATGAGCAAAATAAAAACTTAGAGTGCCAGCTGCCAACTCTTTCTAATCAAACTTTAGAAACTAGTAAGTGGGACTTGTGGGTTTTTGACATTAAACAAAACGAGTACATTGGAATCAACAGTGTTATAAATATTACATAAATGCAAGGTAGGTACAGACGGCAGCACGCCGGCTTACCCACGAAAGCCGCTATGGTGACAAATGCAACGTCAAGGTTAATATATAGTCTATATATCTAGCAATATAATATAATATATAATGTCAAGGTATAGCCTGATGTGTTGCCATGTGTACAAAGGCGAACTTATCCCACAAGGGATCTCTTCCAATCAACCTACGAGAGAGCGAGAGGAATCTTGATACGTAGGCGTATATTATACAGATAGATGACGGTAAAATTGAGCACTTTCTCCTTTTTTTAAGTTGGTTGAAAATAGGGGCTATATACATATTTATGTATAAGTATATCCAAAACCACTTACAAAATTTGTATACACAGAGTTTGGTGACCACACAATACCAATTTGCATG
Organism: Aproaerema taeniolella; assembly: GCA_949987775.1. NCBI lineage: Eukaryota > Metazoa > Arthropoda > Insecta > Lepidoptera > Gelechiidae > Aproaerema > Aproaerema taeniolella. The sequence goes on from OX465260.1 coordinate 14,204,551, forward strand.
GCAGTTTCATATCGCATTCATCTGCCGAAGCCCCGACGCGGCGCGTCCGGTTTTTTCCAATCGCCACAGTAAACCTCTCTGGTTGATTTTTTATTTCGACCGCTGGTTTATTTTTAGATTCGTTGAATTGAGATTTCTGGGTCTGTGGCACGTTTCCGCGCGGAGTGATGTGTCAATACGATGAATTCGGAGCAGGTGATTGGAATAGTGATTCTTGATTGAAAAATCGGTTTTTTGCTTCAATTTTATGTTAGTTTCTTCTTCTTATCAAGCTCCCTGCCGAGGGATACGGGTCACCCTTCGAAACACACTAAATTAGTAACAAATCTTTGTCATGTAATGTAACGTTTAATTCTTGATATTATGACGTCCACGATTTTGATGATTCTGCTAATATGGGAGTATTTTATTGAGTATTGAGCGAAGTCGCGAATATCAAAGTTAAGAAACGCTTTAAAAGGGTTGCAGTTCGCCACAACCACGTCCGTTGATTAGAAGGATGTACTGCAAGTAGGTGAGGATAATGTTGGAGCACTAAAATGGTCACGTAACTTAGGGGAACCCCTTGTACTCAGTTAAAATCGTATAATATTAGCGTTAGAGCTTTGATAGTTATAAAATTTTAGTGGGATAGATAAGTTCCCTGGTGAGAGGTCAAAAGCTGAACTTTCATGTAAAATAACTGCGTGCAACATGTTGTCATTCATTCATTTAGTTTTTGCATACAAAATACATTTAAAAGAGAAAAAATAATGTTGTGTTCATAGGTTTATTAAAGTAGTAGAAAGTGGTATTTATTTAAATAACAGTAAATTAAATCTTGTTTTTCAGTAGAAACCTTTATTTACTAAAGTATGTAGATTTCAAAGTCTATTAACACAAAGTATCGTCATTTACTGCGCAAACAATAAGCAACAGTGTACAAATCTGTAGGGTGCACCAACAATTGTGGTGCTGGGTAGTAAATGTGCCGACATTGTAAATGTTTATTACTTCGCCAAGGAACGAGGCACAAAGGAAGCCATGGACATAATAATTTGTGTTACCTGAAATTGTTGTTACTAGTAGAACGGCAAGCAGATTGAAAAATATAAAGTTTTCTTGAGACATTTTACGAGAAAGTTGAAAGAACTTTTTGTTCCATTTTTTAATAAACATGTCACATCTAACCTAAAAACCATAAAAACAAAGTAAATTGTAACGTTGTTAAAAGGAATCTTTGATAATTTCTTGAAATAACAAATAGTAGCAAGCAATAAAGTAGACTATGTAATTCAAACATGATTGTAAGAAAAACTCCCAAATTTTTTATCGATTAAGTTTTATTCTTCCGTCCACACTTTTACGCATATAATTCCAGTCGGGGTAGGCAGAACATCATTTAGTTCTAGAACCAGTTGACGCAGTTTTTGACATTCAGTCTGACGGTTAGGAAATAAGAATCTCCGAGATTATCTACTCGGCCAACAGAAATTGTTACCATAATTTTGGGACCGCGATCGCTGAAACATTTTTTAACCTCTTTTATTTAACTTTTTGACCGTGTGGTGATCGGTTGAGAATAACACCACCCCATCTCTTTCCGAGGGTGTCGTAAGAGGCGACTAAGGAAACACAAATGAGACCTGCCTCCTAGTAATCCATCCCAGGCAACGACACTTCATTTTTTTCAGGATCTGAGGTGTCGTCCTATGGTCTCATGCGGTGTGGTAGGCTTTGTAAAGGGCCGTCTGGTTCGCGACCACTCTCCTACCGAAGTCCGACGCCAAACAGCTTGCTGTGTTCCGTCGGTGCGTAGGAGTACCAGTGCCTTTATAGGCATTTTCTGGGTTAACTCGCTCCATCGTCGACCTAATCTTTGACCTTATGGTCAAGATTGAGGTCAAGAGTTAACCCATCTTATAATAATAACTAGGTTTCGCGTGGTGCGCGATCTGCTAAAGCAGGCCGCGAGGCGGTTGTGCTACCCTAGTCGTAGGGTCAAAAAGGCGTTCATACTTTTTTTGGTTTGTCACGACCGCCATCTTAGATATCAAAATTTATGTCATTTTCATAATCAGCACCCCCGAAAACCTATTAAACGACACCCATGACGGTATTTTCCAAAAAATCCATGTCCGCCATCTTGGATTTCAAAATAGATGTCATTTTCGCAATCAGCACCCCAGAAAACGTATTAAACGACACCCATGACGGTTTATTACAAAAAATGCATGTCCGCCATCTTGGATTTTAAAATGGATGTCATTTTCGGAATCAACACCCCCGAAAACCTATTAAACGACACCCATGTCGGCATGCCCGAAAATTTCATATCCGCCTCGCCCTTCGCGTCACGATTCCCCCAACTAAAATCCAAGATGGCGGATATGAAATTTTCGGATTGCGGTCGGCTGGTAAGATGCTTGGTGACGCTTCGGGCTTCGCCCTACGCGGAGCTCGGCCTTCGGCCTCGCCCTATACGCAGCTCGGCTCGGCCTTCGGCCTCGCCTCGCTCGTTCGGCTCGGTCTACGACCTCGCCTCACCTTTAGAATCTAAACTTAAATGGCGACCATCTTGGATTGGGGGGGGGGACGCTCCGGGCTTCGCCCTACGCGGAGCTCGGCCTTCGGCCTCGCCTTATACGCAGCTCGCCTCGGCCTGCGGCCTCGCCTCGCGGCGCGTCGTGGTTCGGCTCGGCCTTCGGCCTCGCCTCACCACTCCTTGTATGGCGGCCATCTTTGAAAATGGCGAAACCGAAAATATTTTTAGATATTCGGATTTAGCGACCCCAAAAACCCCTGGATACCGAATTTGGTCCGAATCGGAGGATATACCAAAATATCAATTTTGTATGGCGGCCATCTTGTTTTTTTGAAAATCGAAAAAAAAATGTCACCGGTAGACTTTGACCAGGGTGCCGGTCGACCTTTGTTCGAGTACCACCGGTCCAACTCCAACGGTTCGCCCGGGAAGGTGGGTCGCGACCTGATGAGGAGAAGAATCCGAAGATGTCGAGGTTTTCCCATACTCACCGGAAAATTCTGACCACATCCCTTATACATCATTTTCACCTCCCGACCCTCCTTCTGGGAGAACAATTATGTCAGTCAGTGAGTCAGTGGTAATGTAGCTTTATATAGTATAAAAAAATAAAAAAAAAACTTGCTTAACAATTTTTCTTTAATTTCACTTCAATTGAAAAAAATACCTTTATTACAGTTTATTTTTAAGTCTTGTTTAATTATTTGCAATTAGCTTTTTCACTGCACAATTGACTTTTAATTATTGTAATAGCGCGCAACTTATTTCTAATTTGGTACCGGCAGAATATCAGTGTCGTAAATACAAAATGCTGAGTCGGGGCCATTTCTTTGTGCAACATATTGTAGTATAAATGAAGGTTATTTACAATTTATATATTTGATCGAACTTTGCTATAATCATAACCTAAATTGTTCTTCATCATTTCATCAGCCCATATACGTCCCCACTGCTGGGGCACGGGCCTCCCTCAATAACATGAGGGATAAATGCCATACTCACCACGCTTGGCAGACGGGTTGGCGAGGGTTTTGATATAGTTGCAGAGTTTTCCTTCTCTGTGTGCAGATGAACTTGCTTGCATATTTACCTTAGTCGCCTAACCTAACCTAACCTAGCCTAAATTGTTACTATAATGTATTGTTGACAATGAATAAATTATTTTCTTTCTTTCTTTCTTTCAAGAAATATATAAGTCCACTAAACACTTTTCTTGAAGGAACATAGGTGGTTTAATTAAAAAAGTCGCCTCTTCACGCAACTTATTTTCAGCTGCTTGATGGGTGATTCTAATTGAATTTTACATCTTTTAGTTACTTAACTCATATTTTTCACATATTGTAACTTACAAAGCTTAAAAGCAATCAGTTTTTTTTCCGAATACGGTAACATGGGATACATTAACATTTATATCTTCCGCCAGTTCTGAGATTGAATCCGTCGTCCCGTCCCCCGGGAAATAACTGAATAGTTCTGTTTAATTTAGTACAGATGGGACCCAAATACTGGACTGACGTAGTATACGTTTTGGACAGTAGAGAAACTCAATAAAAAAAAAGACACGGACATCAACTGGATGCAAGTTACAACTAAAAAAGAATTTGGCCCCCTGTCGTCTATTAAAACTTTAAAGTGATTTTTAGGGTTCCGTTCCAAAGGGAAAAAACGGGACCCTATTACGAAGGCTTCGCTGTCCGTCCGTCCGTCCGTCTGTCATCAGGCTGTATCTCATGAACCGTGATAGTTAGACAGTTGAAATTTTCACAGATGAGGAATTTCTTTGTGCCCTATAACAACAAATACTAAAAACTAGAATAAAATATTTATTTAAGGGGGCTCCCATACAACAAACGTGATTTTTTGCCGCTTTTATAGAGGTAATGATTTTTATAGAGTCCGACTCGCACTTGGCCGGTTTTATAGGTAATGATACGGAACGGAACCCTTTGTGCGCGAGTCTGACTCACACTTGCCTGTTTTATTGTATTTAACATTATACTAGGGCCGTTATGAACTGAGGCGTCGGGCCATAAATCATTTCCCTATATCTGTCTCGCTCGCACTTGCGGGCCTTATGGAGACTGTCTCGCTTGCACTTACGGGCCTTACATTCCTATCTCTATTGACATTTATGGCCCCACGCCTCAGTTGATTACGGCCGTGGTATAGTAAAGTGGATGAGTAGTAGTGGCGCTGCTTCTTGATCGAAGGGTCCTGGGTTCGATTCCCAGTCAGGGCATATTTAAGTAAAAACCAGATATTTGTTCTCGGCTCATGGGTGTTCGTGCATGTCTTTCTGTATGGTCCAAGGGAGTGTCCGATAGATACCTAAAAATTCTATAATAGCTCTTTTTGCAAATTTTTTGTTTAATTACTGCTTTAATTTGTCCAAAGGTAAATTTTGAATACACATGAGAATCTTATTATAGAAACGTATATGTCACCGGAAAATAATAAGAATCGTAAGTTGATCAACTTTATCATACACAGCAGTTGAAATGTATTATTTAACGTATACATTTCCGGTAATCGATCAATTTACGGCGTCTCGCGGTAAAATGATCCGACGAACGCGATGTGTACGCTGATTGGTTGAAAACTCGAGGTGTTCGCTGATTGGTTGAATGTCTCACTTAGAAATGCGACAAGTAGGTTTGTTAGTAGCCGAACCCAACCAACCCGTTTAGGGTTGGTTGGGTTAGGTTAGGTTAGAACTGCGACCCTCAACGCACAAGCCGAGCGAGCGTAGCGAGCGTGCCGCGGCAGCGGCCGGCGAAGTGCCAGAAACGACTCGACTGTGGTTGCCTCTTAGGTTGTCGCATCGACCAATCAGAGAACAGTTTATTATATTAAGGATGTCAGTTTAACGTAGAAATGTAAACAGAACAGCGATTGGTCCATTCGTGTATGATTTGACGTGTGGCAAAATCTTTAGTTGATAAACTTACCGCCAGGCAGCGTAAGTTGATCAATTAGCTAAAGTTTATTGCGTGAAATAATACATTTCAACTGCCGTGTATGATTTGCCGAAAGTTGATAAACTACCTCGAAAATTTATCAACTTACGATTCTTATTAATTTCCGGCGACATGTACATTGATATAAAAGAGTTAATCATTAATAGATCAATCTACGACAGAATATAACCATAACATAAACTTGAATAAACCGCCCTTCACTATCACAATTCACTGCTATGTCAACTGTACCTATACATATAGTACTCTCTATGTATGGTACAGTCGGTACCGAATACTGAACATTGACTCTAGGATATTAACCCGCATACTACGCTCTGAACGTTGGTGATAACGTCATGTCTTTTGTTCTCTATTTGAATATAACAATGCATTTAATTTTAATGTTCTAATCTAATTACCCGACTACGGCGAAGCAAAAAGGAAGGTTATGTGGTTGACCGGTGTGTATGTATTTTTAGGATGTATAGGTATAGTTTAGCTTTGAAAACTGCAGACTTTTTAGAGTATGAAAAATATATTTTAATTCGCTTTAAAAAATTTTTTTAAAGTAGATTTAAAATTAATGAAGGCATTTTAGGCTACAGAAACAAAGAAATGTTTTTAAATTTTTACAATTAAATTTTTAACCAAAGGTGAACAGTTATGTTTTTATTTTTAATTTACCAGCATTTTTATATGAGGTCAAAACGACATTTTGATAAAATAATTTTCTATCAAAAGTAATTCAGTTTTCTAACAGCCTTAACATTGAAACCTACCATTTCTGCTTTTTCATCATTTCCCATCTGCCATAACAATATCTGTGGCCATAAAACACGACACGAGTAATAAAAACAATTGAACAATAAAACAGAAAAAAAACAATTGAAGACTGTTATGATTAGCGCCGAAAACAAAAGAACATCTTTGTAATTTTTTGTGATTTTGGATACGTATTTTTGACATGGAAATGTACATAAATTATTAAGAGATTGAAATTCGAACAAGTTTATTCAATAAAAACAAAAAAAAATGAAGTTCTTTTTATAAAATTCATCTACCACACATAAATGCAGCTTGGTGGGTGAAAATCAAAAATACAGTTACAACCATACGCATTAAAACACTCGCAACTCGCACACACTCAATCACTCAATCCTGCAACTAGACACAACACTTGTCAAAGGTATGTTTTAAATGTAAAATGAATTCTGAAACTGTCACAGGAAGTAAAAATATTTTTTCATTCTTATTCTAAAGTGCCTCTTGGTAAAACCAACATTTTATACTTCGGAGAAATGTATTAAAAATTCGCTCAGAACCAAGTCTGAATTTTCTGCAAATTGCTAAGAAGCAGATATCCCACTGAAGAGCACATGCTGGGCAGTTGAAGTGCGATTTCCGCTCTTATCCCAAGGCAATAAGAATGCTAAAACTCTGAATAACCAAAGTAAATGTGTTCTTGAATATGCGTTGCGTGGAATTTTCATCTTACATTGAAAGTGCGATATTTCAGATCAGAAAATGCAAATTGGATGACTTTTAATTAGTTAGCAAAAATTGAGAATGTGAATTAGCCCATGACACTGAACAATTTTTCTTAAGGAAAAGGTGACAAAAAACAGGCCAAAAGGTGACAAAAAACATTCGCCTCTCTAAACAGCTTGAGCGATGAGATTACATTACAAGACGAAGATAATTTTTAAGAGTGTCATATGGTCATAACCTTGAAGTTCAGTTTTATAAAGAGAATCATCCCAAAGTCTTCAGAATACTGTATTGATTTTACATTTACATGTAGCGTACTCATCTGACTTACACGGTACACTCGTATGAATAATTTATATCAAGCATTTCGTACTGGAATCATGCAAAATTACTTGATAGCCCCGCTGGAGCCAGTGCAAATGACTGCGGTGACGTCATGTTCGCACGTGACGTCATTAAATTGGTACATGAGAAAGGAAATTTTGTTTTAACCTCAAGTTTTTGGTAGATTAGGGTTCAAGCACACACGAAGCTTGGTTTTTGGGTTTAGTTCAATCCTTACTTCGAATACTTGTGATAGTAAATTGCATGTCATTCGTCCACTATGAGACATAGTTCATCTTATTGTTTTTATTGAGCTAGTACAGAGCCTCGCCACTTTGTTTCTGTTTTTTTTAACCTTTTTGTGCTAAAAAACTTCGCATACTTCTGCAGAAGAACTCACCAAAGTGCCATCATAATCGGATGAATAATTAAGGAGGTCATAGTGGATAAACATACTTACATTGATTTTTATTACATAGAAGAAGAATGTAATCGTTGATAACAAATATTCAAATTAATTTAAAAAGAACCGAAGGCAAAAATGAATTAAATTTCGATAACATTTCAAAAACTTTTGTAACGTGTTTCGCTATGCTGAATGAGAAGAAAATCCAAATTTAAATTTTAAAGCAAATTGGTCGTAACTTTAGTAATCAATTATAGGTAATAAAGTATTTCTGCCTTTCGTCATGAATCACGTAAAAGAAAGCTTTCATGATTAAAATGATAATTCAGATTTAACGATCACTTTATTGTTCAAAAAAATCATAACAATAACTTGTTTATCTTACAATTGTTACTCAAACTGGCAGAAATTCCTCCCTAAGATATTTACTCTTTGGAAATTAAAACCGAACTGAATGCTGCTCAGGCTTTAAGCTTCTAGCACCCCTCCTATCCCAACTAAAAACGAGCTAGTTCCCACTGGCAATATGTACCAATCAACGTCATTCCCGCCAAAACGTTATCTTTGACAGTGTTGCCATTAGAATTATGTTCCAACTTAAGCTAAAATCGATCGATTAAAAATTGGAAATTGTTTCATGATGGCTTTCAAAACTTCTCTGCTTCAAAGTTCTCATATAAAATCTCAAATCTTTGTTTCCAAACTAATAACATTTTTTTATTGAAAAAGAAAGGCTTACGGTGTGCAAAGAAATAGGTAAACTTTCGAGTGAAATCATAACGAAAACGATACGAAAACCGAAGGTAGGCTCTTTCGCTTCTAAATTTTTCATCCTTCTGAGTGCTTAGCAAAATTGGATGCCCGCCGAATTTTATTGCTATAAAACTCTTGAGTAAAATTGAATTTGAACAGACATAAAATTGGGGCAAAATATTCGAGGCCCGGCGCCATATTTTAATGTGCCTATTATCGGTGACATGATGACCGAAACAATTCAGGATAATTAAATCTATCTGGCTTTGTGGCGATTTAATATTGTAATGGCGTTTAGTTTCGATGTTTTGACATATTTGTGGAAGTTGATTTGATTTCCTTGGATTGTTATATCAATCCTATACTAATGAACTAACTAATTATTCATGATATATCGAAAACAGCTGTAAAGATTTTTATAAAATTCTCAGTTTAGGAGTATTTTGGGTAAACCAGTGATTTATAATACTTTGTTTCCAAAAAATCACAAATTTATGCATTTTTTTGAAAAGTAAGAAGCGCTAGCTTTAGCTCGTTCGCTCGGTTTTTAAACTAAAATAGAATCTAAATAAGCTAGTCTAGACACAATTTTCTGAATTTTTAACTGCAGATCTGAAAATATTTTCTTTTCATGATAAAAATATTATGTTTTGTACAAAGCTTCTTTAAGTCTGACGTTCACAAATCGTCATAGATACGTACGGACAACAGCACATCATGCTAACCAAAACTGTCAAATTTCTTCAATCGCTTTTAAACGTTACCTATCTCCAAGCATTGGAGTTTACTATCCGTTGGGGAAATTTGACAGTTTGTGGTAACCTGATGTGCCGTTGACTGTACATAGATTTTCGCAGTTTTTTTGACGCTAGTTGATTTTTAGATCACAACTTCCAAACAACTAGACCGTACGTAAAAATATTAGTAAATACATTTCATTACTGATTAGAAGAAGAAATATAATCAAATTACGGAAATTATTCAATAAAAGAAGACGCGCGGTATGACCTTCATTGATCAACATAAACGAGCATAAAAAGCGGAGTAATTTAAATTAAAAATCCAGAACACAATGGAACGTGGCATCGAAGCACATTTTTTTAAAGAATTTACGTCGCCCGTCCTAGCACGATCTCCTTCCTAATTGAAAAACTTTTGGAGGGCAAAACGAGAAACGAACAAGTTTAGAGTGTATTCGACGAATCACAAATTGTTTTTGTTTGCTATTACCCGGCTGATTTCTGAGACATTCAATTTTATATTTTTTGTAAGCATTGTACGGTCTTTAAGGTTGCGTTAGATTGCTTTTTGAAGTAGACAATTATCTTTATTCCGCTGACTCTGTGCTGCTTAATGTGCCCGAATAATCCATTTATTGAGTTTGTTGGTCAAGAGTTTGTATGTACTTCAGCAGCTCTAGCACGAACACGTCAAACTCGCGCTAAGCTCACGCTGAAACTTCACTCTGATTGCGCGAGGGTCCCGCGCAAAGGTTTGCTCGCCCTATGGCGTTGTCAATGTTAACATTTTGACATACCGCGGTGTTGTAGTGGCGCTGTCACTATCGTACTTGGCCTACAGTATTTTACTTATTTAAGGAGGATGTTTTTACACGTGATGACTTTTTCATGCAAGTGTTAAACGACCAATGAAAGTCAGAAAACTTTCAGATGTTAAATTTATTCACTATACAATGGTTACAAACAGACTAACCGGCCTCTCTCGTTTAACGTTTAACAAAACTATTCTAATGCAAAACGGAAATCAACGACACATTCAAACTTTTAACTTTTATTTTTAAATGTCTTGTCTATTAGAATTAACTTTACAATTATTAAAAAAAAACTAAAAAATACTCAATATTTCTCTCAACATTACAAGGTTGACTGGACTGGAAGAGATCTCCTTGTGGGATAAGCCCGCCTTAGTTTTGTACCAAATGTCGCTTTAATTTTTTTTAATCAGTGTCTACTTCGTAATTTTGTTGTGCAAGAATTTACATACATACAAATAAAATGAATACAAAATTACATATGGTATATTTTCGGCATATGTACTACATATTATGTAGGTAGTGTAGAATCTAGGGGCAGAAATACGCTACATCAAACGTCAAAGCGTTTTGATTCAAGCGTCAAAAGATCAAAGGAAAAGAGAGACCCATTTTCTTTCAGCAGTAAGATCGTATACGCTACGAGTAGGTAAGTTACTGACTGAATGTTTCATAAGATAATTATAATTGAAGTGTTCTTCTATTAAAATAAAATTTTTGGTGATATGTAATGATATGTATATGAATTTGAAATTTAGAAATGATATTAGTGGCTAATTTACGATTTAACTTTTGGGACTTTATAATCTAATCTTATAAAATAATGTGTATATATATATATATAATAAATTCATACACCCACGCACATCCACACAAACACTACACAACACATCTTTACACAGACACACACACGCACCATAAAATTAAGTTCTATTATATTAATTTAAGTTGTTTACCTATGTTGTTTAGTTGCTTTGAATCTTGAATCTATCTCAACTGTTTCTCCGAGCCATCACATGTATACTATTTTGTTATGTACTTCATTTACTGGAACCTCCCAACACAAGTAAAACTTTAATTTGCCTAATGGTGAGTTTTCCTTAGACTAAGAATTAATGTATAAGCTGTTTGAGAAATAAAGATTTATTAAAGATTTATTATTATTATTATTTTAACTAATCTTGAGAGTGAATTTCTTAAAATCCTTCCTTATTCTTTGCCTACGTTTTATAAGGAACTTTTGAGCTTAATTTCAGTATTCTAAGGCCAAGGGTTTGGGTTGAGCGTTGATGAGCCAGTGAGTCACGACCAGCAATTTTATAAACATATTTACAAATTAAATAATTAAGAAAGGATCGAAACTGTCGTTCCGACGCTGACTTTTAATAAACTTAGTGAAACATTGTTATAATGTGAATTAGATAATGTTGGCGTTTTCTTAAAAATAAATGTGTAACTAACGCTGAGTCTTGAAGTACATAATTTTTCCGGCGAGTTTGGCGCCAACATTTCTGAAAAAGCTGATGTTTGTTCTCTTTATGTTCGAATTGCTCTTCTATACAAGGATATACGTAGTGCCTGGATCTCTGAGTGTGCCGCGAAATTTATAAAAACCTTCAAGTTGTACAAAGCAAGCAAAATTAAGCTTCTCATTTACATAAACTCAGCACCCTGCATCAATTTTCAATGCGTCTGAACTCGGTATAATGGCTAGACGGAGCGATTCCCTGAGCGACAAAACCGCTTTTTTCACAAAATTCAATTTTGCGCGCAGCAGCGCTGTCACGTGGCGAGGCGTTGACGCGACGAATTCAAATTTAGAACCAGTTGCATTTAAAAATTGTTTGTTTTGGAATTTCAATTTGAATTTTTGTTCAAAAATTTAAAAAATCCTTTGTCGTCTGAATTTTGAAGCAGTTTGGGTGAAAAAGGAGTATCAAATATATCGCCTTCTTTTTTAATTTAGCCTTGAATTTAAGATTTAATTGCTGAAGTGCATCAATTTCATGTCCCATTTCAATAAATATGAAGGTTTATGAAGACGGACGTTTGTTACTTTGTCACGCAAAAACCACTCAACGGTTTTTATAAAACATTACATAAGTAAGGTATTTATTAAAAACTTCTTATGATAAAAACAACACATATATACTAAAACTATTATATTTTTCGCGCATGAAAACGAAGTCATCACCGATACTAGTTTTCTAGTCTAGTTTCACATGATACTAGTTTTAATTTCGAATTCCCAAATAGATTTAAATCAATCCTCCGATAGCGTTCTAAAATCAAGTCACTTAAGCAAAGACACGGGAATGAAACCGCAATGCGATCTGAACCAATTTAAACTTAGATTCAGCCGAAGTTCCGATTTCAATTCAAAATTCGAACTCATTTTCTCGAATTTATTTTATAAAATGTGATGAAATAATGAAAGCTTCGTTAATTAAAATAGCCATGAAGATTGAATACAAAAATACAAAAGTACATTGCGTTTAATTTCTAATCCACATATTTTTAAGTTATAGAAAATTTCAAAGCTTTTAGAAGTACTTATTGTTATAATATTGGATATTATTGTACAGGCAACAGAACCTGTTACCAATTTTCACTATGGGGCTATTACGAGCGAGACCAGGGCAACGTCAAGGTCAACCTGATGTGCTGCCATGTATATTTACACACCATCACATATTTGATGGTCCACCAACCCGCATTAGGCCAGCGTGGTGGACTATGGCCTAAATCCCCTTCGTGCTTCGAAGGGAGGCCCGCGCCCCTCGGTGGGGACGTATATAGGCTGGTAAAAAAAAACACATTTGATGATGGCGACAAGTAAACAGAGTTGGTAAAAAATTTACAGCTCGGAAAGTTGCAAATTTTACAAAAACACGGCTTTGTGAAATAGCATCGTCATCTAAACGGGCAAATTTCACCATTTGCCTACCACGCTCACACTAACACCATATAAATATACATGTATGTAGCTACGTACTTATGTATAGGTACCCGTCGGACCAGAATTTCCATTAGTGCGTTATTTACACAGCTCTCTGAGCTACGTGGCTGTCCGAATTTTACTAAGGAAATAGTTTTTCCGGCGCATTTTCCAATTCAATGTAACCCCACTTTGGTTTTGTGAAAGGGTCTGTTGATTTTCTTTTTTTTTCGTTTTTTTGTTTGCTTTTGTTTATTTGATATAAATATTTGGAAAAAAGGAAAAATTCGCAAAAGCACTTACATTTTTCAACAAGGATTTTGTTCTCTGAGTTAGGAATTGCAGTTTGACCCAAATGATATAATATATAATTGTACATAGGTACTTTATGCTACGCCTATGAGGAATCTATGACATAATTTCAACAATTAAAACTTATATATAAATATATTTTTTTATTATTATAAGATGGGTTAACTCTTGACCATAATCTTGACCATAAGGTCAAAAATGAGGTCGACGATGGAGCGAGTTAACCCAGAAAATGCCTATAAAGGCACTGGTACTCCCACGCACCGACGGAACACAGCAAGTTGTTTGGCGTCGGACTTCGGTAGGAGCGTGGTCGCGAACCAGACGGCCCTTTACAGAGCCTACCACACCGCATGAGACCATAGGACCTCAGATTCAGAAAAAAAAAATGAAGTGTCGTTGCCTGGGATGGATTACTAGGAGGCAGGTCTCATTTGTGTTTTCTTAGTCGCCTCTTATGACACCCACGGAAAGAGATGGGGTGGTGTTATCCTCAGCCGATCACCACACAGTCAGATAAAACTTACTTTATCTTAATAGAAATAAAATCTTAATCCTTACTAATATTATAAATGCGAAAGTAACTCTGTCCATCTGTCCGTCTTTTCAAGCTTAAACTACTGAACCGATTTTCATGAAATTTGGTACAGAGATAGTAAGAGCTTGGGAAAGAACATATAGAACGGGACCCAAGGAGAATGAGTTCATTTCCGTGGGACTTACCTCCGCCATACGAACTACTGGTATGTACTTATTCGGCATATGTTCCTGAACACAAAAAGTGCGGTAGTCACTTTCTAAGGGTATGGAGGGGGTAGCTACGACGTAACAAAGATGGCGGCCGGGCCTATTTTATTTACGCTATATTTAGATAACTACTGGGCAGATTTACTTAAATAGGATCTCAAATGAAAGATAATTTAATATACATTGTTTTATTCTAAAGATGCATTAGTGTAAAGCTAGTAACAAAATAAATATTTTCAAAAAACGACATTTTGCAAAATTAAACTTTTTTTACTGTGTGAAAAGAATATAAACCGTTAGGATTATGGTAATTTAGCTTATTATAAAAAAATAGCTACACTTATCAGCATTCTAATGAACCTAAAAACGTTTAAATCGAGCTATAAACAACGGAACTGCAGTCGTCTAAGTGAGCGTGGGTAGCGCCGAACTGACTACGGTACTTAGATTTTGGTTTCGACTAATTCATCATGGAATAACATTCTCCAACCAATATACAAGTATTCATTCATTTGAGTAATTTTGTTGTCAAGAACTTTGACGTCATATTGACTCTTACCAATAGCAATGCGTTTCGGATATTAAAATTTTCAACAGTTTTGGAAAATTCATTTCAGACTCAAAAACAAATTATGTATAATCAAAAATATTCAAATATACCTTATTGTGATGTGAAGTTATTTAAAAAAAAATGACTCATATCTGAATTACATGTATACTGTTCGATTGTTCTGTTTCAATACCTACAGGATTCACACAACACAAAATAGAAACTCAAACTATATTCAGCTGTAAAATAAAGACAGAAAACAACATTATTTAAAAAAAAAACTCCATAGAAAAGTCACGTATTCCATAGGAAAAATCTTAAAATACTTATTAATGGAGCTTTACTGTCTAATAAATAATCAGAGCATCGTCTGAGCCCATTTTACAAACTTTTAGTTCTTAATAAAAAAAAAACATCCAACGCGGGATCCCGCACGACTAATCCCGCATTTTCGATCTCGCAAAAAAGGTGCGGGATTGGATTCCCTACTATCAACGTCTGACCTTTTTGGCGGGAGCTGTCAGGCAACTTGAAAGACTACTATAATTATTGAATTGTTATCTTTTTTGGTGACCCCAGTGTCATTACACGGTTACACATTACTCTCTCTGCTCTTTGTAGCTGACCCAGGTGATGGAAAGTTTTGAATTTGAAAATCAAAATAATAGGTATAGTGTGTCCAATTAAGAATAATACGTAACAGATTTTATGGACTTTACCTACTTTACTCAGTGGTTCACCCAGAGCAATTCCGTTTTCAGTGAAGATACATGTGTAAGAAAAGCGAATTCTCTTGCCTTCTTCATCTAAATGTTTTTGACTAACGCGTTGTTTCATCAATTGCTCTTCAGAGAGTTCAAGGAGTATAGGATTTGTTGGCGCGAGAAAAGACATATCCACAAACTTCTTAGATAACTGTTTCTCGGGAAACAAAAAAACCGTAGCGTTCACCTGTTGCAGTGCAACCACCAACACAACACTTAAGCGTTGTGTGTTAAAGCAGGTTGCAAAAATAACCTAAGATGAAAAAATCGTCGACGGAGGAGGATTTGTGACAAGGATCTCAACTTCAAACTCAACATAAAATACACGAGCACTCAACTCGAGCTCGCAAGGGTTCATAGAATTACTCTTGAACGATATAATTGTATATAAAAATCACTGTTCGCCGACCATCGGCTGAAAGAAAAAATCTTCAGCCGATACCTTGTTGTGCCAACAGCTCAATTCGCCGAAAGGACGTTCTAAATAAATGTTTTTTGCCGATGGCACGATTTGCAGGTAAGCCAGTTTACTGAAAGCTCGACTGAGCGAATTAGCTATTTATCGATAGAAAGAATTGCAGAAAGCACTGTTCATATTTTCATTTACTAATACTTACTACGCCATTTGTTGAAACATAAGGTTTAGTTTTTTAGACTAAAAAGTAGCTTATTTATTAATCTAGAGCAGCACATTCCATCAAAATCAGTCCGTTAGTTTTAGGCATAGAATAAATAAGGTGTAATTCACATTTGTTTGTTTAGATTTATTATAAAGTAGTCATAAAAAAACTAATACAATTTGCAAAACAAATGTATTTATTTTAGATATAAAATTGTTACCAAATGTTGTTGATAGTTTTGACACTCGAAAATATTTTTTTTCACGTACCTACAAAATAAATAACAAAATTTTATATGGAGTCAAAGCTAAATGGTAATAATACGGGTTACACATGGCAAAAGATGCTTATGACAATCATAAAATAAAATAAATATATATGCATTTTAGTTATTTCCGCGACGAAAACTGATAATAAGTACTGCATTTATTTAGCAATGCACTTCAGTAAACGCCTGTGCGAACCATGAGAGCAATCATACATAATACCGTACTTGTACTTGCTCAGTGACAAGACGCCATCATGACAGTTTGAGGTTATCTTGACATACAGCATGACGTCACAAGATGGCGAATTAAAGGCGATAGCAGCGCCATTTCGCAGCTATTAGTACCAACAGTGTCATAGGCCTGACCAAATGATTTCAAATGAATGAAACGACAAGTGCGAAAGTTCACGGCGCAGCACGGTGCAGGGATTCCTCGGAATGAATCTCAGTGTTGCCGATGTAAAAAATATAACGGCGGCTGTACACTCTCGCACGTCAGCGACCAGGGGGGCTACCACCTAAGCAAAGTTGATGCTGATTGAACGAATGGAATGATGCACATTGCTGTGTTTGGTTCATATCATTAATCAAGGTTTCCTTATAAAGAAGCAATCGTCAACATTCCATTCGTTCACCCAGCGTCAGCTTCGCTTAGATGGTAGCCCCCCTGCCTCTGCCTCGAGTGCGTACGTTTACACTCTCATGTCCATCAGTACAGACCAGTACCATTGAGTCCTTTGTTTTGAAATATAACGCAAGTACGTGCAAGTATGAAGAGTTTTATTTCGATATGATACGAAGCGTTATTTTTGTTACGAGAATTTTTGAAAATAGTTCGTAAAAATAATGAAGAAAATTTTTTGACAAAAAAAATGATACCTGTTAAAAAAAATTATGCCTGTTCATAATACTTTTTAATTTTGCTGTGATTCTACTCGTTTTATCACGTTATTTTCAAGATTATTCGTACCAAAATCTAAGTACCGTAGTTCGGTTCGGCGCTACCCACGCTCACTTAGACGACTGCAGTTCCGTTGTTTACAGCTCGATTTAAACGTTTTTAGATTCATTAGAATGCTGGTAAGTGTAGCTATTTTTTTATAATAAGCTTAATTACCGTAACTATAATGGTTTCTGTTCTTTTCACACAGTAAAAAAAAGTTTAATATTACAAAATGTAGTTTTTTGAAAATATTTATTTTGTTACTAGCTTTACACTAATGCATCTTTAGAATAAAACAATGTATATTAAATTATCTTTCATTTGAGACCCTATTTAAGTAAATCTGCCCAGTAGTTATCTATATATAGCGTAAATCAAATAGGACCGGCCGCCATCTTTGATACGTCATAGCTACCCCCTCCATACCCTTAGAAAACATGCCAAATAAGTACATGTGTTCAGGAAAACATGCCAAATAAGTACATACCAGTACTTCGTATGGCGGAGGTGAGTCCCACGAAAATCGTTATTTGAAGACTTTCTTACGAATGGGTCCCGCTCTAATAGGCTACATTTTATCCCACAGTTGGGCACGATATAACCTGTAGTCCATGCGGGCGGAGCCGCGGGCGGAAAGCAAGTAAGTATATAAAGTCGGGTTTTTCGAACACTTATAACTCGAGAACGGCTGAACCGATTTTCATGGTTTTTATTTGTTTTATTATTAAAAATTATCTTCGCTAGGTTGAATTTAGCCATTGCTTTGTATAATCGCTTGGTTGTAATTGTAAAATCAAAAATAGGTATGTAAATTGTAAATTTAATTTAAGTAATGGAATGCAAAAATTGATGGAGCTGCAGGCCGAGTAGGTACGATAATAGGTACGCGACAACACCGCGGTCCTATGTCAAAATGTCAACATTGACAACGCCATAGGGCGAGCAAGCCTTTGCGCGGGACCCTCGCGCAATCAAAGTGAAGTTTCAGCGTGAGCTGAGCGCGACTTTGTCGTTATCGTGCTAGAGTCGCAGCATGTACTCAAATCCATGTCCACGCATTTATAAATCAAAAATGGAAGCGTTTTAAAATGAAAATCGAAATTCAAAAATAAACATCGCTTTTTTGTTTCAGTTTAAATTCAGAACCAAGATTCTCGATTCAAATTTCAAGTAAATCCATGGACCTAGAATAGTAAACAAGGACTATAACTATGAAAAAAATTTATTTAGGAAAATTAACTGTATTAATAGACTTTTCATTTCGAATATGAGGAAAATAAAACTAGTTGTTTATCTAAACTATTTATTGATAATAATATTAGTAGTACCTATTTAAAATTAATTGTCAAATAAGGACAATTCGTGAAATTAAAAGTTACATTTTAAATATGGAACTCGCGTAATTGTTGCGGTTCATTCCGCTCAAAGAAGTTTGCGCTAAGTTCACACTGGCTGTTTAGAAAATCACATGGCCGCAGCATTTTTTAAATTTGTTTATTTTTTACATAAAACTCTTCATAGCTGACAGCAGTTCTATTTTTAAAGTTCATTCCGGCCCTTAGGTGGGAAGTAATTTGTATGAGTTTTTCCCTCCCTATGGAGGGAAGCAGCATTTCTCACCCAATAATCAGATCAAAATAACACTACTTTCCGAGTATGAGAAATGAAAAGTATATTTTCCACTAGCTTCCCACGCGGGACTTCGTTCCCGTGGGAATTCGGGAAAATCATGTACCCTATGTCCATTCCGGATAATGTAGGATTCTAATGGTGAAAGAATTTTTTAAATCGGTCCAGTAGTTTCGGAGCCTATTCGATGCAAACAAACAAACAAACAATCAAATCTTTCCTCTTTATAATATGTATAGATAGATATATAGATAACACCTTGTACAGAGGCTAATCCGAGCCGAGAGAGATAGCAACAACGGAGTTCATTCAAATTTCGAACAAATCCAATCTAGTCTTACATATAACAATACATTATTGAGTAACAATCAACATTAACAATGATTTCCCGAATCAAGTTTAACGTGAAACGGAACTCAATCAAAGTTTGTACATTCAAAGAGCGTGTTTCAAACTTTGGAATCAAATGAAGCGGCTCCGGGTGACCTTAAGCTGGTGTCATCAGTCTGTTCGTAGCAGGGGCATTTAGTGGACTGAAACTGGGGGCTGATTCTACTAATGCACTGAAGATTTTTTTTGTAAAGTATGTCACAAGAATAGGTTATACTAAAAAGTAAAAATGATGTACCGCACATTAGCCTGGCTAACATAGATGCGTGATATAATTTTTGTTATGTCAATGTCGTTCTGCGTGTTACGTTCTGTCAATAACTGTAAAATTTTAAAAAAAAATGTTTTACCTTCGACATTCATCGCTTATAAATCTTAATTGGCTTATAAAACCAGTTTTGATGAAATATAGCTAAAACTACCTCAATTACGTTAGTTTTCAAACATAAAAAAACCGCATCTACATCGGTTCATTCGTTTAAGAGCTACAATGCCACAGACAGACACAGATAAATACAGGTACACAGATACAATACAACATACTTTATTGCACAATTTAAAAAAAACAATGATACAAGGCTTAAATACTTAACATTAGCATAAAAGTACAATATATAGGCCTTATCGCTTCAAGCGATTGCTTCCAGGTAACCACACACACATGCGTAATGTATTTCAGATACTTACACACGTGAAACTTAAAACCCCCTCTTTTTTATCGGGGGTTAAAAAGAGATGGCAAAACGAAATATAAGTATACGACTAAATTTTCTCACGCGTCCATGTTAGCTATGCTGGTAATCACATGTATGCACTCTGTACTGTTGTGATATGAACGGTTTTGCAATTGAAATGGGTAATTTGACGCGCTGGCCTCTGTATACATTTTGAGGGTCATGATTGATTACTTTTGGCAAACTCGTTATGAACACACACCTAAAGTTTTTATCTCGATTTTATTATTCATTTATTTTTTAATTTTATTTAAACCATTTTGTTATATTTGAGTTTAGGTGGGGATTAGTGATACATAAGTAAGAAAAATAAAAAATAATAATATGAGAATTGGTTGTCCCTTGTCTAGTTTAAAAAAGTTTTGGTCTGTAAACAGATATATGTAAGATTTAAAAAAGATTTAAAATGACTCTATATCGGTAAACTTTATTATCACAGAAAAACCTGTAAAAATAACCAATTTAGTTATTAAACTAGTCAATAATTATTCTTGTCGCATCATTTTTGTCCAATCATGTTTATATCTTGAAACATAATAAACTATTTTTGAATTGCCTCACGCAAGGAAAAATCTATTAAAATTTTCTCCTATATCGAGGGCTATAAGAATATTGAATGAAGTGGCTTTAATTATTGATTTATTTATATGCTCACTGGATGAATTCAAAAAGGTAGCATTACAACATTTGTGTTATAATAATTGTACTATAAGTCCATAACATTGTTGCAATAGGTGAATAACCTGTAATGGTGATGTTTATGTATTATTAATAAATAAATATAAATAAATTTATATTTCACAACTACAGCAGACAATTAGTAGAATAAAGGTCAGGGCTTAGATAACCGCACACCATCTTGCATTAGACAGCCCTCTGTAAGCCTGCCTTGCGGTGAAACGGCCCATAGAATCTACTTGATCCAAGTACCACGAGGTCGAGCGTGAAATTCAGATCCAGACGCATACCTCGAATGACCCGACAATATTCCCAAATCGAAATTCTTAGAACCGTAATACTCGAGAGATTTCAAATCGTTTGCAATTCGAATAGAGAATGACTGTTCGAAACGTCGTCGTCAGGAAACTTTGCTTTCTTTATTGACCGGATTTTAAAATATATTTTTCTTTTTGTATTTGAAAAAGGAATTTTCAAATTTTGTTATCGACATTGTGCCATTTTCTTTTTTTAAATGAATTTTTTAGAATGCTTCGTCTTCGACAATTGTTTTGTTCCAAAATCAAACCTTGAAATCGGATTCAGAAAACATTAAATAAGTAATTTATTTAATGTTGATTAAAAAATAAGTAATGTTTCCTGTATAGATTGATACAGAAAACATTGATAGATAGATGATAGATTGTTATGATTCTTTTTAAGGTATTATTTCAGCATAGAAAAAATAAAAATTGCCGCTAAGCAATACTCTTTAGTGGCAACCTAGACAGTTCAAAATTTAAAAAAGATAAATCGTCCAAAAAGGCGCGTCGGCTTCAAACCTTTATGGCGTTCGAAACGCGTGGCCGTTTATCAATAAATGTAGATGCGGTCCAATAAATTATGCGTCGGCAATATGTACGGTGCAAACATCACCCGGCCAAATTACAAGCTCCGTCGAAAAATAACGGCCAGTTCTCGTCGGACAGAGAATAATTGCCGTCGACCGACGACGTGTAGTTTATTCCGCTTATTTGTATTTCAAATAGGCAGAATACAATTTTATGCGTTGTCATTTTTTTTTTCGAATCTGACTGTTTAAATTTCGATGATTGACGAGCTTTGCTTTAGTGCGTCGGTGGTCTAACGGTTAGTGGGTCGGACTCGTAAAGTGAGAGATACCGAGTTCAATCCCCAGTGTTACCATGTACCATGACTCGTTTCCTGAGTTATGTACAGGGACAACAGCACATCATGCTATCCAAAACTGTCAAATTTCTTCATTCAATTTTCAATTTTATCTCAAAGCATTAGAGTTTACTATCCATTGGGGAAATTTGACAGTTTGTGGTAACCTGATGTGCTGTTGACTGTACATTAGTTGCAAACTAACCTATATAAAGAAAAAAAATTAAATGCCTCACATTCAAAGGCCTACGGTAAGGTTTCCACTGTGTCTTTGGTTTCTTGGGATACAAAAATATTGACTCCTAAGAATAAATGTCTGCTTTTCAAACAGATATTTTCCCCGACCGGAAATCAAAACCCAGAACCGTTTGTTTAGATGCAGCGTTATTAACCCAAGTAACCTAAAAAAGTATGGCGGAAGGACACTCCGATAGATTTCGCTTTTAAAATCCGTTATTTAATAAATAAAAAATTAAAGTAACTAATGCTATTTTAGTATCTTAAAAAACCTAAGTGTGGGCCTAAAGTGTAAAATATCTTAATGTGGGCCTTTGAGTGTGTAGGATTTCTTTATTCATTTTATTTTATTTGGTATCTACTGTAAAAGCGTTAAGTAATTGTCAAGAAGATACAATTTTAAAATATACAATTAGTTTGCGCCATCCAAGCTTCAGCTTCAGCGTCAAAAGAATAATCAAGAGGAGGCCAGGCGGTATCTCTGCCTACACCGTTAAATAAAATCAATTTTATGCAAAGCTAAGCTAATCGAAGCCTCCTTTCAAAAGTCAATCAAGTTTTTTTTTCAGGAAATGTCAAAAACGTCTGTAGAGCTAATAAGTTTTGAAGTACCCTCTTTTTTATTAGCATATCGCATTATATCGTAGCCAGTGGCTCGTAGCTTAACGGCGCTGGCTGGTTTGAATCGATCAGTGAGGTTAAGCAACGTACAAATGAGCAGGGAATCGACGGGTGATCAAAGTTGCAATTTCTGAGCGTTTCCGTGCTTCGCGCCGCGCGCCGCCTATAAATAACATTTCACAAGAAGAATGTAAAATAATAACATGCGCTCTCTGAGAAGTTTCCAAAATTGTTTAGCCCTGGCTCTATTCCCGACACAAGACGCAAGTCATAATTTAGCCGTAACAAGAAACGTACAATTTCAGAAGCACGCAACTCATTTTCTTGGAACACAGAGCTTCTATTCAACAATTCCACAACACAATTTCACCCGCCCCGCATACTGTAATTTTCTCATAGAATCCCCAGTAATTATTACTTCAACGGGCAAAACACTTGAGACGAGGTGTCTCTAAAAGTCTAAATGAACGGAGCATGCAGCTTCCGGCTACGAATTCATTACAAATGAATCCTTACGATGTCCCATTCCAGACCATAAACCCAAGGAAATAAACTACACTTTCGTTTGAAGAACGGCCTGAACAAGTTGGAGTACGAGAAAAAATGAGCTCGAGTGTGTCGTCTTAGAGTTCATTTTAGTTCGGCTTGATTGCGGAACGCGCGGTTTCAATGACTGTCACATGTACAGATTTTAATTTCGAAAGCGGTGTTTGCGAATACGCCGCTCCCTCCTTCGAGATATGTGTATAATTGGTGTTTATTTGTGAAATTCAGGCGAACTGGAAAATTAATAGATAAGGCATTTGTGATGTTTGATATTGGGTTCAGCGGGCAGAAAATGACAAATTTCCGATGTTTATCGTAATAATTATAAATGTCGATGAACTCTAGCTTTATTTAATGAACACAATTTCAACAGCATATCTTAGCGAAATATTATTAATTAATGGAGATCAGAGTAATTAGCGACTTCAGTGCATTACGCGTAACGACCGAGTTCATTCACCTTAGTATTTATCTTAACACTAGCTTCCTATCCGAGGCTTCGTTTTCGTGGGAATTACTCCGTCTATCGGTGAAAACTGAATGAAAATCCGTTCAGTCGTTTTTGAGTCTTAAACGTACATAGTTAAATAACAGTTTTTTTGTGTTTTAATAAAATACAGGGTAATTTTTTATCAGTATCCAAATTTTTTGTACGTAAACTTTATGAAAATTTAACAGACCCGTATTTTTTTGTTTCTACGTTACATATAAATATTTCAAGCTAGATCGTCTGAAGCATGAAAATAAATCAAAACTTTTGTATGGAAAAAAAAACATCTTTCAAATGACTTGAAACTTTGTAGTAGTACTCTTCAACACAATTTGTGACACCCGTGTTTCTGCGTTTTACAAAATTCTTCCTCTAAGACGTTAAAAAGGGGTATCAAAATCAGAAAATTAAAAAAAAAATATTTTTTTTTCCTCCTTATTTACGTTCTATCAACGTTACTGACACCGTAACAAAAATTTGGATACTGATTAAAAAGTAACCCTGTATAGACTATTACAGAATGCAATTTTTTTTAATTGCAAATAATTGTGCATACACAGACTTGATATCCATGCTCTTGTCGTATTACATTTAGTATTGTAATTATTTAAACATTACGTTCACTCAAACTCATACTAACCCCGACAGTATTTTTTTATATTAATAACTCAATTTTTTTTTTGTTAACTGCCATGTAGAGCATACAATTCTAAAACTTCTTAGATTTAGCTTGAATGTAACAACTGTAAAATTTAAAATTTTGTATGACCCTCAACATTTGATTACTCGTAATTTTAAAACGGCTAAAACAATTTCGATCAAATGTATCTAAAAACTACCTCGATTACGTCAACTTTCAAACACAAAAAACTGCTTCAAAATCGGTCCATTTGTTTAGGAGCTACGATGCCACAGACAGACTCACAGACATAAATACATACACAGCTAAACAACACACGTCAAACGTATAATACCTCTCTTTTTCGGGGATTAATTAATTAATTCATTCATTCATATCAGCCTATTGCAGTCCACTGCTGAACATAGGCCTCCCCCAAGGTGCGCCACTTTGCACGATCCTCCGCTGTTTTCATCCAGCCACTACCCGCTATCTTCTTTAGGTCATCTGACCATCTGTCTGGGGGGCGTCCTACACTACGTTTGCCAAGACGTGGCATCCATTCGAGAACCTGTCTACTCCAACGCTCGTCAAAGCTCGTCCAACGCTCGGGGATTAATAATATGAATAAATTCCAACCAAAGAATTTCTGTATGCAACCAAAAAACTATTACGTTTAATTCAACATAATACCTACAACGTAAAACTCTGCCCACCTGAAGTACACCCACGTATTCTCTAGTGTCTACAATTTTATTTTTATTTTTCAGCATTTCGTTCTATTTCGACCATAAACCGTAGGTACTTCGTCTCAGACATTTTTGTCGCTGAATTTACTCATACTTTGTGCCAGGTCGCATTTGGACGTCAACACCCTTTAATTTTTAAGCCGTTTAACGAGAAAAGAGCAGTACCAGGTACAGTCAAGTGTATAAATATGTATCCGAAGAATCTTTTTATAAATATGTTACTAAAAATGGTTTTTATAAATATATGTATACATTTTTTTACCAGCCCAAAAACGTCTCCACTCCACCGAGGGGCACGGGCTTCCCTTTGAAACACATAAGGAATATACAATACATATAAATAATTATAAATATGTCAGCAACTTTTCGTCAATAACATGTATATACAAAGGACAAGTTTTTTGATGCATCTATAAACTTAATATAAGTATATATTATTGATAACTACGTTGTAAACGTTTTATAGAACTTCAGCAAAGACATATTAATGATGAAAACATAATATATTTCAAGATTGCATTTAATTGAGATGGTTGGGGAGATACATCTTTTTATACTTGACTGTACCTACCTACACTACATACTTATATTGATGTGTTTTAAGAAGTTTAGTCCGTTACTGTATGTATTTTTCAGTGTGTAGTTTTTATAAATATTTGACATTTTCAACTTCTTAAATTATTGGGATTTTCAGTCTGGAAAGTGACATCGGCTAATATGCAGTTTTGAAAGATGTAGGTTGGGGTGTGGGGGTGTGGTCATAAAAACTTACTGCCGTACTCAGAGACGTCAATTAAAGATAAGAAGTAATTTTTCATGTTATCCTTGTTTATATCAACAAGAGTGAAAGAGACAACATCAGAGTTTAACAGTACTTAACTTTAATTGACGTCTCTGAGTACGGCAGTTAGTGCTCTAAAATAGCCCTGCTGATCAACGGACGAGACTCTGACGTATTTACTACCCGTTAAGGGTTTCTTTACTTGATATTGGTAACTTCGCCGAGCTATACTTTAATTTTGATAAAAAATGTCCCATGATAAAAAATAATCGTAGATTTTGATACTTTATAGCTGAATTATTTTCAAGATGGCGTCAGTAATTTTTAAAATAAACACAACATTTGTTCTGTTAGGTTCTAGATTTAAGGGATGGAGATTGGTTGTAAACTTGTGGGTGTAAATGACAAGAATGCATGACTTCGTATTACGTATGCAATTTTTATTTTATTAGTAATAATGCAAATAAACACTAGAAGGTAGACATATAACATAATACAAAGGTAGACATATAACAGGTGGGTAAAGTTACAAAACAAAAAGTTTAGTGAACTTATCCTAAAATCTAAAGGAGCACTGAATTGCAGAACAAATGGGGGTGACTTTGAATTAGATAGCGAGACTATTAAGGGGTGATTCTACCCATGAAACTTAACAACTTTCCTCAAGAAAACTAGAGGAATTTCTTTTAAAAAATTAGACTATACTAAGGCAAGCTGATCGCTCAACTTGTATGGAGAGACTAAACAAAAATGTTATATTTTGATCTATATTCCTTAGTGAAAGTTGTTCAGTTTAGCTGGCTGATTCACATGTTAAAGGATGATGGGCAAATTAGCATGGAACTTGGTATCGGCGCTAATTGACATAAATGATACATCGTTGAAAAGGCAATTTTCTGTAGAATAAAAATAACTGAAGCTCTAGTCCTGATTCATTGTCCAATTTGAGTAATCCTGGCTTGAAATTTATTTATTTTTCATCATTTATTCATTTTTTCTGCGACATTATTCTTCATTTTGGCATAGTATTTTTATTTGTTATGTATTTTTATTTGTTTTTATTTGTTCAGATAAATTAATTAGTATTATAAGTTTTGATAATGCTGTAGACTTAAGAATAAATAAATAAAAAATAAAATAAAATGTTAATTATAAATGATCATCATTAATTATTATTATTGGTTGTTTATTCTTTCAGTAAATAAAACAAGTTGAAAGTAGGTTTTTTCATTTAATGAGTTACAAAATACATATAGGTACATTTATAATTATTAATATAATAAATAATGTCAAAATGAAGAATAATGTTGCAGAAAAAATGAATAAATGATGAAAATAAATATTTTTCAAGGCAGGATTACTCAAATTGGACAATGAACCAGGACTAGCGCTTCGGTTATTCTTATTCTACCTACAGAAAATTACCTTTTTAACGATGTATCACTTATTTCAATTGGTGCCGGTACCAAGTTTCATAGTAATACCGATCCTAAAATGCCCATCATCCTTTTCGCTAGCTAATTAAAAATCACCCAATATTTGAAATTTAATTTAATTCAGACTTACTGGACAGTAATTAGTAGTTACTGTCCGGGTGTTAAAAAACTCTTTAACGTACGTTTAATGTACTGTTACTGTATTAAACTTGAAAAAGGAAACAGGAGCTTTCATTAAGGAGAGTAGGGCCTAACACGATTAAAGTGAGACGTCAAGCCGAGGGAGTTCGAAATTAACTTTTAATGTTACACGTTCCGGTTTTACAAGTCACTTAATATATTATACATACATAAGCTCAGGCTCTTAGTCGCAGAAAGAAAAATTGTCTGAATGATTCTGGGACCCACAAGAGGAGAAGACAGAGAGTATATTTTCCAAGGCGCCTTATACAGAGGCTATAAGACTGCACCTTTGCGAATAGGCGTAGAGTCAGTAGGAGTCAAAAGAACGAATGCGTATGTATATATTTAAATCGTTTAATGTATGTTTGTATGTATTTCATTGTAATCTTGACTTGTTTTAAGTGGCATCCTGAATGTCCTATAAAATAAAGATTTTTTCTATTCTATTCTAATCCGAGCCAAGAAAGTCGAGCCGAGGGAGTTCGAAATTAACTTTTAATGGTAAACGAAACATTCTGGGACCTACAAGTGGAGAAGACAGAGAGATAGTGTCCGAGCCAAAAATCATCAGAGAAATATAAGCCGCTACTTCGCTGGCTCGGCCGGATCGTGCTGCTAACAGAGCATATCTTGGACATGCTCTGGGGAAGGATCGTGCTGCTAGCAGAGCATATCCTGGACAACCTTCCGGGCGTCGCTGAAAGGGTCGTCCAAGATACCGCTGGAAAAATGAAGTCGTTAAAGCTAAAAGAGTTGAAAGAGCCCGATTGGTCAAAATTGGCACAAGACAGAATGGAATGGCGCACTTTACTATCGGAGGACAAGGTCCACTTCAGGTCGTTGTACCAGCGAAGTAAAGTTAGCTCAGGCTTGCGATTTGTGTCCTACTTATTTTTGAGTTGAAAATAGATCTTTATTTAGGTAGATGACTAATTACGAAAACACGACGTTTTATAAAATACCCAGGCCGGTCACGATCTGGACAATTTAATGATCAGATCACAATAATAGAATAGAATCGAATAGAAAAATCTTTATTTTATAGGACATTCAGGATGTCACTTTAAAACAAATCAAGATTACAATGAAATACATACAAACATACATTAAACGATTTAAATACATACATACGCATTCGTTCTTTTGACTTTTGATAAAGGCAAGATAACGATGAAAACACATCTCGTGTGTATTCAAAAGGAGTGGAACTATCAACGCACATACATACACTCATGCCTATGATCCACAAGAGTAGGCAATGTAGGCATAGCATCGTTTGGTTCTAGAACCACTCCTTGCCACTTTTGAAATACTTTCTAAGGGACTATCAAGTTAATTCATTATGAAAGTTAAACGGAAATTTTAGGATTAAATCGAAGGAAAAAAATTTTCAAATTCACAGTACTCTCCAACCCCTCACCCTTGATCAAGGAAAATATAACAGGACAGTGAAGTTTAAAATCGCGTTTTCCAATTACTCCCGCCTCTTGAGCCCGAACAACACTTTTGCCTAGAAGCAAACATCTTTCGGTAATTTCCTTCCGACAACGATGTTTACTGACGTAAACACGTCGAGGGATAAAGCAACCAATTTACTCTGACCCATCTAATAAACTGAGCTAACATCCAAAACGAGGATTTCAGGGGTCAAAATTAACCAGCCACGTTGCTATGCGGGGTTTATGGCAAAATCTAATATTCCATTATAACAGAACGGGTTGGTGACAAGAGTCATAACGGCATGTACCTTAGATACTCGACGGCGATGATTATATTATTTTTAAGTGGGCTTAAGGAGGTTTTTCGTCGAGATGACAAAAAGTGTGAATAGGTCTGGAGGACATGAGTACTTTTTTCATTTTTTATGACGCAATGTAGAGATAAGTACGTTTTTCTTTTTAAGATTCCATAACGCCAGATGTCGATAACTTATTCTGAGAATGTAAATGTACTCGTATATCCGTTCTTCCTTATGGCATATTAAATAGGAACCAGCGAGTACATACCTACCTAGTACTTACCTACCTACTATCTCAACTAACCTTGCTGCTTGTTCTAACCGGACAGGATGGCGATTTAAACAATTAAATTCTATTTTCAAAAGTGTCGCACTTCTTTTGTTTCTCTAATGAAAGAACTCTCCAATTGTTTAAAAATTGAATTTCATTTATTTCATTTA
This sequence comes from Aproaerema taeniolella, assembly GCA_949987775.1. NCBI lineage: Eukaryota > Metazoa > Arthropoda > Insecta > Lepidoptera > Gelechiidae > Aproaerema > Aproaerema taeniolella. The sequence continues at coordinate 14,234,139 of OX465260.1, forward strand.
ATTTTAATATCAAAACTGCGTGTGTGTGTGTTTCTCTGTACTGTTTAAATTTAGGATGTTATATCAAACTTTTTCATTTGAAAAGGCGATAACCTAAACGTGAAAATTATTTGAAAGATGATCGGTAGAATTCTCAGAGAGGTCGACTGAGAATCTCGAAGTTCTTACTTCCTACCATACTCTCGAGAAAAAAGTTGCCCTTTTTGTGACGTCACCACATGTCTGAGCTTCAAACGGGTAACATATTTCATATCAAAACGATCCATAAACTAAACTGTACGTTTCAAATTCCTCTGCCTATGCCGTAGCTGACCTCAAATAGTTTTGAACTGCGGTTTTGCGTTGTACACAATGTTCAACAGATGGTGGTTTAGTTGACGCTTTGTTGCGAGAAATATTTAGATCAATAAAATACTGCCGGCATCCAGAATGAAATACTATGTTTCCAGTATAAGTTGAGCCACATTGTCTTTAGAAACATTGGTTATGCAAAACTGGTTTAAATTGGTTGATTTTGTTGTTATTTAGAAAGTCCGAGCTTCGGAATTACTAGAATTTTTATCTCATTCTTTTTCTTTTATTTTATAAATAGCAGTTTTTGAATTTTTATTTTGGAGGTTTCTTTGTTTGTAAGGATGTTGACAGAAAGGGATAATTTATTTGAATTTTCTTTTATCAAATAAAGAAAAAAGTAGGTAATTAAAGTCTATTAAGCTAGTGTCGCGTAGATTTTTTTTTTAAATTAAAAATTAATTTTTTTTTTCCAAATTCCAAATTTCAAAAATTTAACCAAATTAAAACACAAAACTTTTTCTTTGTTACTTTTAAGTAATTACTTTAAAGCGTTTAGTAAAAGTTACGTTACGATAACCGCATGACGATGACAAGGCGTTAACTCCAATCCATATCTCGTACTTACCTGAAAAGAAAAATATTTATTTAGGATAAAATTACGTAGGATTCAAAATTTTATTAAAAATTTTATTAATTTAATTGAGAACAAAGAACTTATTAGTAAATACTACCATAAGAATAAATAATTACTATTTATTCTTATGATACTACTACAAAATTAAATATAACTCTAAAATAAAAATAAAAATGTATAGCCCCTGACATTAATCTATTCTTTAACTATACATATTATGAAGCGGAAAGATTTGATTGTTTGTTTGTTTGCATTGAATAGGCTCCGAAACTACTGGACCGATTTGAAAAATTCTTTCACCATTAGAAAGCTAAACTATTCCTGATGGACATAGAATACATAATTTTCCCGAATTCTCACGGGAACAAAGTCCCGGGTGGAATGCTAGTTGATTATAAACTTTTAAACCTTTGAACCAATTTTGATCAAATGTAGCTTAGAACTATCTAGGTTACATCAGCTTCCAAATAAAAAACCGCATCAAAATCCGGTGCATTCGTTTAAGAGCTACAATGTCACAGACAGACACACAGATAGACACGTCAAACACCCTTTTTTTGTCGGGGATTAAAAACAGCTACTCAAGCGCGTCACAGCGCCTATACGTCATACAACTTCCCCAAGGAACATAGGTCAAAATACGAAAAAAAATTTTTATCTCCCATACAAAATGCGCTATATGCTGATGAAGTTTGTATGGGAACTCAAAATTTTTTTTTCGTATTTCGACCTATGTTCCTTGGGGAAGTTGTTCAGTTTCACGGACTGATTAACCACCCGAGAGGTTAAAAGAGATCTAGTTCACGATCACCCTCCTTGCTGTGTTCCGTCGGTGCGTGGGAGTACCAGTGCCTTAATTGGCATTTTCTGGGTTAACTCGCTCCTTTGTCGACCTCATCTATGACCTTGGTCAAGATTGGGGTCAAGAGTTAACCCATCTCTTAAAAAAAATAGCAAAATCAAATAATTCATAACGTAAATCCGACATACTAATTAAACTAAATAAATTCATGATAAATATATTACGAAAAGATGATGAAAAAAACCCTAAAAAGACGTCTTTCGGTATAATTATGTAATGCGAATGAATGCCGGACAAGTGAAAGAGTTGAAAAGCGTGTTCATTAATCATTTGCCATTTATGCAACCGAGACCGGAGTTAGTGCCTAATACACAGATTTAGGTAATACAGACAACATTTTTAATTAGTATATTTTTTTACAACTAAATCAAAATTCATCCTTGTTCGTGTCTCGCTGTTGGTTCCATCATGCTATAATATGTCTGTATATCTGGATGAACGCGATAAGCTCATAAACTACTAAAAGGGTTTTCATCTAATTTTCATTAATAAACGGAGTGATTCAAGAGGAAGGTTTACTTGTATGTGTATAATTCATTCTCATAATTCCTTCGAGAACGAAGTCCCGGGGAGAAGCCAGTATTACTTATAATAAAATGAAGCTATTGCTACCATCACCTTAAAAATGACATCGGTCACAATCTTAACACTATTAGACGGCCGGTTTGGTCGAGTGGTAGGTGCCTGTTAATCGGCGGGTCCTGGGTTCGATCCCCAGTCGGGGAAACATTTGTGTAAAAAGCAGATGTTTGTTCTCGGGTCATGGGTGTTTGTGTTTGTCTTTTTATGTGTTTTCCAAGGGACCCACGACACAAGGGAAAACCTTAGTGTGGGCCTTTGAGTGTGTAGCGTTTATTGTTATTGTTTATTGTATTGTTGTTATTGTATTAGGGACGGACCCGCTCATTTTACTGCTAATTCCTACCGTAGAGCCGTGTAGTAATCTGCAAGGAATTGTTGGGAAAGAAAAAAATTCGGTATTTATGGGATTTGAACCCATGACCCCATGATTAAATCAAGCGGCGAATCCGCGTAGAGGGATATCCTTTGTGAATATCCCTCTACGCGGGTAAGCATTTTAAAAATAGTAAAAATGGTAGTATCTACATTTAAACCATCTATGCACTGTAGTAACTGCTTCATCACGCTGACGTTAGACATTTTATGCAGTAAACAAGAACAGTTTTAATTAAATTTGAAATTTTCAACGACGAGAAATGGAGGAATGAAGTTTTTAAACATAAATTATAGAAGCAAGGGACTGCGAAAACTGTTAGTTTGTTTAAAAGAGCGATGAGGAAAGAATGTTATTAAACTAGTTGAAACATTACAGAATTTAACTGTTATTTTTGTATTTATTTTGTTATTTCAGCTCTGTTACATTTTGTTCTTGTGCGGAAAAGATGCCTTTATTTTATTTTTTGTGACCATTTATTTGTTCGACGATGCATATGTACGTTTGCAAAGTGATCGTGTGTCAAAGCTCAGACTAATTTGAACCTTATCTCAAGAGAAAAAGAGATATAGGTCAATACCTTATTAAGTTGATTGAATTTTTGGTCATAAACTCAGACATGAGCATTTAATGCTCAGCATTACCAACTGCTCCGAACGATAATCATGGGCAAAGTCGTGGGAAAAACAAGTATTGGCCGATCAAAAATGACATAGCTTGACAACATCAAAACATGAATAGGCGTCGCCACGGAAGAACTGTTTTGTTTGGCGAGATATCAGACATATGCGAAGCTGACTGCCAGCTTCCAGTATATAGTGGGAGGAGAGTGAAGAAAAAAAATATAAATTTCTATTTCTTATTAAGAGGTCCTTGTCAGATCATAATCGGATGCATTTTAGATGAGTTGCTACATATAAAGCATACGTTCGCGGACATTTGATATTGACTCTATTCTGGTAGAGTACAGCAAATATCGATTAACAAATACATACATTGTACTACTTAATTTTTGTACACGTATAATTTTGTTTTCTATCTGAAATATGATGATCAAATTTATAATTTAACTGCCATTTTGCAAAATATAGTGAGTAATGCATGAGTGAGTAATTAGTTAGTGCAAACGTCTTTAATTTTCGTCTATCGCCTACGGGTCGAAGCCTACGGGTCATTGTATAGACATCTTCCACAAAATTTATTTTTCTTTTCTCTACAAAGACGTTAAAACATTCATAATTAATGCAAAACTGGATCAGCCCTTGGCAAATATAATAAAATTATCAAGTGCCGTCAATTCCCTTGGCGGCGGCCGGCATATATGATGAAAATATGCAAATTCCTGATAAAGTTGAGAGCCGTTTTAAAATAAATTGCTCGATCCTTGCATAGGGTCGTTTATAGGTAAATACGAAACTCGGTTCAGCCTGATTGTAAATCTTCTCTAAAGATCAATTTCGTTTACGTAAAACGATTTCTAATAACTTTTGTTTGGTGCTCAGTCGGGCTTGGCGCGAAATAAACCACCATAATAGATAGATAGATCAATTACGAAATGCGTATATTTTTTGGATTGAAATCGGCAGAAAAAAGTTAGGAAATGCCTGAAACAATGAATAAAGGTTTGTATTTCTCTCACTAAACAAATGTTGCAATTAATGTATGTGAAAGAAATTAACTCAGTATTGGTGAGAGACTGGTGACCGTGATAGGTGGTAAGCCTGTACCTGATTCGGTCCACCAGGTTCCCAAGCGTCGAACCAAACATTTATACTTAATTACAATATTCAGAAACGTTTTAGCCGTATGGTGATCGGTTGAGAATAACACCACCCCATCTCTTTCTGTGGATGTCGTACCTAAGAGGCGACTAAGGAAACACAAATGAGACCTGCCTTCTAGTAATCCATCCCAGGCAACGACACTTAATTTTTTCTGAATCTGAGGTGTCGTCCTATGGTCTCATGCGGTGTGGTAGGCTCTGTAAAGGGCCGTCTGGTTCGCGACCACCCTCCTACCGAAGTCTGATGCCAAACAGCTTGCTGTGTTCCGTCGGGGCGTGGGAGACCTGCCTTCTAGTAATCCATCCCAGGCAACGACACTTAATTTTTTCTGAATCTGAGGTGTCGTCCTATGGTCTCATGCGGTGTGGTAGGCTCTATAAAGGGCCGTCTGGTTCGCGACTACCCTCCTACCGAAGTCTGATGCCAAACAGTTTGCTGTGTTCCGTCGGGGCGTGGGAGTACCAGTGCCTTTATAAGCATTATCTGGATTAACTCGCTCCATCGTCACCTCATCTTTGACCTTTATGGTCAAGATTGAGATCAAGAGCTAACCCATCTCATAATAAAAAAACCTTCCCCAGCAGGAGGGTGGAATAAATGAGAAAAAAACCTTTCTTAAATCTATTTAAACCGTTGTAAAAAGGCCTTGTTTTACTTAGAATACCTTTAATATGGTTTTGATTTTACTTTTTAAAATGGTTTTGTTAACTTTCACAATTTTTTTTGTGCATTTGTGTCATGTCTTAGCTAGTGATTTATCTTACACCCTTACAAAGTCCTCAATAGATTAGTCAATTAGTTGTTAATCTTGATGGACATTGTATTGAGCTTATCTCTATTATTTATACTAACTTTATAAAGATTTTTTTGTCCAGTAACTCATGGACTGTTCATATTTATTTTACAAATTTGAAACCCCACAAGTAAATTAATGTTTCGGGAAAAAACAAAAAGTTCTTCCTCAAACGCCCTCTGGCGGTAACTATAATAATTCACGTCGCGTATATTTAAGAGTTGTTGCTCTTAAATTTACCTTACATGCTATTAGAAGAGGACTTTCTTCCCCAATACATCGCAACGGACGTTATGGCGTAAGATAATGTCATTCCAGTTCATATTTACAACGTCAGGAATATATTGCATAAATCTTAAGGAGTAGACCCCACTTGCAGGTAACTAAACTTTCATAAAAACTGAATGTTCTTACTCTAGCATTGTTCGCTTGGTAACCGAAAACTACTAATATAATTACTCATTTGGTAGGTTTATGAAACTACTAAAATAATTACTCATTTGGTAGGCTTATAAAACTACTAAAATAATTACTCATTTGGTAGAATTATAAAATCTAGGTCAAAAATTGACTCCTACAAAAGCAAAATATGTTTTTTCTGAAATGTATTCACTTGAGTTGTAATTGATTTATTTACTCATTCTCACAAATAAAATTAATCTTAATCATTCTTATGGACTTATTTCACAAAAATAAGTTCAAAGTAGAAAAATACAATTGAAAATATCAACATTGAAGTGGCAATCAATGATACTTCTTCCTTCCTTTATTATCGTGTAGGGATAGTCAAGTGTAGTGATAGTCGCGAACTTGACTCACCCTTGTGTAAAAGTTTTGAAACCGCCAAATGGCCTCTAACTTGTATTAACGATTGGAATCAATCGATAACAAAATAATATGAGTACAAAATGAAAATACCCAAAATAAATATAACAGGTCTTTACCTATGAAATTGCCGATTTTTTCTCAAGCTTTATTTTATTCATAATTTATTTTATTGAACAGCTATTACTCAGATTGTTTTTTTATTTAAAATCTTGGCCATATAACGGAGATGTTGAGTCAAATTAATATATATTTACTTTAGATTTATTTGCTGAAAAAGAAGCTCAGCAAATATAGGTCGTTTAGGAAGCAAATATAGGTCGTTTCATCCGTTGCCCGTTTCATTGCTTATTTTTGCTGTACCATTGTTACAGTTACAATTTTCAATAAAGTAAGTATGATGAAAATTAACTTAATGATGTCCAAACCTTCCCACAAAATTTTGCTAAATTTGGATTTCGCATTCCCGAGAAAAATCCAAAAATGTTAGTATGGGAAATTCAGTTTTCCAAAAATATTGTATGAAAAACGGCAATTTCATTGGTATTAAACTGTGAGTCGCACCGTATATTTTTATCAGCCCATATACGTCCCCACCGATGGGCACGGGCCTCTCTATCGTAGTTTAATAAGCTTTTAAATAAATGCCTACAGAGAGTCATCAAAGACGTGTTCTATGTGAATTATAAGCGGTCCTCCGAGAAAATGTCTATGCCTTTTGGTTTGTGCGCATTGATGTGATATTTTAATAATAATATTGAGATGCCACGCTTTCAAATGTCTCCTTACATCAGGAACTCCTCGCATACTGGCAATACCATTGATGTTATGTGTTTTAAATTGACGCTTTGAAATACGCCAGTAAAACGTACTTTTCAATGCCAGCTTTGCGGAAATTGAAACGAACAAGTGCGGTAAAATATGGAAACATTTTTTCTGTAAATATTTGTAAATGCTGGTAAGGGCCTGTATCGCTAAATTCGTCTTTTTGGATTTATGTACGGATTTCTCATTAATAACACTTGTTTAGCGTTGAAAAAAACATCGTGATGAAACAACACAAGTCCGAGAAAATTCGTTTCGAAAGGCGCGCGGCCCATTAACCCGCATTGGGCCAGCGTGGTAGATTGTGGCCTAAATTCCATGTAAATAGGCTGATCAAAAAAAATTAATCTGGTATGAGTAAGTTTTAACGTGATTGTAAATCCGAATAGGTTTGGTTAATATTAGTACATTCAAATAAGTTTTAATTGCTATTCAAAAACTTTTGAAATCCTTTTTACTAAAAAGATCAAACTGCGGTTTCTTGCTATCTCTGTTTTGGCAGATATTCGTAATAAATTAGGAAGTATTGACGCTTAAGACATAATTACTATTTAATTACTGTTGCTTTTCTTAGTAATGCTGAAATAATATTTTAATAAGTTGGCTGCTCTTATCTGCTGCTAGCTAAACGATTACAAACGAATAAAAATAAAGTAATAAGTAAAAATCTCTAGCTTCTTTTCCAGCAATAAATTGTTAATGTCAATAAATATTTATGAAATTCAGTAATTAAAGAGAACCTTGAAATGTAAACATGAAAAAATTTGCAAAGGTAAAACAAATTGCTAGCGTTTGTGATGCAAAACTGGCTACAAAGTCTATACTAAATACATTCATAGTAGCCTGGAAAAAAAAAACTTTTTTTGCAATTACAGCATTGGACCCGACAAAGGTGGATTTGCATTTTTATTCGACACGACTGGTACTAAGGGCTTTTGGGTCCCATAAGGGCACATGTGGGCGTACAGAAACATAATCTTAAACGAAAATTATGTAAATATTATGCGTGTTGTATTTAGTGGGGAAAAGTGAAACGTGGTCAGAAATTACCATAGCAGTGATTGCCCAACAACGTTGTTTTATTTTATTTAGTTTTCCTACACTTAAAAGAAGCTTAGAGTCATCCAGTCTTGCATCCTACATGCATATTAAATAGTCGGCTCTGGTGCAACTTCAAATTAGTTAGGATAGGAATCAGACCAAGAAACTGAACAACTGTCTCCAAGGAACGTTGGTCGAAATGTAAAAAAAAAATCTTCATAAAAAGATTTGGCCTATTCTTGCCCCAGACTATGTGCTGTTACACGGATGAGATATATGTTAAAAATCTTTTGATATTAATGAATATTAGCCCGATTAGTTAAATAACTGTTAAAGCAGCGGAAACTAAGTGAACAAAAAAAGGAAATTATCGACGGGAAACTACTTGAAAATGGCAAGAACTAGTGACAACTACTTTTTTCTATCATTGTTGATTTTCCTTTTTATAGGAGATCAAAAGAACGAAATTTCAATTGGCGTAGCAACCACTCACACCCCTGCCAAAAGCAAAGGTCTTAAAAAGGACTATACCTTTCAAGTTCCTAATTCAAAATCAAGGTGCAAAGAGTTTTCCAACTTGCCAGCATCAAGCAGGGTAAATTAGTGCAATAATTTCAAAATCTCCTTCTTCAAAACCCCGAGATGCGAGTAATTTCTCTTCCTTTTTGTTCTCGTCAAAAATTTTCATTTCATTTACCGCGAGTGGATCCCGCAAATTACTGAGGGACTTTTTTTCGGCTTTTTACAAAATTGCCTACGTCCACTTAAGGATATTAAATGTGGAGACAAAGGAAAGGAATCTTAGTTAATCGCGTTGGGCTGAGTTTCTTAGGCCTATAAAATTATCTTACTTGTGCCATTTTTCGATCACTTAAAAAATATATATCAGGGGACATCTCTCGCAGCACTGTCTAACCCCCAAACAAAACAAGGCTGTAACTATTTTGACTACTCATATACTTTTTTCATGTAAATAAACGCTGAGGCTCCTCACAAATATTTGAAACTAGCTTTCCGCCCGCGTAGACTACAGGTTATACCGTACCCAGCTGTGGGATAAAATGTAGCATATGTCCTTTCTCAAGCTCAAATCTATCTCTGTACCAAATTTCATCAAAATCGGTTCAGTAGTTTAGGCGTGAAAGACGGACAGACAGACAGAGTTACTTTCGCATTTATAATATTATTAAGGATAGTAATGATTAATTAAAAATATTTTTTAAATTATTTTTATATATATTCTTTGTGTTGGTCTGCAATCGAACCCATAACCTTCAAATCAGTAGGCAAGGTAATTACCATCTGATCTATCAGGCAAGTCATTTAATCTAGTTGAATTTTGTTTTTCGAGTGTATGTAAGTATGTATGTATGTCTGTTCCTTTGTGACCTCCTGTAGCCTAAACGGCTTGATGGATTTTGATGTATGAGGTATCGTTATTAAAAATACCTCTTTAAATGAAATAAGGAGTTAATATATGAGACCGTTGTTCCTCACTTAAGGTTTTGTGATCGAAAGTTACTTTTATCGAATTGTTTTACAATATATACAAAAGAATCGCATCAAATCTAGAATTGCAATTTTTTCTCACACGTATAATATCTTAGAATAAATTAAAATACAGGGAGGCAACTTATACTGACAGATTTTAAAATGCTACGAGTACAATTAGGGTTTAATCTTACCCATCGTCCGTTACAGATTTTCAAAAACTGTTTTTCGATATTTGTCTTTGTGATCTTATTCTGTTTATTCTATAAATCAATTGACATGTCCTTATGTACTCTATTAATTTTTAGCTGTGTGTCAATGTAAATTCTTTTATGCAAGAATATTTATTCACATTTTTTTACATTCACAATAAAAAACCGAAACCAAATTGTTGCATTTGATGCGCACTGATTGCCAATTCACTAGATATTAATTTCTGCAATCAAAATTTTATTCAAAATATTTCAATTTGATTATTGACAATCAAGTTCATTTGGTAATATTTGAGTTAAATTTTACAATACGTCCTATTTGCTTTTATCATTGCCTCCCAATGTTGTTTGGGTTGACTGGTCAAGTTATAGCGTACAACATATTATTTAACAGTTTATGGTACACAAGAAAAATTACCTGGGCCTATGTGTACAAATAAATACACACAAGAAAATTATTACCAATGAAAGATATTATAAGCAGCAGAATAGTCATAGTGGGCTAATATCACATTTATAATTAAAAAACCGGCCAAGAGCGTGTCGGGACACGCGCATTGTAGGGTTCCGTAGCAGCATGGTTCAAATATGCAGCTGGCTTCTTAATTCTACGAGCATATGGACGTTTAAATCGCTAATAATGTCTAATAAAAACGAGGTCACTAAGAAAGAAGGTAACTAAAGGAGAAATGTAGATTCCAGCGCCACAAGGAAAATGAAAAAAAAAATCATCTGTTTAATAACCACCTCGCGTGTATGCATGGTTGTATAAAAATTGTTTAGATTACGTATTCATTTAAAACGGGTGTACTATCGTTACGGTCGTAGTTAGAGATGAAAGAGACTGTCTTTTAAGGCTTATTAAAAAGACTCGCCTCCACCTTACAGGACTTGACTCTAAAATTAAGACTGAAAGTTCGAGTTTTTATTAATAAGACTTAGTAGTTTATTAAAAGATTAAAAACTGAAACGACTCGAGTTGTTTTCAAAATACTAAAAGACTTAAACGACTCAAGTTCTTTTATGTAAAAGGGATCGCACCGCAGTTTGTGTGTGATATTAAATATTTCTTTTGTAATCTATCAACCAAAAGGAATAATTCACGCCTAAACCACTAAATACATTTTGATAACATTTGACAAGGAGATAAAATGAGATATTTACATTCTATCAACACATACCTTACGACTGTCGACTTCCCAGATAATGAGTCGCCAGTCTTTTAAGTCCTTTTAAGCTGTTTAAGTAACAGCTCAGTTTTTTACGTTAAAAGACAACTACAAAAGCTAGTCTTATGACTAAAGGTTGGGAACTAAAAGACTGAATCAGTCGCGAGGCGTCAAAAATAAGGTGAGTCTTTATTAAAAGCCTTAAAAGACAGTGTCTTCCATCACTAGTCATAGAATTTTATAATTTCATTATGTTTTGGTCTAAACACAACATAATGAAATGCTAAAATTCGCGAGCGAAGCGAGCGAAAAATTTTTTTTTTTTTTCGAGCGAAACTTTTTTTTTTTTGCGACAATATTATTAGAAATAATATAGACCTGCTGATAAAATAACCTCGCCTCACTTTTAGTATTGAACCTTGTAAACATATTCTTATTAATTCCAAAAACGTTTGGCACTTGGTCGACTATTACTCGCAAACTTGAAAGGCCAACTTATGTGTGATAGTTTTTCTTTTAATTTCGTTGTATATTCTACCAACGAGAATTTTTACTCATTTTTAGAAACAACCGTTTAGCTGGTGGAGGGGGGGACACTAACTTTGGTTTAGGGCTAAATACAACAGAATGGAAGTATTTAATCCGCGAGCGAAGGGAGCGCGAATTTTTTTTGACTTAAAATTTTTATTTTTATTTTTTTTTTTGCAACAAAAGTATTGTTAGGAATAATTTCAAGCTGGTGCTAAAGAGCAGGTCGCGTGGCGATTGTGTATAATTTTGATGTCATTTTCGTAATTAACACCCCCAAAAACCTATAACGACACATGAAATGTCAATATGGTACAGCTTGGCTTTCGACCTTGCCTCACTTTTAGCGTGGAACTTTGTATGGCAGTTGTTTTGGATTTGGTTGAACTTCGTCGTAAATGCTAAATGCTTGTGAAATATTTAACATTTTTTTTTCATTTTAAAAATTAATTTTTCGCAAACGGACTGCTGAATCGAAAAACGTTCGTAGTACACCCCTTCTATCTTTTAAAAAACTATCCTATGACATCCCACTCGATGATATCGGTGGGAAAAAAAATTCATCGCCCTTTCACATGTATGGGAAACACCCGAAAAAATTTTTTTTACAAAATTTTATTTTTTCTATTTGTCGGCGCAATTAATATGTACACACATCAAAAAAAGTTTGCGATCACTTGGAAAAGTGCTAATATTTTTTATAGTAGAAGAATAAAACTTAATCACTTTTTATCTTTTGATTCCTTATTTAAAAATATGAAATTTAAATATAAAATAATTTCGTAATTCAAATGTTTTTTTCATTTAAAAAGACAATCAACCCTTGCTTGCTTTCATTCAGAAATCTGACATAGTCGCAACTTATCAATATTTTCAATTTATTCAAAAAAAATTAAGTTGGTAACGATGCCGAGAGGATTAACTGCAGTTTTACGAGCCAGAATTCTAACTTTAAGTGGAGAAGGATATTCCACGAGGGAAATATCACGCAGAGTTCATGTATCCCAATCCTGCGTGGTGACCACGTTGGAGAGGTATCAGGGCATGGAAGATTTAGCTGATCGACCTCGCAGTGGTCGCCCAACTGTTCTTACTGCAATTCAGAAGCGATATATCAGATTACTGGCTGTCCGTGACCCAACAATGAACGCTACTAAAATGAAAGCAGAGCTGCGAGCTGCCACCGGCCGCGAAGTTAGCACCCAAACGATTAGAAATTGCTTACACCAAGCTGGATTACGAGCAAGGAGATCCTGGCGAGCACCTCTGAACTCACAGCAACGGAAGCGGCGCAGATTGCAATGGGCTAGGCTCCGTCAAAATGAAGAAATTAAGGACGAAAGCATCTGGCAGAACTGCTTCTTCGTTGACGAAACGCGGATCAGTACACATCCAGATAACCGACGTGTCCGTGTCTGGAGAAGACCTGGCGACTCTGAAAGGCAGAGAACTGCCACTGGAACCGTTCAGCAGGGCGGGAAATCAGTGTCCTTTTGGGCCGGGATAATGATTGGGGCTAGGACGCCCTTAATCCCGTATCAAGGCACCATGACCGGAGCCATGTACAAAACGATTGCAATCGATGGATACGTCAGACCATTCCGCATCAACCACGGGCGCCAATTCATAATGGTAGATGATAATGCGCCCGCACATCGAAACGGACGTGTTGATGCTGCTCTCCAGCAATACGACATCACCAGGTTAGACTGGCCTGCCGGCTCGCCTGACTTAAACCCGATCGAGCATGCGTGGGATGCTCTTAAGCGAGCTGTTTGGAACCATCAGCCACCTCCGCGAACAGTGTCAGAAATCAGGGCAGCTGCTATTGAAGAGTGGGACAGGTTACCACAAGAAATGCTAGATAACTTAATTCTTAGCATGCCCAGAAGGGTTTCCGCATGTGTGCGAGCCAGGGGAGGAGTCATTTTATACTAACTATTAATTTTTTCGTAATAAATTTTGTTTGTTTTTTCATTAATTCAAATTTTTCATTACATTACATTTAAGCCAAAATTGCATTTCCTAGCTTTTGTTAGTAAAAAGTAAATAATTAATAATGATTCTTTTATTTACTTAGTGCATTTTCATTATAAAATCATAAAACGTAAACAGTTTCTTTAAATAATTTATATTTTAAAGAATACACCTGATTTTGCTACTGATCGTAAACTTTTTTTGATGTAAATATATTCTTATTAATCCCAACAATGTTTGGCACTTGGTTTACCATTACTCGCAAATTTGAAGGGCCAACTTATGTTTTATAGTTTTCCTTTTAAATTTGATGTATATTCTACCTCTGTGAATTTTTCCACATTTTTAGAAACATCCGTTTAGCTGGTAGAGGGGGGGGGACACTTGTGTTTGACAAAAATTTTCACTTTAAAAATTTATGATTCGCAAACGGAGTGCTAAATCGAAAAACGTTCTTAGTAAACCCCTTCTGTCTTTTAAAAAGCTATTCTTAGACACCCCACTCGATGATATTGGCGAGAAAAAAAAAATTCATCGCCCTTTCACGTCTATGGGAGACACCCGAAAAAAAATTTTTTTCTAAGGTTTTACTCTACAGTTCTGTCGGCGTGGTTAATATGTATAACCATGCCAAATTTCAGCTCTGTAGTACCAAGGGTTTCTTAGAAAACCCGCGGACAGACGGACAGACGGACATGGCGAAACTATAAGGGTTCGTAGATTACTACGGAACCCTAAAAACAATTAAAGGCAAATAAAAAAAATAAAAGCAAAAATTAAATTAAAAGCAAAAACTAAATTAAAACAAATGAAAGTAATATGAATTATATTTTAGAAGACTAATGCTGTAAGGTGTGTTTTGCGTGTGTGTGTGTGTGTGTGAGTGTGTGTGTGTGTGTGTAAATGTGTTTTAAATAAACAGGCATTAAAATGGATTTATTTATTACGTAAAGAAAAAACTCTTTCAGTCTTAACATTTTCCAGAACACAATATTTCAAACATGTGTGCGTGATTTATGTGTTTTGTTTGGTATATGTTGAGGTTAGGTATGTTGTGAATTACCGCTCTTGTATTCATTTACAACTAATATTGTGATCCTACGAATGCTCATCACTTTAATGAAGTTCCATTTCAAATTCCGGTTTGGAATGTAAATTCCATATGACATAAGCATCTAATCCCGGTTTAAATTGAATTTTAGCCGCACTAAATGTACTGGGTCAGTTCGGATTTAGTTTTCATTTGAATGAATTAGTGAAATTTCTACGATATTAATTGGATATTATGCAATAGATTTTTGAAATTTAATGAAAATTGGTGATTTTTTTACTTCAAGGAAAAACGACAAGTTTAAGATTTTATGCCTATTGTATGATTTCGATATTCAATAAGTATATTATGCTATTGTTACTAATAAATAAAAAAAGTATGTTTTCTATATGAATATCTTCTTTTTAGCGTTATAAGCATAATCAATTGGATATGTAACCAACTTTACTAGATAATTAATAACTCTGTGTCAGTCTTTTTATGGCCAAGCCTTTGACATGTCTAATGAAAAAAAGTATTTATTAAACAATGAGTTTAAAAAAAAAGTTACGGACTTACTGTAAGCAACATAATGTTCAATGGAAAAAAAAAACATTTTGACTTTGATTATACAATCACCCATGAATGTGCGCTGTATAGTGATAATTTATAATACCTTAAAGATGGCCTATGAAGCATTCGTCATTAGCCTAATGTACGTCCCCACCAAGGGACACGGGCCTCCCTTCGAAACAGTAAGGAGGTTTTACCACTAAAAATATATATTTTTTTTAATTTAAATTCATAAAATAATATTAAAATAAGAGACTACATTACATATACTAAACTGCAAAATAATAGCACAAATGCCTGAACAAGGATATAAGTTTATTCTGTATCTCAGGCGACAGAGGACTTAAATAACTATTCTGTAAAATCACTAACTAAATACATATAACTAAGGTACTAAAATTATCTCTCTGGTCCTCTCTAATATTCACAAAACCCTTTTATTGTTTCGTTATTGTTCTGTACCCAAAACGCACTATGACGTTGGGCTATTCTTGAATGTACCAAAGATACAGAATTCCAATGGTACAAATGCGGTCTATTTACCAAATGTTCGATGCTGCCAAAGAGCAGGTCAAAGTCCAATTATCGAAGCCTGCGTCATGGCGCGTCACAGAGATGCACAATAGAATGTAAACGATGGCCCAAAGTGATCACACGGTTAAATTTCACATTCGCAATCAGATGGGGGCTACAAACGTTCCAATGTAGGAGTTCGTAATTTCGGGCTGCTAAAATAGAACCTCGCTTTTGAGTGCCACGGCTACACAGGGATATGAAGCTCATTTCGGAAATGCCGTTCACTATTGTAATCAGTGTAATTAGTTAGCTACACGTTTACGTATAGAGTTTGCTGCATATAAACTTGTAGATAATAAAAATAATCAAAAAAAATAGTCAGAGGCCATTGTGCGGTGTGAAAACTCTGATACCAGGGTTAGCCAAGTTCGCCACACACTTGACTGTACCTACACGATAGGAAGAAGAATAAAAATAATAAACAAATATTTAATTACACAGATAGGCTAATATGGCTTTATGATACCTACACTAGGATTCCCTGTGTCGTAGATTACAAGGCTCATTCCATTCAGACCATATTATTACAAAAAAGAAAAAGGGTTAAGCGTTAACTAGCATGTGATTAACTTTTTATTAAAATGTTATTGTTTGCCTCTAGAGACCTATGTCTAATTTATTTTATCTTGTTAATAAGTACTTTTTTTTTCAAATAACGTTAAAGCGTCCTTCTTAACGCGTTGTCACTTTCAGTGTCTGCCAAACTGATGTTGTTTATATTATTTTAAAGAAAAGCTTTAATTTTGAGCGTGGGAGGAAGTTCTTTACGCAGAAAAAAGATTAAGAAGAATCGCATTAATTTATAAGTGGTCCTTAGTACACAAGTTTAGAAATTACAGATTACGCACGCCAGCGTTTTCTTTTTTAAAATTACAATGAGAGATTTTTGAGAGTAGAGAAAACATGGAATTTGTTACACATCAAACATTAATTTGTTATGAAACATGTCTTAGCAATTAAACATACAATTCCTTTAATGTAAATAACAGTTTGTGCATGTATTTATCATGTTTTAATTTAAGTGATACTGTGTAATCCAGATCTCATCGAACAAGTATATGCAAACAAACTCTGATTTTCTTAATAAGTACGAGTATTACTTATTTTATGAATCATAACGTAGAAAATATTTCCACAACCAATTAACTTGGAAATGCGATTTAAGTTCAAATCGCAGTAATTTTTTTACATAAGTCATGGAGTTAGAGGGCAAAAAACGCTACCTAATAATTTTGTTGAAAAAATAGCAACAAGTGCTAGAATTTCGAAGTTTTTTATCCCCACGCCACGGGAGAAATATATGGTTATGATGGTTGAAAACTAAAGTATAAATACCTCATAGGGGTACTTAATTTTTTAAAATGTAATTTGTAACCAGTCTATTAGTAATTAAGACAACATAATTGTGAAGGCTGAGCGAGAAGCTGACATATATCATTGACGATACACACATAAATACCCACACAAAGGGTTTTTCTTATGTCGTGGGTCCCTCGGAACATAGACAAAAGTCGACATAAACACCTAGGACCTTATAACAAACATCTGCTTTTTACACAAATATTTGCCCCGACTGGGAACCTAGGACCCTTCAACCAAGAGGCAGCACCTCTACCACTGATATGAAAACATGGTTTAAAAAAACTTTACTTATAAATTAAGGTATCAGTTGGTTTTATGAATCATTACGTTCGAAAAAACAGACAGACTACGCCAAGAATTTCAGAACAAAGCAGCAGTAAGGAGAAACAGACACACAACCATTAATTCCGTTCACGGATCTCTAAAAAAGCCTGTCGCATTGCGAAAACTGTCCACAGCATACTGAACGTTATATTTATGTTACATAAAATATATTTATGTTACATAAACCGCTGAAACTGTTCGTTGCTAAGATCTTATGTTGGTAGTTTAAAGGAATTGTAAATAAAAACCCTGCATTTTTGTAAGAGATCTCAATGTACATTAGCTGCCAGAGCTGTAAATACATAAAGACGAGTACCTAAATTCTACTACATAAGTCTAAACATATCCTTTTCAAAAATTGTTACAGTCGTCTAATTTTATCATTTCAAAAACATAAGTAAAAATGAATGTAAAAAATCTGATGAAAATAAAGCATGTTCGATTTTTTTATGTGGAAAGCTTCGTTATGGCTACTATTTTATGTTAGTTTGTTATTTTTGTAAATATCATAACCATAAGACATAAAGATATTTCACAAAATTTTTATCTGCTATATTCATTGTGCCTGTTTCAAAATAACTCAACCGCTACTGTTTTGTGTAATCATCGGAAAACTTGTTCCAACCTAACTTGATCTTAATAAACAAAACTATTATGCCTGAAGCGTGCACAAGAACTTTAAGAAAAAAACAAGAAGTGGTCATTAAACGATAGACTTAACGATTCTTTTGAAAATTCCCCGGCACGAGCAACTTCGCTTGACTTCCAGCATTTTATAAGCCAATAAAAGCGGAATATATAATTAATTTACAGAAGACGCTTTGAATATTTTTGTTGCGATTTTTTAGGAAACTTTATCGCTTGAAAATTTTAAAAATATAAAACTACTTTGAAGCAAAAGCGTTGGTCTAGCGGGTTGAAGCAAGAGGTGTCGGATTTGATCCTCAAATATCAATTTCTGATATATGTACACACGGCAGCACACCAGGATACACCAAGCTGTTGACATTGACATCGCCCTTATTTATCTTGTACTAGCACAGGCTTTCATAGTGCAAATAGGTTACCTGACATGCTGCTATCTTTACATTAGTTGCACACTAACCGATAATTTTACAGTGAGGGCAAACATCTTAAAGAAACTTGCACACGCAGGCAACTCAATTTGTAAACCACGATCCAATCCATTCAGGTTCCCCTGTAGCAGGTTCACAGAGGTCAGATGGCCGTCACTCCACTGTAATGATTTGAGCTACCAAATTAGGGTAAAGTGTACCCCGGATGAGAAACGAGACTTAACATTAGAAAAAAATACTTTGGAGTTCATTTCAAAATTCCCAGACTAGGCGTCATTGGGATTGCATGTTTTTTAAGACCGATCCCCTCTTTTTGACTGCCATAACACCGGAGAAAAACTAAGCCCTGTATTACGGAAGGAGACGCAAGTCTTGATTTATACTCAAGTATTAATTGTCACGTCTAAAAAAATGACAAAGACGACTGGTACTTAAGTATAGATCAGAGTTTGAGTCGCGTTCTGCTATAGGTACGGACCTAAATGTTAATTTTTTAGGTAAGTAAATCAAACAAGATTCTAGACCCTATTTCAAAAACCTTATTAGTCTCAACTTTTACATAGACTTTCCAATACGTTTTCTTTTCTTTCAATATGAAACAACACATTACTCATGTCATATTGCGTAGGGTCATGTATTCCTCGAACTATATCCATAAATCTGTACAATATCCGAAGTCTGGGGCCGACATCGCGGGAAAAACCCTCGATGCACTATCGGCTAAGTGCCAAACGGTTATAGTGATGCCAAGAGAAGATGTTCGGATATTTTTTCCACGAGCACATTTTTAAGTCCACAAACAGGTTTCGAGACAAACCCGCGATCTTATCAAAACTTCAATAAGTGATGTACCTACCTACAATTTTGATTTATAATAAATAATGAAAAAACAAAAAAAAAACATCAAAAATAGTGATTATTTCCACTGTCACTTTCTATTTTCCTATTATCCTACTAATCAAAAGTGTTTATTTCATTGAAATTACAAAATGTTTCTTAAACGCGTTAATATAGTTTATAGTTATAGAGTAATAAAGTATATAATTAGCACTTTCGACTTTGCGCCTATTCACAAAGGTGCAGTCTTCCTCAGGAGTAGAATAGGCAAGAAACTCCGAGGGTCGCTCTTTTTAAGTCAACCATAATTTACTTACTTCTAATTTTAATTAACCTAATATCTGAATAACTCTAGAGTTGAGCATTTTATTCCCATGGCTGCTTGCCTCATGTTATCTTTAATAATTCAACTTTCTACTGACTAGTAAATGCGAAATTTTGTGGGGATGCGGATGTATGGATGGAAAGATATATTATTATGGATGTTTGTTACTCCTTCACACAAAAACTTCTAAACGGATTTTGATGAAATTTAGCAGTAATATTGCTTAGACACCAGAATAACACAGCGTTATATAATTTTCCCAAAAGTTCCCTCGGGAACGATTTCCCGGGCGGAAAGCTAGTGAAATCTTAAAACATCTTGAAATAGCCAAAGCATTGTTGAAGGAATTAAAGACTCTTAAACAATGAATCGTCATTATTACACCTTTTATAAAGAAGTCCTTCCATGACTAATACAATTGTGACAAACTAATCACTTCAAAGGACGAACAAATAATTTTGAGTCTATCGTATATTTTATATCTATCTAACATCCCTAGTTTTGGTTTTGTATTTTATGGTCGCGACAGATGGCGTTAGTCGTTGAGAGCGGCGGTCACAGAGACAATACATCATGGCTGTGGTTTATACTGTTCACTTCTTTATAAGGTGCATTTCTCATATCATCTAGAATGTAGGATGTAGCTGGACTGCAAGCCAGAGCTACCCTTTCTCCCTACATATAGCTGACATTTTATATATTTTTTTGTCATGTAATGAATTTTGTTTTTATGGATGTATTTTATCTGAAATAAATAATTTCCATTTCAATCAGTAATGGTACAAGAAACTTAAACTATAGATATTTGTTGGAATGAAGACGCCTTTGTCGCACAACAGCTCGGTGTTTATAAACTGATTTGATCTTTCGAACACGGACAACGATTATTTGGTATCGACAGTACACAAATATTACAAGCTTAAAGGTATTAACGTTTTATAACAATAATACATATTAACAGTCTTTGTTCATAAAATCCACCAGTAATAGCTTTTAACTTAAGCTGTCAATATTTTTTAAAACCAATCGACAAGCACTTAAAAAAGTCGAAACTCTTTATGCTTCGACTGCCGGAATTAATAAAAATGAAATTTTAACCTCAACATTTTATTTTAGAGGCGACTGTAAAATGAAATAAATGAGAACAGGAACGTCATAAAACAA
This sequence comes from Aproaerema taeniolella, assembly GCA_949987775.1. Taxonomy (NCBI): domain Eukaryota; kingdom Metazoa; phylum Arthropoda; class Insecta; order Lepidoptera; family Gelechiidae; genus Aproaerema; species Aproaerema taeniolella. The sequence continues at coordinate 14,254,796 of OX465260.1, forward strand.
CCGGTGAATGGAAGCAGTAGAACACTGAAGGACATTACATAAAAGATGACAAAGTGCAGTGAACACGACGCCAAGACTGCTGCCAGTGCTGCCAACTACTCATGTATAAAATTCTGCATTGCTTTACTAGGAGGAAAGAAAGATACATATTTATAGTTTGATAACGATAAAATATTGCGAGGGAAAAGATGCTATGTATTAAGAAGTTAAAACTAGTCCGATAAAGGCTATAACTTTAAAATTAAACACTTATACAGGGCTTTAGGTATCTGTCTTTCAACCTCTCCGGTGGTAAATCAGTCCATAAAAATGAACAACTTCCCTAAGAAACATAGGTCAAGATACGAAAAAAAAATTTGATCTCCCATACAAAATACGCTATATGCTGATGAAGTTTTTATGGGAACTCAATTTTTTTTTCGTATTTTGACCTATGTTCCTTGGGAAAGTTGTTCAGTTTCATGGACTGATTAACCACCCGAGAGGTTGAAAGAGAGATACCTAAAGCCCTGTACATGCATGTACACACGTCACCTTATAACCACTCTTTTGTTGTCGGGGGTTAAAAAGAGTTGAAAACTGAAAGTGTAAAAAAAAATGGCCATGATTGTAGTTTGGTTGAAAAAAAAAACTATTCCACGCGATGCATTCAGCTTTGATTTTGACAGAAGCCAGCGCATCAGGTTACTCCATTTTCATTGCAAAACCGTTCTTATCACAACAGCTCAAAGTGCACGCGTGCATGACCCGTAATCTAGTTGGAGTTTTATTGATAGAAGCTAAATCATTATCGGGCTGTCAATTAAGTCAAGAAAAATAGTTACAATGCTACAATTGCAAGGCGCAACCTACATTGGCTCGAAAACTTCAGTGAAACTTTGAAATATCTTGTTTTACCGCAATTCAATTGTAAAGTTGGAATACTGTAATCCATCTGTATGTCGAACAAATTGTGACCGCTGGAGAAAAATGAAACGTCTACAGCAGGTTTGGAAGTTTATGGCTCTGGAACTCTATTTTAGAGGGTTTTAAGGATTTTCTCCGATCACTACGTTGCTTTCGTGACTTTGTATTTTTATGGAGTTATGAAATGCAGTTTATTACCGCGACAGACTGTAGATGGCTGTTCATGTTCAGAATTGGTAATTCCTCGTTATATATTACCTATTACAATGATTCTTCATTGTTATAATCTAGTTCTAGAATCCAGTTTATTGTTTTTTCATTAGGTAACTTGAATTTTAAAGAGACCTATAAATCCACATTGGCCTCGTCAACAAACTCATAAAAAACAGAATTTTGCACAATTGTTGTTCCTACAATAGGCCAGGTCTGTTTCGCGGGTGTAATACAAGCACCAAGCGTTATCAAAGATAAAAACTATTAAGTTTTCCAAGTTTACATCTTCTAAATATATAAAAGGAGAAACTGACTGACTGACTGACTGACTGACTGACATATCAACGCACAGCCTAAACGGCTAAACGTAGGCACTTGAAATTTGGAAAGGACGTAGCTTAGGTACCGTAGAGGTGCACCAAGAAAGTAATTCCCAAAATTCCTACGGGAACGGGAATTAGCGGGAAAATCCTTTTGTATGAAAAATGTAAACCGCTTAAGTTAGACGCTTGAAATTTGGCATGCTGGTACCTTAGTAAACTTAAAGCTTAGTTGCAACAGGATATTGCAAAATTCCCACGGGAACGGGAGTTAGCGGGAAAAAACTTTTGTATGTAAAAATCTAAATCTTAAACTAAATCAATATTTAATAAACTAAATGAAGGTCCATTAATGGACCGTCAATAAAGTGTAATCTGTTCAAAAGAAAAAATTAACACGCAAACGAAGTTGCGGGCATCAGCTAGTAATACTATATTTTACAAAGTCCCCTGCCACCTCTATCTTTCTGAACGCGATAAACTATTGAACGGATTTTCATTGGGAAGGTTCATTTGTATAATTCATTACTGAAATTTCCATGGGAACGAAGTGCCGGGCGGGAAGCTAGTATTCTTATACATATTTGTAACTGATAAAAAGTTTGATCACTTCAAAAATAACACCTGTAAGTAGCTAAAATACATTTTCTTCTTCATTAGATATTTATGACTGGATAGCCACAAACCTTGCGATTTCTTCTTAAGAAAGTTACAGAACTTTTAAAATATTGTTACTATATCAGTTCTACTCAAAAACTTCTGAAATCGAATCTGAAACTTTTGCCCGAAAAGCACTTCAACAACTGACAGAAATCAGAGCCTTCATTTAGCTTTTATGCCTTAATTTGCTCTACTTACTGAGAGCGCTGAAAAAAGAGCATTTTCTTTCTTTTGTCGCGTGTTCGACCCACTGGGTTCGAGCGAAATTTTTGATGCCTACGGCTGACAACAGAGCACAGGGTGGTTTTATTATCGCTTCGGTGTTCGGTGATGTCAATGTTTTATAAGGACGCTATTTTTTCGGTGAACTGTTCCGCTATTTTACGGGGTTGAGTTTCCATCGTCGCTCGTTTTATTTCATTTCTTTGCTACACCGTTACATTTCCAGTTGGTAAGTAGTAGTATTTTGCTAAAACCATAGCAACTATACAGGGTTTTAGGTAAATTCCTTTCAACCTCTCGGGTGGTATTCAGTCCATGAAACTGAACAACTTTCCCGCAATAATAGGTCAAAATACGAAAAAAAAAATTTTGAGTTCCCATACAAACTTTATCAGGATATAGCGCATTTTGCATGAGAACACAAAAATTTTTTTTTTCGTACTTTGACCTTTTATTGAGGGAAAGTTGTTCAGTTTCATAATCATAATCATAATCATAAAATTTATTGCTTTCCATGGTCTTTTAGGTCTAAATACAGATTTGTGGTACAATCATGGACCCAGTTTGGGCGCAGCAATGTAGGAGGGAGGAGGATAATCCAATCATTTCAATTCTAGAATCATTCCAACAAAGATAAATATAAAGTAAAAGAAAATAAAATTAAATCATCTGGCTAAACAAGTACATGTCAATTAAACTAAATCTTATTACATTATCTATAGTAAAAAATCTGAACCGGTACGTCATGCAATAATAATAATAATAAGTAATAATAAATTAATGTCAAAATAAATTAATGTCATATTCAGTTAGTCATGCAATTTAAATAATATCATTAATAAATAAATGGATGTCAAAAGATATTAATAATAAATATTATAATAATCGAATTTGGTTAGGTTGTCAAAGTAACTTGTCCATTTTAAATTATGCAAATAAAATAATAATATAAAAAAGGAATGTTAAAAATTATTATGTTAGGTTGGTAATTAATAATTATAAATTCAAATTGTCCGCTAAAAATTCGCTAACTGTGTAAAAGCACTTTTTATAAAGCAACTGTTTTAGCTTTGCTATAAAAATGTTGTGTTTAGGTTCTGTTCTTAAGTCTTGTGGTAGTTTATTGTATATTTTAATGGACATTACTAATGGACTAGTGGAATGGAGCTTCATGCGTGAACACGGCAACATAAGTCGATCCATGTCACGGAATGAACGTGATGTCTGTAAGTCGCGTCGACTGGTATAAAATTGAGGATTTTTTCTTACAAATTTACATGTTTCAAGGATGTATATGCAAGGTAGTGTGAGCAGTTTCAGTCTTTGGAAATGTGGTTTGCAGCTTTCTGTTGTTTTAATATTGGCCAATATTCTAACAAGTTTTTTCTGCGATATAAACAAGTCCGGTGCATCGGTGCTCGATCCCCACAACATTACTCCATAGCTTAGCCATGCGTATGCATAAGCATAGTAGATAGTGAGTGCCGCGTCAAGGTCAGTCGTTTTCTTGATTTCTAGCAGTGCGTACGTAAATTTCGACAATCTAGCTTTTAATTTTTGAATGTGAGATTTCCAGTTAACGTGCGAGTCTATATTTAATCCTAGTAGTGTAAATTCATCGACACATTCTATTGGTTTTCCGTTAAAAGTGAGATTTATTGGCAGTGGTTGTTTTTGGTAGGGTCTGAAAATCATAATTTTTGTTTTATCGAAGTTAATTTCGAGATTATGGTCGTGAAGCCACTCGGATGTTGTGGTCAATGTGCTGTGAAGTGACTGGTGTAGGTTTGTTTCGTCCTTGCATGAAGTTAAGATTGAAATGTCATCCGCAAACAATACGCAGTGATCTTTTATGGCTTTAGGTAAGTCGTTTATGTAAAGTAAAAACATTAGACATCCACCTACACTGCCTTGAGGTATAGATGCATTTATAATTGTCGTGTCCGATCTTACGCGTTTGATTTCGCCAGTGTTACGGTCGAAATGGTCGACTTCAACGGTTTGGATTCTGTCCCGCAAGTAGGAGCAGAACCATTTGTGACTCATGCCTCTTTCATGGACTGATTAACCACACGAGAGGTTTAAAGGGATTTACCTAAAGCCCTATATAAGTAATTTACACAACATATTTAAATAATTTATCAGTAAAACAAAGAAAATGTACAAAAAAGCATCCCCAACAGGCTTCGTCATAACTAAACACTAAGTAATCAGCAATATGCTTCATGAATCCCCAGGATGGATGGATAGATAGATGGATGGATTATTTTTTGATGAAACTCTGCAGTAATCTAGTTAAAGACATCAGAATAACGTAAGCTACATAATTTTCCCAAATCCCTACAGGAACTAAGCCCCAGGCGGAAAACTACATACTTAATTATAAAAAAAAGGGTTCAATTTTTACCACCACTAGGAAATTACAAATTGGTGAAAACAACCGTGTGGTGATCGGTTGAGAATAACACCACTCCATCTCTTTCCGTGGGAGGCAACGACACTTCATTTTTTTCTGAATCTGAGGTGTCGTCCTATGGCCTCATGCGGTGTGGTAGGCTCTGTAAAGGGCCGTCTGGTTCGCGACCACCCTCCTACCGAAGTCCGACGCCAAACAGCTTGCTGTGTTCCGTCGGTGCGTGGGAGTACCATTGCCTTTATAGGCATTTTCTGGGTTAACTCGCTCCATCGTCGACCTCTTCTTTGACCTTATGGTCAAGATTGAGGTCAAGAGTTAACCCATCTTTAATAAAAAAAAAAAAAAAAATCATAAACAATAGGTATTTAAAATTTTGTGAATCACGCCGTAGCGTGAACAAGAGTAGCGCCGAAACGTTACTTTAGAAAATCTGTTTCAAACTTTTCCATCCGCCTTATCGGTTCGACGCAACTTAAACAAATCTTAGAATCAGCCTGTACGTACGCACATACGGAATAATATGTAGATTGAATTGAGTTCACAAGTTCTGTTCAGAATAAAGGTATTCTTTCTGAGCACGAACGCTAAAATCGTTTGAACAAAAATCGAGACGTACGAATAGTGATGTAGTAAATAACTTAAGATTTATCGATATTTTATATGGACAAAAACAACCAAAAGTAAAAAAAAAATCTTAAACTCTTATAATGCACTGAACAGTGACAATTAATCATAATCCTTTGAGTAAAAAGGCGGCAGAATTGTTTTCTTCAGTATTTAAAGTAAAACATACATTTTTCTGAAAAAAAATCGAATGTGTTTTTACCTACATTACCATATGATATAATTATTATGAGTATCCTGGGATGGCAGTAAATGTGTTATTACTAAAAATGGCATAATATTCAATTTTCTGATGCACGAAAGAGACGCTTAATGCTTAATGCTACGTAAACCACTTTATGTGACCCCGACATAAAGTAGTTACGTTTTAAAAATATATTTTATCATAATTACAATTTTCATGATCGCCGTTTCTGGGTAAGAAAAAGTTCAATCGAAAAACAAAACAATTTTTTTTACCTCGCGTCTTAACAGGCACTCGATACATTTCTTATCGACAAATCAATGATACCTTCCCAACCCAACCTCTAAAGAATATTGCCTTAAATTTTTCACGTTCACGTCCCGTCACAAATTGTGAAAAATCGTCCTTTCTGATACATTCCCGTTTAATGTTAGAACAAACATTGTAAGTTGCCTCATAAATTTTATTTTAACGTACATAGCGGCGGTGATTTTCGTGCAGGTGGAAGAAATGGGTACTTTTAAGGTCGTGAAGAATAGGTTCATTGTAAGCTTGACATAGTAAATACGCTAAGATTTAAATACATACATATACAATCACGTATATTATCCCTTTAGGTGTCGGCAGAACTTCATATAGGTAATTGTACGAGTAGAACTACTTGACGTTGACGCCTCTTTTGATATTCAGTCTAAGGTGGTCGCCTATATGATAATGTTTGCTAATGTAATTCACTATTTAGTTCAATGATATATATTGATTTTGCTTATGTATTTTTATGACGTTTTCAAGCGGCACTTTGTATGTTCTATGAAATTAAAGTATTTTTGACTTTGACTTTTTTATGTGAAACTGTGAACTTTCTCTTAAAAACTGTATGAAATTCTAAAAAAACATCAACTTTCCATACAAAGGCAAATCAGCTAATCGCACAAATTGTATGGAGACGCGAATTTTTTTTTCATATTTCGATCTATATTCCTTGGTGAAAGTTATTTAGTTTTGTGGGCTGATTTCTTAAATTTCGCTGACTAAATAAAAGTCACCCTATATGTATATTGAAATTCTGGCAAATACCTTTAAACTTATTGCTTCTAATTTCTAGGAAAAAGACTGCAACTGAAACCTAACTGGCACTAAAACTATTACGATCACAGAACAGCAAACTGGCAATAACTGAGGGTATATCGTTCGGAACCGTGGACGATATACAATATACATTGGGTACATTTTTGGTATAATTTCGGCCATTTTGCACTATCGCGTAATACAAGGGGTCGGATAACATATAAAACTAATATATTGTCCCATTTTTGTCCCCATTAAGTGTATCTGAGAGAAACTGTGATCATGAAATAAAGTATGAAATATTATATTCTTTTCAAAGGATGTTATTTTAAATTTGTGTGAAGTTTGTAATTACTTTTGAGATCAACCAAAGATGATCTTAAAAAGTGATATTAAAAAATGAAGGGAACATGAAACACTTTTTTGTCGAATTAACAAAAATCACACTAACTTTATAAAGGCGAAAGTTTGTAATGTGAGTGTATGTTTGTTACTTCGTCACACTCAAAAGAATCTACCAATTTTGATAAAATTTGGTATATAGGTGGCTGACACTCTATCTATATTAACACATAGGCTACATAACTTTCCCAAAATCCTACGGGAATGAAGTCCCGGGTGGAAAGCTAGTATTAAATTACATTTACAATAATCTCTTTGTATTGTGAGAAAATACTGAGAACTGAGGACAAACGCTTAATTAACAATTTACGATAAATATTGTTACATAATATAGTTAAGGTACGTAAAAAATATTCAAATTTTTAGTTCCTGCGGGTTACACTTCAGTTTCATCTACGACTCTGTAACTTCCTTTTTAGAGTTTTACTTTTACAGGCGTGATAAATTGATTTATCTAGGAAAACATCATTTTTATGTAAAAACATTTTCTTTAAACTAAACTCTTACCTAATACATACAAACAATGATGTTTGTACTTCATTGATATTAACATAACGAATAAAGAAAATCATAAAACTAGAAAATAAATTTCAAGATTATTAATTTCGTACACGTCCTCTAGGCGACTATAACGCGTCCCTCGAATAGAATTTAATAGTTTTTTCTTTCTATATTTTCGTCGCGAACGTGCTTAAGGGAGAACTCAGTAATTCCTTCTGAATTATTTCGTTTTCTCCAAAAGCAATATGGAGTTATAATCTTGTAACATTGAGCTTTGTATTTATTATACAGAATGAATAAATACAAGGAAGATTTTGTTGCACGGCAAATTGGGTAAAGAGAAAAATGTTTTTACGTAATAAGATGAAATGGTATTTGCTAGACAAATATTTCAATTCCGAAAGATGTGGGTTCATTTTTATTTAAATATACATATAATATGAAATGTATTTTTTATTACCTTGTTTCAAACGAAATAAATTTTATGTAAATTGTGGTATCAGCAAAGCCTGAATCCGGTTTTACGTAGTTTTTTCTCCATTTTAAGTTAAAAGGAAACTCGTAAACCCAGAAATTTACATATTCACGCATTTCCCTGAATACATTTTGGTTAATAAACTGAAAAAGCCTCTAAAAAAATAATAAAAATACGCATTAGGATATTGCCCACCCTCTGGCTACGATAAATCAGACCCCGGCTTAGTGGAGCGATTCAACGGCAAAACGCTACAATGACTTATAACCGGAAATATATTTGACCTATATATTACACTCCCACTTTCATACAACCATAAACTAAGACCCCCCTATGCTCATAACTTCAACTGTTCAAGTCTAGGCAACGCATGGAACGCAAAGATCAAGTTATACTGGGCAGGTTTTTAGATGAAACCAGGAATAAGAACTCTGCAAAGCAACAATGTATGTTGACTTAATGCAGAATTTGTCTCAGAGGGGAGATCAGCTTATATTGGTTTCGTTTGAACCAGCGTTGGTGAAAGATGTATTGGATATCTCATCACAATAGGTCAATGTGTGGGATTACTTGAATATATCAGCGGATATATTGGTTTGCTTACTGTTGCTTTTTCGTAAATAATCTACAAATATCCAATAAGTTTGTTTTTGCTGTTTTGTCACTGACTGACGTCAAACCATATAATCTATTATAATGTTATGTTTGTAACAAAAAATAGAAGTATGCGTTGTCAAAACAAAACAGTTTTTACATAAAACCATAGTTATCAACAGTTATTTAAATCAAAAAGACAACAGTTAGTTTAAAAGTAAGTACAAAAATTTGCACCTACGAGTGTCACCCATGTGTCACCACTATAAAAGTTAACAACCTATCAGCACTGTAGGTACTCATTTTCTATTTAAATAACCCTGTTATATGCTATACTGGGCAGATGTCAAAAGTGATGTCAAGTGGTTCTAGATTCTATAATTTGGAACCACATGTTTGAGTGTGAAGCGTTTTTTTTTATTAGTTCTAGTTGTGAAAAATCTGTAAACCTTTTTCATCTCATTTACGGTCGAAGTCAAAGATTAGTGAGGGTCCCCTTCTTAAAACTTTTCCGACCAGAGAGGTGAGGTAATCCTCTTTTAAAACTTAAATCCTATCGAAACTTAAGTGAGCTCAGCTATTTGATTATGCAAATCAATCGAATGCATTTGGTAAAGATGAGTTCCAAAATACCACTCATGGAGATGAGAATGCGTTATTTTGTCAGTATTTCATGGAAACGTGAATTGGTTATAGTGTATTCTGAGATTATTTTCTACTTTGCAAACAATATTTTACTTTTAATTTGACTTTGAAGGAAATTAGATTTATTAGTGTCACAGGGCACGTTTTTAGGTAATTTTTTTTACGTTTACCATGTAAAAATATATTTTTTAGTTTAAGTAATTCATTTTTTTAATATTGTTAATATTGTTTAAAGTAATTAATCCTATTTTTTATTTTAATGAACTGTTGTAAGGTTGTAACCCAAACTGGTGTAAGAACTATTACCATCTAGTTAGCATCCAGACAGATTTCACTTAAGTAACGGCCAAGTATATAAGTATTTTTTTAATATAGTGGGTATCATCATCGAATAAACATTCATACCAAGGCTAAAGCAATCACAAATACTTGTCATCTCAAGTTTATAGCCGAACGGCTGACCGAAGGCGGATGAATAGTACGCAAAAGGAAATGACGGATGTAAACACATCTGTCTGTCAGCAATTCCTTGCTTTTGTACCTTTCCCTGTTACTTGGAAATGCAGGGAGGTAATGTTATTTTTGCGATAGAAAAAGGGAGGCTTTTTTCTCTTGGAAACATTTTGTCTGAAGGTATTTTTCCGGCTTCAATATTACTTACTACACGAACGAAAATGAGGTTTGCTTACGGAATCAGCAGCGAATTTTGAATGATGAGATTGAAACTGTTGTCATTGAAAATAATAATGTAATCATAATGTTGTTTCCATATCCTTACCAGTTAGGATAGATTTTGATTACGTCGTATGTAAACTTACCTGTAACAAAAACAGTACTTTGTTAAATACACATTATTTTAAATTCAATGTTCAAACTAAATAAATACATATCGTATTTTAATGATTGCAGTCCTTCAAAAACCTGATAAATTTATCCTAAAATCTGTGATTCATGATATAAAACTAAAAGTATTGTAAAACTTAACATACTCGTACGCTAAAATCTGCAAGTTAAGTGCTTAATTGGATTTAGGTATTTAAATATAAACGCATTGTTAAAAAAATGTATTACATGATCGTATACTGCATTGTATTATTGCAAAGCAACCAATTTCCAGAACAATTGGTTATTGTAACAAATCGTACAATTTACTTATTTCTTTTTTTGAAACCTTTACAAAGTAAAACTAATAAAAAAACTCGACCCAATTAATCGGCAAAATGAGTAACATACTTAACTACGATTTTTAAACATGGAGACCTAAAATTTTACTTTTATGCGGATCAAAAACTTGTCCGTTCATTTCATACCAAAGTTAAAAACCCCTAAAGTATCAAAATTCTCAATCACACAAGGTAAAGTATTCTTAAACGTGTCGTGTCCAGTTGATAGGCTGCATTAATAACTAGCAGCGTCCAGTATTAGAAAATGAAGCCTGTGAATACACGAGCTGGCAATATTTTGCTGTGTCCAGAGCTTGCCTAAACTGACACGAGTGGTTTGGGGTAAGGCAGTGGTGATAGCGAAGGTAATAAATGATAACTCTAAAATTAATTTTTTATCCCCGTCATTCATCGCTCGCAGCTCAATTATACTTATAGTAGCTATGCCTGGAAAGAGTTAGTACCTGCCACATTCTACAGTTTTTCTTTTTCATATTCCTTTTAAACAGGGAAAGGAAATAGCCAAAATATCTTCATTAAACCGACCAACTTTACATCAGAACTCATATAAAATAAGGTCCTAATTTATTAGTCACTTTCCTTTTAACACGTTATTGTGTAGGTCAAAATATATCATTTGAGTCAAAAAACAAAAGCATAATATTAAATTTAAAAGGTCTTGAAAAATTTTGTTATGATATTTTTTCATTACTATGTTGAATAAACCCATCCATTCAAACGTAAATAATAATGGCAGTAGTAGAGCGAGCGAGCGGGGAGTGGACGGCTATAATCGAAAGAGAACCATTCCTTTATCTTTAAATGAAAAATTCATTTTTTATTTTTTTTACAAAATTTAATTTTCAGATAATTAATTTTTATGTTGTTTTTTGGAATACTATCAACCTATACAATAACGCCTTAGAAGGTAAGTGACTAATAAATTAGGACCTTATATAGAATCAGATTTCGTTGGTCTTACATTTTAGTAGTAGTTTTCTTTTATCCATCAGGATAAGCAAACGACGGAGCCATACAGCCAAATCTTTTTTAGTCAATACTTCCAATTAAAATAATAATATAAAGTACATAAACTTTGTAGGCAAACGAAATCCACTGCAGAGAAGCAATTTTGTTTCACATATATTCCATGATATCTTTAGTGCCTTAAATATACGAACTTAGAGAGTAACAGCTTCCAAATCTTCCCAGGCATGGCATATTGTAAAAGTCAGTAAGTGGGACGCGAGGGTTTCGCTGTAATAAGGACGAAAGGCTGACAACCTCTCACCACCTATACATCATGTTCTATCTAATAACCCTCAGAATTTATGTCAAATGTGGCATCAAGTGGTCCCAGAACTACTGATGCTCTGCCTACCCCTATAGGGATTATAGGCGTGAGCGTATTTTTAAATTGATAAAAAAGCTGTTTTCGTTTCAGCCTGTACCTTGCACTACACACCAAGCCAGCTCACTGCGGTGGTTTAAAATATTAATGCTATTTTAGTAGCCAACGAGACATTAGGTGGCCTGTCCACTGCCGAAAAGTTATTTCGCTTGTCACTTGCTCCAGTATGAAATGTAGCCTACATTACACTACGCTGATTTAATTTAGAACCGGCGAGAATAATTGGAGTTCTATGTTGTCCTAAATTAAGTAGCATTATAGTCAGATTCATGAATGAAGTTGTAAATTATACGTTAGATCATGCAATTTTCATTATATTGTGTTGAGTTTGGGTTTGGTTAGTTTATTTATTTTGTCAGTTGTTTTTGGTCTAATTTAGTGAAAGACAAGTTTTACAGTAGTAAATTTAATTTAATTGCAAGGGAAGATAAGGTATACAGACCAAAAATTACTTTATCGTCTTGGTTTGTTCCATCCTTGAATATATGGGGTGACTTTAAGTAACTTAACGTACAGTTTAAAGAAAGAAAGAAAGAAAAGAAAGAAAAAGAAATTTATTCACCATACAAAACAGACACCAAAACAACATACAAATGAATAATGTGGTGAAAAGGTGCTGCTTCAGCCAGGCTGTTTTGTTTTGTGGCTGTCAGTGGCGCTGCTGGTTGGGGCGGTTTTTTTTTAAGTCGAACTCTAGGTTTTATGGAATGTCACACTCATAGATGTAACATAGCCTAAAACAGAAATTAATCCCTATCTTCTAAATAATTTTAAATAAACAGATAAGGACCAAGATGCTGTTCACCATGTCGATATTGGGAAAATGTATGCACTCCATTGTAACATGATATATGTCTTCAACTCTATCACACAAACTGTAATTTCGAGAAGCTACTTCACGCATCATATAATCAACATTATTCAATGGAATGTGGCTTTTTTTTTTTTTTTTTTTTTTTTTTTTTTTTTTTTTTTGAATGACTATGCTGTTGGCCGCTGATGGCCTTGACAGCTTCACCGAGCAAGTGGTGAGCGCAGATGGCTCTCAACCCAAAATTTTAAGTAACAGGCCTAAGGGTGCCCCCTGTGGGGCTCGAACCTCGGCTTAGGGCGTTGCTGCGAGGGAACCGTCGGACATACGTTTGTGGAGAGAAGCGGCCGGGTACGTACCGGTACCGCGAATCGGGGCGGAGAATGGAATGTGGCAACTGTCATCAAGTGTATGAGGTTTCGATAATTCTAAATTTCGTGGATAAAATGGTCACCAATGTCATTTAACTGTCATTGAGACAACATTGATTAGTGGAATAGACGCCCAGGCATCATAACATTACTCCAGTATCACTGTGAAGTACTTTTGCGTAGAAAAGAAACGTCACATAGTACTTTGTATTTTACTTTCTTTACAACGTCTTTCGAAGTGGCTACTTTGTCGTCGAGCTAAGTAGTTCCCAAGTTTCAAACAAGCAACGTATTACGGCTTACTGTAACTTTATAGGAAAAATCTCACTTACGCTATGAATATGGGAACCCTTTTTTTGGTTAGCCGTGCCTGCCCTCTACTGGGCAAAAGCCTCAACTTATTTTATTTATTTTTTCTTATTGCTTTGTCTCGTTTTTCATTCGGGGTACGCTTGACCATGATACTCGCTTTAGCAGATCAAGTCACTACAGTGGAGCAACTGCATCTGACCTCCGTGACAGGGGAACCTAACCGGATGCATCATGGTTACACATTTAAGCCCATATTAAATAAGGATACTTAAGACTTGATCTTTACATAAGAATTGATTGTCTCTTTCTGTCACTATCAAAGTGATAAAGATGACTGCTACTTAAGAATATATCAGAGTCTGAGTCACGTTCTGTAATACGGATTATAGTCTCCTGAGTATGCAGGTTTTCTCAGTGCTTTCCTTCACTGTTAGAGCATATCGGTTAGTGTGCAACTAATGTACCTACATAACTCTGAAATCAAGTCAGTGGAACATGGTGGCACTGGGATTTGAACTCAGTAGCTCTCTCATAAGAGTCCGACTCACTAGCCGTTAGATCACCGACGCGCCTAGCCTATTTTAGTTCACTAGTAATTTCACAATCTGAATTTTTTTTGTTATTATAACATGGGTTAACTCTTGACCTCAATCTTTACCAAGGTCAAAGATGAGATCGACGATGGAGCGAGCTAACCCAGTGCCTATAAAGGCACTGGTACTACCACGCACCGACGGAACACAGCAAGCTGTTTGGCGTCGGACTTCGGTAGGAGGGTGGTCGCGAACCAGACGGCCCTTTACAGAGCCTTCACACCGCATGAGACCATAGGACGACACATCAGATTCAGAAAAAAATGAAGTGTCGATGCCTGGGGTGGATTACTAGGAGGCAGGTCATCGTTTAAAAGAAACTTAGAATTGGATTAATTTATAAGAAGTTAGAGCTTTGGTAGAGTAACTGGCTTATAGAAATGAAAGAAGCTGAAAAAAGAGTATTTTATTTTAAATACTTTTATATAACTAATATTTCACTAAAACATTAATTAATCTTGTCAACCAATGCATCGTTTCAAGCTAAAGTAAACATGACTAAACACTTAATACGTCTAAAACTTTAATACCTTGTGTTTTATAAAAGCCATAATTCCATTTAGAATGAATGTCATTGGATATGGTGCGATCTCTAGAACCATTAATTCTTATCAGCTGTCAAATCGATATTCATTTTATTTTCACTCATGTCATATTTCACATAAGTCCATCAATCTTTGTGATTTTTCTATCCCATATTAACCTTTCTACATCTTTCTACATGTTTGATTTTGGATATGGGTTGTATTTGTCGCAAGTCGGTACAGAAACCAGCATATCAGGTTGCCCCAAATCATTGAAAAACCAATGTCTTCGTAACAGTTCAGAGTGCACGCATGGGTAACCTGATATGCGTCCCTCTGTACATACGTTCATATTATACTTACGATCGCTAACTAATTTTGGGCAACCCATATTTGCCTCAGAATCAGTTAGCGAAACTCTAGGAGGTGATTTTCTTCGTGATACTGAATAACTTTTCTCAGGCAACCAACATAAAATTCTCAAAAACAGTTTCGTCTACTCATCAAACGGCTTGAGCGTTCAAGTTGTATGGAGTGGCATAACATAATTATTATAAAGCGAAAGTTTATGAATATGTGTTTATGTTTGTTATATCTTAACACTCAAATGGCTGGACCACTTTTGATAAAATTAGGTATAGAGGTAGATGATACCCTAGATTAACACATAAGCTACATAATTTTCCCAAATTCACTGTAACGAAGTCTCGGATGGAATGCTAGTTTTATCATATTTCTACTTTTGTATAGAAAGTTGTTCAGTTTCATAGTTTCATACCTTAAAATTTCACCAAGTCAATCTAAACCTTGTAGGTTAAAACATAAGACTCTCATCACGGAAGTTCTGGGTTTGATTTCCTTGTGGGACAAACTTACAACTTGGAGACAAATTTAAGACAAAGAGGCGCTATAGCATCTGACAACCTACCTTATGCTCAATGCTCATGTGCATTAAATTTAAACACATAACATGGTTGAACACTGTATTTTTCACTTTTTACCAGAATAAACACGTGTAGAGTCCATAAATTGGAATGATTAACAACACTTTTAAAACATTACTCCCGCCTACCACTACCCACTCCATCCCAACCTCGATTAACTGAAAAACTCGGTAATCAATATAGGCACTTTATATCAAATCAGCAACCATTTACATATTTGAATATTTGTTTATCGAGATAGACGGGAAATGGTTCATAGCAGTAGAAACAGAATATAGTAAACGATTCCTTTGGAATCGTTGCGGTGGATTTTTTTTTTTTAATATGAAAAATAGATGTTAACTGATTCTCAGACCTACCCGATATGCACACAAAATTTTATAAAAATCGGTCCAGCCGTTTCGGTGGAATTTGGCAACAAACACCGCGACACGAGAATTTTATATATTAGATAATCATAACCACCACCAAATATACAAATACCAACATATGATTCATCAAATAATATTTAAAACTTATTTACTGTGGCTTCCACGCTGGACTGGTAGTGAAAGAAAAACTTAGAACGAGCGCTTCAAACTTTATGAGAACACGATAGGTTCTCATACAGTTTGAAGCGCTCTTTTTGTCTATCTCGATAAAGTTCTGTGGAATGTGCCACCTCTTCCCGGGCATACTGTAGAAACCAGTAAGTGAGACGCGAGGGTTTTTGCCGTATATGGGCGAAAGGCTGACAACATATCTCCACTATACTCATATTCCATCCAACAACCCTCGGAAATAATGTTAAATGTGGGGTCAAGTGGTTCCAGAACCACATGGCGTTCTAATTAACCTGAAAGGGAGTATAGGGAGGTATTTACCACATACCTATATCGAGATAAACGAAAAGAGCGTTTCAAACTGTATGAGAACCTAGCGTGTCGAATTTCGTACCTAAGATGACGTCACGAGCGAGATTTAGTGATGGGAAATCAAGACCGCGCGGAAACGATTCAAATGCGCTTAATTAAGTAAAGTAATAATGTAAATCCGGTTAAAATCAATTATCAATTACGGCATAGGTCTCAAGCGGACTGACTTGTGTCGGACAAAACTGTGACTGTGGAATGCCGTGGATCACACTTTTTACACGCAAGGTAGGTAAACTTTTACCGGTCTGTGATATTTACTGTGGCGTCTCAGTGGTTATAAACGAAGTAGAAACTCTGCTTACCAGGTTAGGCAGGCGTGCCTAATGTGCCTATACGATGATGATGTTCTATAGCCCATTAAATGTCAGATTATATGCATGACGCCCAAATTACCTGTCCGAATCAAACAATGATCTGCATGTGACCGTAAATTTATTGCTGCAGAACTGCAATCTGGCTCTATTGATCTATTTATTATCCAATGTAAATCAGTTACGGCGAACGTTTGGAGCGAATGTGTTAATGATTTTGGATTACTATTATTTTGTTGTCTATTTTATTTCATGAAAAGCCAAACTTCAATGCAATTAAGATTTCAACCGTGTGGTGATTGGTTGAGAATAACACCACCGTGGGTGTCGTAAGAGGCGACTAAAGAAGCACAAATGAGACCTGCCTCCTAGTAATTCATCCCAGGCAACGACACTTCATTTTTTTTCTGAATCTGAGGTGTCGTCCTATGGTCTCATGCGGTGTGGTAGGTTCTGTAAAGGGCCGTCTGGTTCGCGACCACCCTTCTACCGAATTCCGACGCCAAACAGCTTGCTGTGATCCGTCGGTGCGTGGGAGTACCAGTGCCCTTATAGGCATTTTCTGGGTTAACTCGCTCCATTGTCGACCTCATCTTTGACCTTATGGTCAAGATTGAGGTCAAGACCTCAAGATCTTAACCCATCTTATAAGAAAAAAAAAAGATAGATAGATGGATAAATACTTTTTTAAAAAGAAAATACAATACAAACAGTACCTACAAAGTTACAAACTGACAACCAAAAGTGTGCAAGGGCGGCCTTATCACTTAAAAGCGGTCTCTTTAAGGCTGGAAAACACAAGAATACCGGGAGTAGCACAGTAGTACTGAAAAGAGACAACAATACGAAAACGCTCGTGATAAGTTGTCATTTTGGTCACTTATCAAGTTCTCCGCCTGTGTGCGTTGCTTAACCTCACTGATCGGTTAATATCAGCTAATGCCACTGGGCTACGAGCAATTCTACGAGCCTACTACGCTGTATTAAATTATGCTTCAACACCTTGAGTCTTCGCATCTAAAACTGTACTAAAATAACCTGACAAAAATCCTTTGAAATTAGAAAAACACCGAAAAAAAACGGAGCATTTAGAGGCATCAGATCAAAATTATACAGAATTATACATTCAAAGAGGTCACGGAAAGGTCATTCCCCTTGAGGCAATCTTCATCTCCCTTTTATCTCGAAATAATTAAAAGTTAAAAGACTAGATCATTTTTGGGGTTCCGCGCTGAAATGGGTCTGAAAACGTGATGTTTTTATGCATTTTCTAAGGCACTTGCGTTATTTTTGAGTTTTATAAGTGTTTAATTTTTTTTAATCAATCTGTCCGTGAAGTGTATTTTTCTTATTCTATTAAACATATCTTATTTTACATATCTAAATATATAAAAGGAGAAACAGACTGACTGACTGACTGACATATCAACGCACAGCCTAAACGGCTAAACGTAGGCACTTGAAATTTGGAAGGGACGTAGCTTAGGTACCGTAGAGGTGCACTAAGAAAGGAATTCCCGAAATTCCCGCGGGAACGGGAATTAGCGGGAAAATCCTTAAAAATCTAAACCGCTTAAGTTAGACGCTTGAAATTTGGCATGAAGGTACTCTGTACAAAAAAAAATTAACACGCAAACGAAGTTGCGGGCATCAGCTAGTAAAAGTATATTTTTTCTTATTCGTTTACGTCGTCAGCTAGAATGCAAAATGCCTTGTAGATAGCCTAGTTTTACATGGCAGGTATCACTTTTTGGGAAAAAAGGCAACAGTATCTCTAGGACCTTAATTACGCTGAATTCAAATTAAATCATACTTTCAAAACTAATATTTAATGTCTCATTGAAAACATCGTTAGTCAAGACTTCAGAACTTTTTGACGTAAAGCATTTTTGCTAAATGTTATTTTCAGTTTAAAAAGGGGAATGATAGGTTTGTGTCTATGTGTATGTTTACTGCAACAAAGTATTTAGAAGGGTCATGGAGGTTAAATACAATTCGCTCAATTACTTGGATAACGGTCTAGCAAAGCCCGTAAATAAAACGAGACCAATCTAGGTTTTAATTAATCAATGGACTAATCCCAAAACTACGGAACCCTAACAAGCAAAGTTTCGTAAGCGCTTGAACAGTTTTTGTATATTTAAAGAGTATATTCTACAGAACACTGTAATCTGAAAACTTGATGTAATTTTTTAGCAATTATGATGTTCTCAAGTAAGAACGGAATGAAGGGAGATTTTGTTGATATTATTTTTTACCCCCCGACAAAAAGAGGAGTTTTAGAAATATGATGTATGGATCTGTGTATCAGTATTTCTGTGTATCCGTGTCTGTCTGTGTATCTATCTGTGGGACCGTAGCTTCGAAACGAATGGATGGATTTCAATGCAGTTTTTTTTGTTTGAAAGCTGATGTACCTAATCGAGATGGTTCTTAGCTATATATGATGAAACCGATGGTCATACAGACAGATTGACCAACTTTGAAATAAAATCTTGTTTTTTTTTTTTTGAGGTCGTAAAAGCCATCTTTCGATTAAGCTTGATTATGCAAGCGTCAGGCTGGTAAAAAAAATACAAGCATCTTACAAACTGACAATTGTTTTTTTTTATTAGCCGATTTCGTTTGATTAACCTTGAATAAACAAGCATCTTGCAAATTTTACTGACATGAAAATGGATTTTTTTATTAGCCGGTTCCATCTTAAATACACTTTTACCTAACAATCACAATAACATTAAAAATTGTCGACCCAATACGTCGAGACTACATTGAACACTTAACCCCGCACGGAGGAAATGTCGAAAGGAACAAATAAAACTGTACATTACAGTAAAAGCTGGCAACACTAAAACTGTCGAGCGCGACCGATAAATATTGGGCTGGTATCCCAGACTGGACGGACAAAGGCTTCGACGGAAAGCTTTCAATACGAGATAGAGTTATTTGAAGGGATTTTAAATTCAATTTTCTAACAAATTCGCGAGCACTATATTGTGTTATATGTGGATATATTATGTTTTTGAAGAAATTAAAAAAAAATAGGTTTTTGAGATACACACTCCGCTGCAGAAATATCCATTAATGTTTATACATATTTTTACCCGACTACTGCTAAGTAAGAATGAGTACAATCCTTCCCAAAGACGGAGGGTTATGTGTTTGACCGTTATGTACATAATGTATGTATGTTCATATGTTCCCTCATAACTTCTAAACTATTTATCTCGATTTGACAGAGAAGAGGTATCGTTGAACGCGTTTTGATTGTCCGCAGGTTATAGGCTATGAGACGTCACATTAAATTGATTAAAGCGCCCCCTAGAAGACATGATCCGTCATATCAGTTTCAAAAACGACAAAATTAAATGTCCTTTGACTTGGTTTGACGACTGTAGTGAATCAACGATTTAACGTGCCTTCCGAAGCACGGAAACGCTCGTGATAAATGCCACTTTGGTCACCCATCAGGTGCTTAATGTTTCGGATCGGTTTCAGCGGGTACCACTGATCTACTGGAACTCTGACGACGCTCTAACGAGTATTATCTAACACATAATTAAACCCGTTAAAAGGGTTACCTTTAATTAAGGGTTTCTCCTCTCAGATAAAGAAAACCATTTCGAAACCTTTTATTTTAACAACCAAGTAACCGACACACGCGGCAAAGTTAAATCAGAGAGATTGGAGCAGAAAATTACAGAAATAAAGCAATAATGATTGGGAAAGTCGACTCTTTGATCTTGGAATCGTTATTTCGTTAAAAATGATTGGGTTTTTACTTTTGTCTTACAGTTTTTTTGTGGATTAACAGATAATATAGAATTACTTTTAACTAGCAATGCTTTAGGAAAAGGTAAATTTTGGTTCATTTGAAGCGAATTATAAATGTAGAGGAAGCGAAAGAGGTGTGTTGGATCGTACCAAGTGGCAATCTGTGGTCTCTGCCTGTCCATGGGACAAAGGTGTGAGTTTATAAACAATACTTTAGGATATCCAACAACCCACGAAGTACTGTAACGATGTGGCTCAGATAGCGGTGAAAAAGAAATAAGACTGGGTTGGTCATGTTTCCTGTATGCCAGACAAACTGTGGGTAAAAAAATCAATGATATGGGCGTCCCGTAAGAATCGGCCACGTTTCAGGCCTAGACCGCGATGGCGAGGCGAGCTTGACAAATTCAATACGGAAACGCAGGTGAAAGGACTGCTGAAGGAGTCTTAGGGCAAAAGAAAAAAGGGTTGATAAGTACTATTTCTAGGAAGAGCTATTTTATTATTTCTACTTTCCTAGCGAAACTGAATTACTTATTCAATTTGGTGGGCTATATTACATCAAAAACTTAAATCACAGAAAATAAATTAACAAAATTGGAATTGTTTCACGTACATCTTTCATTGTACTTTAACTAGAACGTCGAAAAAAAAAGGTCAATCTACCTACAATTAATTACTTTACGAATATATAATTTATTATACCCTCTTCTATATAAAACAATGAACCATCGAACACAGATTCCACCCACAACTGATATTGACTATAAAATGAAAATGGCGTAGTATTTTCTAGAAAAATTACAACGGCTTAATACGGAAGAAACGTTGGAATGGGGTATTGGTACTTAGCAACGCTAACGGTCAATAAAGGCTATAAATTCTCTACAAACGCCCGTGACCAGACCATTCGCCTCTAAAGGGCTGTTTATATACTACGTCTGCATATTTTTACAAGCTTTTTATTTACTTCCAATGTAAGTACACTTTACTATGTAACTTTACAATTTACAATGTATGTCTGTTCGAGTTTAAATTTGCAACTTAACTTTAACCTGCAATCGATTGAGCACATGAGCAGACATTTCGTATACACGTTTCGTTTGGATGATAACCATGGTTAGCTGAATGACGTCATTCCAACTCTAAGTAAGCGGACCACCCAAGATGGCGGATTATTTATTTTATTTTGCACTTTCGTAATATGGGTTTTAAATTGTTCAGAAGAACAAGAATAATAAACTTAACTTTTAAATTTTAACAATTAATTTATTTACTTTGGCTTTGTCTATAGTCTTACAAGCATAATACTGATAACCGAATTTTTAAGTATTTGTTTATCAGCAGCTCTAGCACGATAACGACAAACTCGCGCTCGACTTCACTTTGATTGCGCGAGGGTCCCGCGCAAAGGCTTGCTCGCCCTATGGCGTTGTCAATGTTGACATTTTGACATAGGACCGCGGTGTTGTCGCGGCGCTGTCACTATCGTACTCGGCTTGCAGGCTACGAGCACTCAACCTTATATAGAGACGTAATACAAGGCGACCCGAACCTGTCAACTCGTCAGTGGCTATAGTCACTGATATATAACGCACGCCCTACCGATCGTGTTCGAAATCTCTTCGGATTACTTCGCACCTAGTTGACAAAATGTTGACAAAATCGTTTTCTTTCAAATTCGCATGTATTACGTCTCTATATAGGGTTGAGTGCTCTTAGCCTGCAGGTGTCGTTATTTTAATAAACTACAGAACGCCCAGAAGGGCTATTTCACTAATCATTGTTGTCACAATGGCGGTTGTATGAATGTTATCTGTTCAGATGGCGAAATTGAGAACGAGGAAAACATCTACGTCGACAGAGTCATAATTTCGTTCTAAACCGACCTGATACAAGTAAAACATTTTTTAATATTTTAAAGAATCAATACACGGTACATGAAAGCCCCTCATCCTATGTGCCAGAGGACTTTACGTCGGCGACATGTGGCGCTGATGTCGCGGCGTGCTCCGCAACTTACTTTGGAATTGTGACTTTAATCCCGGGGCCACATAGTCCGGATTTGTCACCGGGAAGAGGTAGTACGAGTATTTGAAGCGAGCACCATTACTTAGCAAGTTAATAACGTGATCAAACTTAGTGTCAGTTTTTTAAGCTGTTACAAATACAAATACAAATACAAATTTCTTTATTCCACACACAATATAAACACATACATAATATAGCAAGCTTTAGAAAGGCAGAGTGGAAAGGGTGTGGGCACAGCAAGCTGATTTTAAGCCCAACCTGAGTCACAAAGAGGGAAGTGAACTAAAAATTTGGATAAGTAAGGAATGACACAAATTAATAAATTTAAGTCCATACATAAATGACAACATACATTACATTTAATTTTATGCAACATTTAGAATTTAAAATTTGACTTGGAACCTATCTTTTTTGGGACAAACCAGGTCTTCAAAATTTTTTTGAGTATTTAATAACAAAAGTTTCACACACCTTTTGAAACTTTTGAACCTTTTAATGGCAGTAACAACCAATTAAGTATTTATTTTATTTATTTTTATTAAGGTATTTTTATTGTCTCTCGGAAAACTTTGTACACATACATACACTTACATCTAAGCCCTATCGTGGAAGGCAGTGAACCATTCGTTTTCATTCGGAAAATCGATAGTTGCTAAGACACAACAAGAAATTAGAAGAATTGTATATCCATTTGTTTATTATGCAAAGAAAGGAAGCATTCTTGGTTAGTTTACAAGGTTTCTTGTAATACTTTTTAGTAATATGACGAAAACATGGTGAAATTTTAATGTTTTGTGTTTTCCTCTTGAAGCTCAAAATTTATATATTCTGTTTTCAACCGACTTCAAAAAAGGAGGAGGTTCTCAATTCGACTGTATTTTTTTAATTTTTTTGTATATTTGTTACGCGATTACTCCGGCAATTATAAACCGATTTGAATAATTATTTATTTGTTCGAAAGAGTATACTCCTGAAGAGGTCCCATATAAATTTTATCAAAAATGATTCAGCGCTTTAAAAAAAAACAACAAAAACAAAAAATACTACAAACTAGAACATCATCTAAATAAATGAATGACATTTCTGCTTGTAGTTATCTGCTTGTAGCTAATAAGCATTGTAGTCCACAAAAAATACTAGATATCTACTTTGTGCGAACTGTTAGGATTGAAGTCGGTGACTCATACGTTTTTAACGTGGAAAATTATAAATATCGAATACGTTAGCTAACTGTGCTCCATGTAAAAGTGATAAGCATATAGAACAGAATAATTTCCGGTTCCCCGTAGTTTTATTCGCCTAACATGCATGTACAATAGTAAAACAAGTAGAATACTAAGCTATTTGCTTCTAAACCGATGATCAGAAAGACTTAATACATCACTTCTTGCATTTTACACAGATGACAGTAACATACATGGATCTGAAAGTCAAATTGAACGATTTACAGTCAGTGATTGATGAGAGAGCTAAAACCAAACATGATAAACCTGCGTGATGATTGATGACAGAGCTAGAAACAAATACTTTTCATTCGCTATCGTTTTATCATTGAAAACTAAGAGGAAGTGTCGCAACTTGATCTGGTTAGAGATTTAAATTCAATTCTCCTTCTTATCGTGTGGTATAATCAAGTATGTGGCGAACTTGACCAGGGTGTCAAAGTTTTTAAAGGATCAAATGGCCTCTGATTTGGTTTAATGATTGTAGTTAATCGTCAACAACCGGGAACGTGCCTTTGGAAGTACAAAAACGAACGTGCTCGTGATAAATTGCTACCTTGGTAACCCATCAGGTTCCCTGCCCCTATGTACGTTACTTAAACTCATTGATCGGTTCAGATCAACGAGCGCTATTGGACTACGAACGCTTCAATATTGAATTAATATTGACGTAGGAAACTTGATTTTACAAGCGATAATCTTATATATAAAAATGAATCACTAAATCTGTTGGTAAGCGCAAAACTCGAGAACGGCTGGACCGATTTGGATGATTCTTTTTTTGTTGTGTTCCTTATTGTCAGGAGAAGGTTCTTATGAAAGAAAAAACTAAAAAAGTGCCACGGGAACGAAGTCCCGGGCGGAAAGCTAGTCTTATATATAAAAATGAATCACTAAATCTGTTGGTAAGCGCAAAACTCGAGAACGGCTGGACCGATTTGAATGATTCTTTTTTTGTTGTGTTCCTTATTGTCAGGAGAAGGTTCTTATGAAAGAAAAAACTAAAAAAGTGCCACGGGAACGAAGTCCCGGGCGGAAAGCTAGTCGGAACTATAATTCTTTACATTTTTCACAGTAATGCAAGCTGGATTTTCTGGTTGATAGGTACGCTTAATTTTCTTTTTTATAAGTAACTTTATAAGAATTTTGGTAAAAAAACACCTTTGATATCACTCGATCATCTTGTTTTCCATGTTTTCCCAACCTTTACTCTCTAAACGACACCAAATAGAATAAAATAAGAGAACGAAATCACATTTCTGTAAAATATATTCTTTCAGAAGCGACAGTCAAAAGCAGTCACCTTTCCAGCCAAGTAACATTTTACCGCAAAAATATAAAGTGATGTTTTCCACAACATTGCACCCATCGTTCGTAAAAGGTTTCCAAAGAAAAATTCATTTTGGAAAACCCGTTAGATTGTCATTGTGATGAACATGGGGGAGGGTAAAGGGTTAAAGGTACAACATCATATACATACCCATAGAGACACTACTAAAGGGAAAGTGCAATTCTACGTTATTTAAACATACTATCAAACTAAAGATTTGTCACGTATTTAGTTTATGATTGTTTTTAACCCCTGAAAAAAAAAGTGTAATAAGTAAGCTCTGTGCGTCGTTTATGGCATCGTAGCTCCTCAAATAATGGACCGATTTCGATGTGTTTTGTTGAAAGCTGACGTAACAGACTGAGATCCCAGGGCCGCCAGACCTTACTTATTTTCTCAGTAACCAAAAGTGTGGGAAATAGTAGTGCTAATATGTACTATTAACATATGAATACCTGCTAGCCTGGGCCGACGGCCAATTTTCAGCTACTAGGTTCTGAAAGAAGGTTATTAAATATAAAAATTAATGATCAACACCGCCAGACACTCTCCGTCGGCTGTGATTTCTGCCAGACGCTTCACAATTCGTAAGTAAATTTTGCGATTGTACCTATACTCTGAGCCGTGACTTTTTTATATGGTGTTCAGGGAACTATAACAATACTTTTTATAGCACTCAGACTTTAAGACAAGTGAATTTTTGGATTTTTTTGGAAATTTTTGGAAGTATCTTCAGAACCTGGTAGCTGAAAATTGGCCGGCGACCCAGGCTAGCAGGTACATATTAGCACTACTCTTTCCCACACTTTTGGTTAATGAGAAAATAAGTAAGTAAGGTCTGGCGGCTCTGGGATCTTGGTCTATAATATAAATAGTTCTTAGCTATTTATGATCAACTTTGTCGTAGCCTTTAAAGAGTTGTAAGGCGATACAACTTTTTTTTATTTAACAGACTCCCGCAGTTTTTTTTTATGATAGCGTATTAAAATTTCAAGTAAAAAAACCCACTCTTCCATTTAAAATGTACCTCATTATATCTTTATCTAACGAATGTTGCCAAGCGCAAAACTCGAAAACGGCTCGACCATTACGGCTAGTTTTGTTTTTGTATGTTCCTTCAGGTACACGGAAAGTTTAAATAAGGAGAAAAAAAAACACCGGGAAAATTTGCACGGGAACGAAGTCGCGGGCAAACAACAAGTTATTTAGAAACCCACAAGTATTTACTTGTACTCATGAAAATTTAATTTATTTTGTGACACTTAATTTTTCATAAAAACACTACATTGAAAAAATTACATGTGCAACCAGAGTACATATGCAATTTTGTAAACACATTTCCTACAAATGTCGATGAGGTCATTTCCGGGGAATTCAGAGGTTTCAACATTTTACGGTTGGTGTCAAATCCAATGCCAACGCCAGTTTTCAACGACTCGGGAGTGTCCCATTTCCTACAGATGAGTATTTTACACAGAACCACCTTTAGGTGGAAATGTTGGTCCTTAAATTAAAAATCAAATAATTTCCTAGTATTTTTAAAATATGTGGTCTCTGCCTACCCCAATGAGTCAAAAACGTGAGCTTATGTATGAATACAGGCATTTAGGTAAATCTCTTTCAACCTCTCGGGTGGTTAATCAGTCCATGAAACTGAACAATTTCCTCAAGGAACATAGGTCAAAGTACGAAAAAAAATTTTTGAACTCCCATATAAAATGCGCTATATGCTGATGAAGTTTGTATGGAGACTCAATTTTTTTTTGTATATTGACATATATATGTTCCTTGGGGAAGTTGTCCAGTTTCATGGACTGATTAGCCACCCGAGAGGTTGAAAGAGATTTACCTAAAGCCCTATATATGTATTTTTAAAACGCTTACCCACGTAGAGGGATATTTACAACATCCCTAAAATTCTTTGTAAATAATATCCTAGTCTTTCAACAGTCGCGCGCTTGTTTACGGCATGTGCGAGACAAACCTTGCACACACGGGTGTGCAAAAATCGCGCGAAGGTTTAATATGCGAAAGCTGTGAGTACTGGTGGATCGGTTCTGTTACTCTTTTATGCAGGAATTGCTTACCGGTATTTGATAAAATTTTACAGTAATTCGGCTTGTACAAAAAATGAATACCTAAATTATTTA
Source organism: Aproaerema taeniolella (assembly GCA_949987775.1). Classification (NCBI taxonomy): domain Eukaryota; kingdom Metazoa; phylum Arthropoda; class Insecta; order Lepidoptera; family Gelechiidae; genus Aproaerema; species Aproaerema taeniolella. The sequence goes on from OX465260.1 coordinate 14,281,888, forward strand.
GTTAATTTTTTTAATGATAATTTTAATAAAGACAAAGCTATGGCAAAATATCACGAAAAATAAAATTGAATTTATATTGTTGCCACTCTTAAAATCTGAAAATACGTCTAGTATAATTGGAGTTAAATGATTCAATTTTTTATATAATATAATTAAAGCAGTCTAGCTACTCGTTTTAAAGTAACATTATATTTCATATGTTTTTTGTGTTAATTTCTATAGATTTTCGAAATAGACAAATCGGATTGTTTTCGACAGATAGGATAGGTCCATCCTAAAACCATCTCTGGTGTATAGTGCATAAAATCGAATTTCCGTTGGCATAGAGTTCAGTTACGCATTTGATTATACTTTTTATTGCAGAATGGTGCAAAAGTGTTTTGGATATTATTTAATATCCGTTTGACTGAATCTTCGGCTCTGATTACGATTCTGTTTTATTAGTATAACTGTATTAAAACTAGATTTTTTTTGTTGTTGTTATTATTTGCATCCACAGACTGTTTTGTCTTGATGGCCCTGCATAGAAGTTTACAAGTTATTATAATTAATATCAATGTAGTCAGGTTAACTACTATCTACGCACTGTAATCTTTCGAAAAACACCCAATTAGGTTGATTTAGGTTAGGTCTATGACATTAGCGTGACAGTCTGACTATGGAAACATTTTTAATGTTTTCGTTTTAGTTTTGTACATATCTTACTGTAATAAGTATCATTGTTTAAATGCAAATATCTAAACTAATAACAAGTCTGGACTTTTCGTCCAGACTTCAAGGTATTCATGACGACTGTGTCATAGTTTTTTATCGCAATTTTGAGGATGTAATTGACCACTTTTCCCCTACCTGCCGCCTCTGTTTAGTAATTATTATTTGGTAATGAGCCAGATTTGTAATCCGAAGGTCGCGGGTTCAAATCCTGGTGCGGGTCTGTACCACTAAATTCGTCTTTTCGGATTTATGTACAGATTTCTAATTATCACTTGCTCAACGGTGAAGGAAATCTGCCCGTCCAAGAAAATTCATTTTCGAAAGATGAGCGGTCCACCAACCCACATTGAGCCAGCGTGGTGGACTATGGCCTAATCCCCTTCGTGTTCCGAAGGGAGGCCCGTGCCCCTCGGTAACTATACTTAGTAAGCGGTTTTGGCAGTATCAGAATAGCTAGCACGGCTCGCGACTAACTTGCGCGTCACGCCACTCTGATGACGGTAGAACTTCACGTTGTACTTTAGCTACAGGGACATTTAGTTTCACCATACACTTGACTACACACACATGAAAAAGAAGGATAAATAATTTTTTCCCAATAATGCCATACAGTTCATTACTTTTATGACACAAAACTAAAACAACGGCAAAATGTACTATCCAAAATTTTCGCGAATAAATCAAATAAATCGTGTCCAAAGCGAAATGTGCTGTATTAATACGATAAATCTTTGAGCAAAATGGAGTTCGGCCAAACAAAACGTGGGCGCGGCATGCAGTCGAAGTGAATTTATGTAGCTTCCGCTTATTACAACTTAATACTAGGAACTTTAAAATCTAAAACTTTCCAAACCAACAATGCTGTTGAACAAAATTGCCTGCCATATTCTTTCTATAGAAAATCATTCATATTAACTGGAAAATTAATTTGTTTATAACCAACTTGTTTTTGCGGCCCGTTCAATGCAAATCAATGTAAAAATTTATGCAAAACTAGTGTCGTTTCCGCAAAAAAAGCCTTGTATTTATTGGAAAGTTGGTCTGGAATGAATGTTACAGACGTTAGTACGGCTAATTTTACAATGTTTCAGCACAACGGGAGTTAGTTAGATAGATATATAAATACTTATTGCATATTTAACAAGGTAAGACAAAAAATACGAATCAAAATTACAATCAAATGTGTGCAAGGGCGACCTGGACCAATTTGAAAAATTCTTTCACCATTAGAAAGCTACATTATCCCCAATGGCTACATAATTTTCTCGAATTCCCACGGGAACGAAGTCCTGGGCGGAATGCTAGTATTACATAAACTGAGAGTAGATTATACCTGAGTACGTGAGATTAGCAAACATGATATTACGACTATACTTGAAAAAGAGCTGCCGTTAGGTAATTTTTGCCTCGTTTGCATGGATACGGTTTTCAAAGTGTGTACTTAAATAAAGATCTAAAAAGTAAAAGATGCAATAGATCCCACTATCTGATTACCTAAAAAATATTATGTTCTTTCAGCTAAATTATATAAAGTACTCCTAAGCTTAGGCCATTTTAGACATAGTATATCCAAAAAGAAGGAAAAGATATCCTTATTTTTGAATCCTCATAATTCAGCTGAAAGCCTCTCTGATAGGATCTTTGATTGGACATTGAGATTGCCATTTTCGCATCCTAACGGCCCGGTGTAATCGTCGTAATGTACAGCCCTTTAAAACAGAACCACTGAAAGCTATTTGGACATGGACAAATGATAAATTAGTACAGAGTGTGCATGTGCAACCAACTTTTTCTATTCAAGAAGTTTATTTATTTTAATTGTTAGTTGGTATTACAAAATCTATCACGTCTATTTGGAGTATGTTAATGTAACCGAACTAGTGGGAATACTTTTTTTATTATTTTTTTTTTTTTATTATGATATTACATTAGCATTCAAACGAAAAAAATCACATAAAAATCGGTCCATTCGTTTAGGAGCTACGATGCCACATAGATGGCACACAGATACACATATCAAACTTATAACATACCTTTTCTTCAGGTGGGGGTTAAAAATATGAAGAAACAGTGAACAGTATCAACACGCACCTACCTATGCAGAGTCACAAAGCCTATTTATATGCCCACTAGCTTTCCGCCCGGCGGGCTTGGTTCCCGTGGGATTTTGGGAAAATTATGTAGCCTATGTATTAAACCAGGATGTCAGCTGCCTCCATACCACATTTTATCAAAACTGATCACGCAGTTTGTGCGTGAAAGAGAAACAAACATCCATACATCAATACTTACAAACATTTGCGTTTATAATATTATTGAGGATTTATATTGACGGCCGGTTTGGTCGAGTGGTAGATGACGCTGCCTCTTGATCGACGGGTCCTGGGTTCGATCCCCAGTCGGGGCAAACATTTGTGTAAAAAGCAGATGTTTGTTCTCGGGTCATGGGTGTTTGTGTTTGTCTTTATGTGTTTTCCAAGGGACCCACGACACAAGGGAAAACCTTGGTGTGGGCCTTTGAGTGTGTAGCGTTTATTTATTTATTTATTTATTTTATTTATTACTCCAACAGTTCATACCCACTGCCCAGTTTCCAAACTCTTAGGACCAAAGAGGTCACAGACACTTCATATTTTACTTTTATATGGGTAAAGTCTATCCACTGTTTGTCAAGGGTTAAGAAATAACGTCTCTAAGGGCCGTCTAATCCCTTTCCCTACCATTTCTGACCTAAAATTGAAATTCTTGGATCTAAATGACTGCGCCATAGCCAACTTGACTTTGTTGGGTTAAGCTTTTGGGATTAGTGCTAGGAAGGTAATATGTCACTCTGTAAAATGTGTTTGTTGAAGATACAAAATATTTGGGTCTAGAACTTCGTCCCTATGAAAATTTCGATAAATAATGTAGCCTGTTTAATTCTGATGTCTAAGTTAATTTACAAAGTTTCTGCAATATCCGTCCAGTAGCTTTTGCGTTTTTGAGTTTCAAAGAAATCCAGCCTCAAAAAGTTTCGTTTTTATAATCTCATGTAAATATGCTACGCTGGACTGGGAGTGAAAGAAAAATTTGGAATGTACCAACTGCCAACTATTCCCAGGCATACAGTAAAAGTAAAAGGGTCGCGAGGTTTTGCTGTATTGTAGGCAAAAGGCTGGCAACCTCTCACCACTATTAGATCTTGTTTAATTTATCACCCTCAGAATGTATGTCAAACGTGACATCAAGTGGATCTAGATCTGCTAATGCTCTGTCTAAGGCCCTTCGCACATGGGTTGTAGGCGTAGTTGTCTTGTGCGCGTAGCGTAATTACGCGGAGTGTTCTACAAACAAATCGTAGCGTAGACGTATCGTTACCAGCAGGGCAATCGCGCTAAAAAAAGTGGATTGAATCGCAATTGAAACGTTGCTGGGGGGCTACCACCTAAGCGAAGCTGATGCTGATTGAACGAATGGAATGATGTACATTGCTGTGTTTGGTTCATTTCGTTAATCAAGGTCTCCTTATAAAGAAGCAATCGACAATGTTCCATTCGTTTACCCAGCATCAGCTTCGCTTAGGTGGTAGCCCCCCAGCTACGTTTCAATTGCGATTCAATCCACTTTTTTTAGCGCGATTGCCTTGCAGATGTGTTTGGGGAATTTATTGATGACCTTACCTTCTCTTCAGACGAAGAGGATTTCTTGTTATTTGATTTCTTAATCTTTTCTCGCTATAGAGGTGAAAAGTTACGTGTTCAACACGAGAGCAAGTTTTTTTATTCTCATGTCTTTAAATCACTAGCTAGGCTCAGTTGTCTACTATAGAATCACTCGCTAAGATCGTGATTCAACTATAGACTACTTCGCTAGCTCGTGATTTAAAGATTGCACTCGGGTAGCATAAACCAACTTTGCTCTCTTGTTGAACAAATAACTATTGTCGCTTCCTTTTTTACGCCAGTACGCTATGAGTATCGTAATGACAATGAACACCTCATACGATACGCTGCAACACCGCCTCGTGTGCGGACTTGTTTGAACATGTTCCTGCTCGTATTGCTCTCGGACTACGTGCGTTCTACGATACGCTTACGATACGACGCCATGTGCGAAGGGCCTAACCCGTATGGGATTACAGGATGCAAATTTTTCTGCAAACCAAACATGCAACTTTAAAGTTTATTTTGTTTTTATTAAGAGATGAGTACTTTTGTTTCATTTATTGTGTAGCCAGCAGTTTCTGTAATAGTGAACTAAAAGTTAAAAGAATTTTCAATGAAAGTATTTCAAATACTTCAATCCTGAAACGATGATATTTATTTTAATAAAAAACGGACAAATATTGCTTTCCTCTGGATTCCAAAACGATTTCTACTCTCGCAAAATATGCAAGTAAACAATTTCCCTTTGTTTACATTTCTTTGAAAGTATTCTTGTGTTTCTTTACTTTTCTCTTTGTGAGGGAAAGAGAGAAATATCGTTTCTTGAACCCCTGCTACTAGGTATATTCGCAACTACAATTTACTGTTTGTTTTCTTTGAGATTTCTTTTCGACTTTGAATCGAGTAGTTATGATCGTAGCGGGATAGATCAAAGACTATGGACCTGTTTCTGTTGTTAGTTTTTGTTGTTTGATAATTGTTTTTTTTTAAATATTATTCAGTTCGTAGAGGTAACCATCGTGTTAGGATAAATTTATAGTCGAATTAAGAACTGTCAATCCCATTTACTTTGCTTAACATCTCTGATCGATTCCGAACAGTGATTGCCAGTGGATTGCTAGCGTTTTTTTAAAATAAAAAATGGGTTTGCTCTTGACCACAATCTAGCTCAGCGGCAAGATCGAAGATGTCGCAAGCTTACCCAGAAGATGCCAATTCACTCGAACCTTAAAAGATTCGGGTTATACTCGTATGAGGCCGGAAATACAGACGCAGGCAGAGAATTCCATTTCTTAGCGGTGCGCAGTATAAAAGATGAAGAGAAGCGCTCAGTACGGATTCAAGGAATCTTGACAAGGTAAGGGTGGTACCCAGCGGTGCGTCTGGACGTTCAGTAGAAGAAAGGGGCAGGCGGAATGAGCTCGTGCAGCTCATCAGCAAACTCCCCGAAGTATATCTTGTTTCCCCCCTCACATTTATAAAGAAAAATCTTTAAATCTAGAAGATATATCTAGACTGATCCCTGGATTTAAGACTGATCGATGTATATATAATCGAAACTGTATCTCTTATACCAGGCTGATGAACCGTTCTGTAGAGCCATCGCACAAACAAACCCATAAAATTTTATATGCAAACATAAGTGAAGCATCGCTAAAGTAAACTGAATACATACACGAATTTATGGGACTTTAGTTAGCGTAACTTAAGGAAAAAGAAACTCCAAAAAATGGTTAGTAAAACTCAAACTTCTTCTGTTATACTTAAGGTTTTGTTTCCCTTGGCAATGAACTCTCATGAAAGTAAAGTCTCATTGAGTATGTTAGAACTGGTAACTTGTTTCCGACCCTCTTGAAACAGTAAGTTAAATACAACACACTCAAAAACCCACACTAAGGGTTTCTCTCGTGTCATGGGTTCCTTGGAACATACACAAAGACAGACACTTTTACACAATATTTGTGGAATTGAACTCGGGACCTGTCGATCAACCACTATCAACCACTACCACTCGACCAAACCGACTCGCCTATTATAATACCAGCTTTCTGCCCAGGACTTTGTTCCCGTAGGAATTTGGGAAAATAATGTAGCCTATGTGTTCCATGGTATCAGCTACCTCCACTCAAAATTTTATCAAAATTGGTCTAGCCGTTTGAGCGTGAAAGAGTGCCAAACATCCATACATACAAATTTTCGCTTTTATAATATTAGTAAGGATATCTTTGGAAAATGACACTGCATAACGAAGCTTTCTGCAAACAAAACCGAGGAACTCCCTGCAAACTTACATTTCTAATACAAAAGATATTATAAACCTTATTTAATCCTACATAAGGTCCAATTTACGTCAACTAGCAATCTGAAGAGTTTTCCCTTGTCAAACAGTTTAGACACCCATGCCTCCAATCGATCTGGTTCGCAGTCAGTCTAGACAGAATCTATTTTAGTGTGAAATTGAAGAAATTTGTATGAAGAAGTGGATTTATTTACATTTTCATGTATTTGTGCGGCAAACTTCAGAACCTTGTTTACCAGTCGTTTCTTTTCGAGTGCATTGACCTCTTACAGACGTAGATAGTAGGACGAAACAGAGATATGGTGCACAAATCATTATAACAATAATATTGACACCAAAAGACCGTTTCCTGTGGTGAGGTACACGTATACCTACTAGGTCCACCTTTTTTTTTGCCTGTACAATACAATACAATAATATACTTTATTTGCACACAGAGACATACAGAACAATTAACACAACATAAAACATAGTGTACAACAAGGCGGCCTTTACCCACCCGTTCACGGTAAACAAGATAAGTTGATTACGATATTTAATCAATGTAAATTATGTGAAGAAGACAAAAAGTTTCTATCAAAACATGCACCCTTTCTTTCTGTTTGAGTAAACGGAGAAAAAAATCAAATATTTAATTAAGTAGCGATACTCTTGTTTTTACTCTATCCAAATTCATACTTTATCCCAATTCAGAAAGACCCCATTTGAGTGTGTAGCGTTACCCCATCATTTAGTTACCACAAATTTCTGTGTTTGTATCTCTTCTAACGACAATAAATAAGAGGTATTAAGTACAATTAACATTGTAAACATTTGTTGGTAAGTGCTACAGCCCAAAAGCTTCGACAATAATTCCACGTCAAAAACGTAAGAGTCACCGACTTCAATCCCAAAAAGACAATTTTTTCGAGAGTTTCCCTCAATTTCTTCAGGATTCCACCATCAGATCCTGGTTTCCTTAGCATGGAACCACCCTTGGGATACTCCCTTTCCAAAAAAAAAAAGAATAATCAAAATCGGTTCATAAACGACGAAGTTATCCGCGGACATACATAAAAAAAATATATATACGGTCGAATTGAGAAACCTCCTCCTTTTTTGAAGTCGGTTAAAAATAGTGTTTTAAAGGAAAATATCCTCCGTGAGTGAAATTGAGAATTACATTGGATTTCTCGAAATTTCTACGGGATCGACGTCGACCTTTCTTTTTTTCTGATTCTTCCCATGAAACTGAACAACTTTCTCAAAGAAACTAGATATTTTCAAAAAAAAACTCTATATAAATCCTTGGCTGTTTACAAAATATCCGACACCCAATGAAATCTGAATAATCAAGCGAGGCAGATAAAGTCATTACACACGCATCGAGAAAACTTGAAAGACATTCAATTGGGATCTTTTGCTATCGGTCTATGATATTAGCGTGACTGTCTGTCGACAGATTCATGTTTTCGTTCTGTATGAGCGTGACATATCTTGAGTAAAACAATATTTTACATCATGATGTTATCATTGCCGACACCCTTTTGGGCCCTAATCGCGGTATTTTGCACAACGATTATCGTTCGTTTGGTTTAAAATTGCGTATTCATTTTTGTCACCGGGGTGTGACAAAGATGAAAAATGAGAAAATAGTAATCTATAATCGTTTGGATTTATTTTTTGCTGTGAAAAATTCAAACCAATGGTTATTTTATTAACCAAATAAACAGACCCGTATTTTCTCGCGAAAAACAGAGCAAAGTGGCAAAATTATCCCCAAACGTCTGGTAGCCAGGCCAAAAACCTCAAAAAAAAAAAGGGGGGGGATAGTTTTAATCGTTCACTATCCTTCAAAATAACGATTACATTGCTCAGAGTAAAAGTTCATCAAGAGGTACTTTTCCAACGTAACGATCATATTGAGTAGTAATTTTTTTCATCCATCCGGATAGGCAAAGGTCGGAGCCATACAGCCAAATCTTTCTTAAGTAATTTCTTCTACTCAAAGTCTTAATTTAAATGAAGGCTAAAGAAAGCCAAATCTTGAGTTTTCATAGTGAAATACTATTAATAACTAGCTTTCCGCCCAAGACTTCGTTCCCATGGGGATTCGGGAAAATTATGTAGTTTATGTCACCCGCTGATAAAAGAGCTGTTTTTGGTGAAAGAACTTTTAAATCAGTTTAGTAGTTATTTCCTACCAAATAAACTCACATATTTTAGATAAGACAGTGAAACTAGTCAATATAATATCAAATTTCTTCACTATTTGTGGGTAGGTATTAGCATAGCTTTAACAAGGATTTAAGTACTCGTAAGAACAGGGGTTCCCTAACTTATTTGAGACGCGCCCCCTTTCGACCATAAAACAAATTCCGCGTCCCCCATGCTCCAGTCCAGATTATTAGGTTAGAATAAAAAAGTATTAAATAACAAAATAAGTATTTTTAATGCTAATTAAAGTTTTACAAAAATCATACAAAAGGTATTTGGTAAGTAGAACCTACTTATTGGGAATGTGATGGATGAGCTTGCATGGATTTGACGAGGTTTACAATTCTTGGCTTAACCATAGAAATCGCACAACACAACGTTAATCACTACTACCAATGTCTTTATTTTATATACTTTGGTTTTTTGTAACTACAGCAGAAAATCCCCTTTCACATAAATATTTACTTGAGAAGGGTAAATAGGTACAATTGAAGTGCTTTTTCTGCTATTTTGGGGTAAATTGAGAAATATTTGACTTAAGTTAAGAACATTAAGTACCTAGGTGTATATTAAGCAGTTCGATAACGACTTAAGCCCTCAGGATTTTTGACTGAGAAGCTATTACAACACTTATCCAGGATACAGAGGGTTTGAATAAAATAATTTATTTAACATAATAAATCAAGAAAATGTATTAATTAAATTATAACATAGAACACGTGAAAATTCAATAACATAAAAGCCTTTAATAACTATCAAAAATGTTCGACACAGTAAACAAACCACAATAATTAGGGATTAGGTATAGTATAAGTAAGGTAAATTTTATTTTCATTATTTATTCAATAAATCTATAAATCTATTTAATAAGTTTGGTATATAATCCTAAGTCTATGCTTTTAATCTATCATATTTGCCTAAACATAAAAAAAAATATATACCAAACTTATTAAATCTATTTAATAAGTTTGGTATATAATCCTAAGTCTATGCTTTTAATCTATCATATTTGTCTAAACATAAGGCTTGTAACTCATCTTTCACAAAGTACCCAGAAAAATTACAATTATTTTTAATACGGGCACTATTTAAATACTGGCTTATAGTGTAGAATAGAAATGACTAAGTAGGCCTCTTGACTTCTAAATTGAACTCTTAATCTTGGCACTTACCATTTATCTTTTCTTATTGTTATGTCCGAGACAAAAGTCGAATGTTTTGAATAAATATATTTATTAATTTACTCAATACAATAATTGTTAGAGAGCGGTGACTTAGGTTACTTCAAGATGTGAACACGAAGAGGTAAAGAATACGAATGGTTCATGACTCCAAGGGATCTGCCTTATATATGATTTGAAACAATAATACAATGATATAATTATGCCTTTAGGGCAGATAACCTTAAGGTCATATTAATGGTCAATTAGCATATCAAACAATGATTCTTTCAACATCCTTTCAATCATCAAAACAAAATAATTAACCTTGAGAGTTACACGTACAAGATAAGGTGTCGTAAAGGAATCAATTACATGGAAATAGTCATGGTACATAACCATGGTACTTAACATTATTATCATTTACTAGCTTTCCGACCGGGGCTCCGCCCGCGTGGACTACAGGTTATATCGTGCGCAACTGTGGGATAAAATGTAGCCTGTCCTTTCCTAGGCTCTAATGTATCTCTGTACTAAACTTCATCAAAATCGGTTCAGTAGTTTAGAAATGAAAGACGGACAGACAGACTATGTCTGTAGTTACTTTCGCATTTATAATATTAGTAAGGATAAATTAAAAAAAATTGTGTCACTTCCTACATTTATTGTTTATAGGTTACTCTTAAACGGCTAAACCAATTTTGATCAAATGTAACTATAAAAACTTTTTATAAAAATAATTAACCAACTTCAAAAAAGCAAAAAATAAATACAATATCATTTGATGTGCTAATATGTAGTACCTACCTACTGATCTGTTTGAAGTCGGTGCAAAGACATTTTTAGTGCAAATTATAAACTTTTCCTTTTTTAAAGTCGGTTAATAAAACGAAGTGTAAGCTTTGCAAAAGTTTAAGCGAATCATTATAATGTATTATTTATTTTACGTACACACTGATTAAACAGAGAACACCCTTTTTTTGAAGTCGGTTAATATACTAAAACCTTCTCCTGAATGTAACAAATACTTTTCTGAAAACCACATCAAAATCGGTTCAAACAAACGCGAAATTATCGCGAACAAACATACATACATACATACATACATACCCAAAGGTTGCCGATAAGATATTGCTTCTTAGCAATGGGGCCGCCTTTTGTACCCTAAATGTTGGTGTGCAATAAAGTATATTTGTATTTGTACATACAGGTCAAACTGAGAACCTCCTTTTTTTGAAGTTGGTTAAAAATCATCTCGATTACGTTAGCTTTCAAACAAAAGAACTGCCTTCGAAATTGGTCCATTTGTATAGGAGCTACAATGCCACAGACATAGACACACAGATACACAGACTCACAGATACAAACGTGAAACTCATAACACCCCTCTTTTCTGTCGGGGGTAATGAGATGATCCTGGACAAATTACACGGTGCCATCTAAAATCTGAAACTAAGCAAGGATTGGTACTGGTGCGTTACTTTTTTTTGTAAATACATACATTACTTACAATGGCCGATTTGGTTCGTTGGTATGTGGCGCTGCCTCTATCAACGGGTCCTAGGTTCGATTCCCAGTCGGAGCAAACAATCATGTAATAAGCAGATGTTTCGGGTCACGGGTATTTGTATTTGTCTTTGTGTATGTTCTGAGGGACCCACAACACAAGGGAATATAATTTGAGTGAGTAGCGTTTTTTTATTATTAATATCTACATCTACAGTAATACGTATTATATAGAGAAAATATTTAATTGTTTGTTTGCATTAAATAGATAGGCTCCGAAACTACTGGACTGATTTGAAAAAAATCTTTCACCAAGTATACTATATTATGCCTGGATAACATAAACTACATAACTTTATCGAATTGCTATGGGACTAAAGTCCTAGATGGAATGCTAGGTGGGTTTTACCTAAACCCCTCACAAATATATATATATATTTGAAAAAACGATTTCCAAATATGTTTGTGAGTCGGGAATTAAACTTGCAACCTTTGGATCAGAGCTATCAACTAGTGATGCAATGAATACCACTTTTACGAATACGAATCCGAATAGAAATAACGATTTTAATATTCTGCGAATACGAATAGATAAACATAATAAATCAAAGGCAATAAAACCCATTTTACAAGAAATGTGGAAGTGTTTTTAATCATCAACTACGGATAACTTTTTATTCAAAAAACAAAGTGTTTGTAAATTGCTGGACTCTGAACGATTGTTTTCCCAGCACGGAGGGAGCGGGATACTCGAGGTGGAGGGAACGATGCCCTTGCGGTTAACTCGCGCTCGCGGTGTATTTCTTGAGCCGACAATGGCTCGTATTCGATGCCCCCTGCGTGTGCAATGTTGTGTAGAACACAACAGACACTAACGATTTGAGCTGCAGTCGCTGGCGCACAATGGAGTTTTCTGTCAGCCAAAAGACACCTTAAAAAATATATAATTTTTGAAAATAGGTAGTTTAGTAAGTCCCTTAATCAAATGAAAGTTTATTTAATTACTATATAAATACCTGCACCGAGCCTTCAGCACCCCTATGCATCGCTCTACCAAGGAACGTACAGAAACGTGGAGATCCGTGAAATAACTTTCTGTGGGGATTCCGGCTCTGCATTAAAAATTAGAATCATCATGCTTTTTCTTAAGGGATCCCCCCCCACATCACCTATGAATAAAAATACATTAGATAATAATGTAATTTTGTACGGACGGCCTCAACTCAGGTTACCACATGAGTGCACTCTGTGCTGTTGTGATAAGAGCGGTTTTGCAATGAAAATTAAGTAACCCGATGCGCTGGCCTTTGTACATTAAATATCAGGTAATTATTCTCCCAAACCTTACTATCATGGGAAGACCGCGGCTGTGAGAAGTCTGATGTTCAAATCAGCATCACATCGCCCATGTAAACACGAACAGAATAACAGTATGCTTTTTCGGCCACTTTGAATCTCTATTACTAAAAGACTTACTTTAAGAAACTGAGCTTTGATGATGATTTATATGATTTTATATACCTTCAAATTTTTACTTCTTGAAAAAAAAACAACGCGTAAATTAAGATCAATACGTGTACTGCACTTTTTACTCTCTTCGTTTTGTTGTTTTTAAGAGCTATGGAAGAGCCGGGTTCTCCAACATCAGGCAAATTAATTGCCTACTAGGAGTTCCCTATTCCTATTAATACAATTGTCTTTAAAGTGTTTATGAAATAAAATATTTAAATTTATTTTAAATGTTGAATGGGCAACTACGTATATTTTAGTAGTGTTTTCTTTGATCCATCAGGATAGGAGCAAGATAATTTTTATTCATGCTTAGGAACTTAGGTGCTTAGTTAGGATAATCCAAGGTACTTAACACAAAAACTCACCTTAGTCTCCATGTCTAGTGCATCCGAGCGATAGACGGGAGACATACGTGGCCTTATTTCCTCGGCCAGTTCTAGGAACTGCTAGTGTGAGAGGTGATATATTTTCCTGAATTTCGCCTCAGAAATCACAGGCAGCCCTTCCCTGACCGCGTTATTATTCCGCCGTGTTGCGGCTCTCTCCGCTGCCGCATCCTCTTCCATTGCATCATCAAATAAATCCCACTACAAAGCAAACATTTTTTCCTTCTTTTCCTTCCTCTTTTTTAGAAATCGAGCAAATGAGGTCGCCGCAATAAACTTTTAAAAACAACTATACGTTTCATTTTTTTAGCATTAGAATCTTGTAAAATTTGAGTCTTTCATCTGTCACGTTAATGTGTGGCGAACGAAAAAAATCTAATAATTGCATATTATATTTTTAATTTCTATTTTTAGGTTCTAAATGCCCAATAATGTGAGTGTTTATTCATATTTTTAATAATATTACATCGTAATTACAATTTACAAATAAAATATTCATTTCGAAAAGTTTAACCTATAAAAGACTTCATTCTTGAAGTTTCAAACATAAACATTGAAGCCAGAGGTTGCAAACATAAAATGTCACGGCACAGGTCAAACGTCACTCTTCTCTCACAAGTGTGCGAGTGCGATCAGTAAATTTTGCAGTTATTTATATACAATCATCTATGTCAGTTTTTTTTTTCTAAGTCTAAGTCAATGTGGTAGATTCTAATAAATTCAAGGTATGTTAATATAATCAATAGTAATAATATTCAATACGAAATTCAATGACAAATTAAATTGTATTCTAATATTTTAAATGACAATTAAATAAATTAATTGATTACGGTTAATGTGATAGTTATAATTAAAAAAGTACCTTGTCATAATTAGTAAAATTAAATGTTTCTTTTAGGAGAGGTAATTCAATCATTTTAGATACTCGTCAATTTTAGAATAACATTTTTCAATTAAGTACTGTTTCAGCTTATTGGAGAAAATTTCATAGTCAGATTCATTCTTAATGGCTTCTGGGATTTTATTATATATTTTTACGGCTGAGTAGTAAGGACCCGATCTGTACAGCTCCATCGTTGAGTGTGTTTGTTGCAAATTATTTATGTATTTTGATCTTAAATAATTGTATTTTACATGTTTGTCTCGTTTCAACGTGAATAAGTACATGTGTTTCGTGACAAATAGCGCCGTTGTGAATATGTAAAGCGAAGGTAGGGTAAGAATTTTTCGCTGGATAAAGTATTTACTATATTTACATACTATATACAGGGCGACTTGAAATTAGAGGTATTCCTTTGAAGGGGCTGTAGAAGATGGAATTTGCAGTGTTTTTCTAAAGGAGAACCATATGCGAAAGTCTTGAAAGTGAACCATTTCAGAAAAATTTGGAAGTTAGTTATTTAAAAAAAAATCAATAACTGATTTAAGTATATAAAAATTAATAAAAAAATTACTTGATGGTATCCTGATATTTTTTGATTAGTTTTGTGTAACTGATATTTCATTAAATCTGATAGAGCCATTAAATGTACTAGATTGACATAAACTTTAGCACTATGTAGAAAAACGTTTAAAAATTCAACAATAAAATCGAGGAAATTACACAAAAAAGCGAGTTTTAAACAAAAACTCACTGGCCAATGTTCCGTACATACAAGCACAAAAACATCTTTATTTTATCAGCTTTCGAATAAGGCATAATAATTTCAAATCGTCACAGGGATTTGAGATTATTATGCCTTATTCGAAAGCTGATAAAATAAAGAGGACCAATGTAATAGGAGCAAGTCGAAAAAAAAATCAAAAAACACAAATTACATACACGAAAAAAATGATTTATTTGAGTTCCTTTTCAAAGTGATTACCCCCGTTTCTACAACAAATAGGCATACTTTTACTCATTTTACTTTTCACAACATAAGTAGTCAGAGTATTGTTAATTTGTTGTGCTGCAGCTATTATTCTTCGTCTTACCGACTCACTCGGAACGGGTTGAATAGTATACAGGGTTTTTCAATATTTTAATTAAATCTATTTCATTTTGTTTCTAAGATCTACATCTAAAATAGCTTCAACTTGCTCTCTGTTTCACTACATATGGTTACGGCGGGTTACGGTCATTAAGACCTCACTTTTAGTATAATAAAATGGCGAAATCTTTAATAATTTCACAAAGACAAACAGTAACCTTTTTTGTAATATGAATGTCCCCGGGCTACAGATCTAATGTTATTGGTGGCACAGTTTGGGCCTTTCAATAAAAAAAATTTAGCTTTTTAATTTATCATAGTTTTTTGTTTGCAACAAAAATGTTTACTACAACTGCTTCTTTGTTTGACGTATGTGTCAAAATAATATTGTTATTTTGACACATACGTTCCTATTGAAACGTTCTTTTTTAGGGTTCCGTAGTAATCTACGAACCCTTATAGGTTCGCCATGACCGTCTGTCCGTCTGTCCGCGGGTTTCCTAAGAAACCCTTGGTACTACAGAGCTGAAAGGCATGATCATACATATAAATCACGCCAATAGAACTGTAGAGCAAATCTTAGAAAAAAAATTTTTTTCGGGTGTCTCCCATAGACGTGAAAGGGCAATGAATTTTTTTTTCTCGCCAATATCATCGAGTGCATTCCATCGAATGGAATGTCATAGGATAGCTTTTTAAAAGGTAGAAGGGGTTTACTAAGAACGTTTTTCGATTCAGTACTCCGTTTGCGAAAAAATATATTTTAAAGTGAATTTTTTTGTTAAAAACAAGTGTCCGGGGGGGACACTACCAGCTAAAGTTTAGCTGCTAAACGGTTGTTTCTATTCACGTTGGTAGAATATACTACGAAATTAAAAGGAAAACTATCACACATAAGTTGGCCCTTCAAGTTTGCGAGTAATAGTCGACCAAGTGCGAAACACTGTTGGGATTAATAAGAAATACATTGACTAATATTCGATCCTTGGTACTCCAGAGCTGAAATTTGGCTTGGTCATAGATATTGATTGCGCCGACAGATCTACAACATAAAATTTTGGAAAAAAAAATCGGATGTTTCCCATACACGTGAAAGGGTTTTTCTTTTCTCGCCGATACCATCGAATGGAATGTCATTTTTTGATACTATATTATTTGGAAATTATAACATTGACTATGACTAGTGATGAAAGAAACTCAGCCTTCTAAGGCTTTTAATACAGACTCGCCTTAGTTTTGATGCCTCACGACTGACTCAGTCTTTTAGTTCCCAACCTTTAGTTATAAGACTAGCTTCTTTAGTCGAGGTCTTTTAACGTAGAAAGCTGAGCTGTTACTTAAACAGCTTAAGGCGACTACAGCACCCGATAAAAGCAGCACACATAGGAATAGTGCCATCTCCGTCTCTCAACAGGCCTGGGCCGGCAGTGCGAACAGTGTCCATATACGAAGTTTACGGTCTATGAAAGCGTACGTGCGTAAAAACATGTTCGAAAGTTAGAAAAATGAGATTTATGGAAAGTTAACAGCTTAAATCGAAAAATGCGTTAGCTACTTATCAAGAGTGTTCAATTACGAACATTTTGATAGCAAATTCAAGTTCCTGTGTGCATTTTACTGTCGTTTTTTTAGCTTAAAAGATACACAATATTGGTATTTAAAGGTGACTTTGTGAGCTTTTTCTATCGAACCAAAAGTGCTGAATCATGTTTTCAGCAAACTACTTATCTAGTTTATGTCCTGAATATTACCGTATTTTTTTATCTTCGATTTAATGCAGTGCGTCATGCTTATCTACGCATCATAAAATCGTAATTTAGGTGCTGTAGTCGCCCTAAACTACTTAAAAGACTGGCGACTCATTGTCTGGGAAGGCGACAGTCGTAAGGTACCTAGTTCACACTGAAAGTTTTGCGTTGCTGGCCGCCCATAAATGTTTGAATTTCGAATGTTATATTTTTTTAAAACATGAAATCTCATTAGTTGATGAAAATAAATTTTGGCGGGATATAGCTTGTCAATTGTTTTTTATCTCAAGTTGAAGTTCGTTATCCGTAGCAAAAATGGAACTAACACGAAAAGATTTTAGGGCGATGATTTTTTACGATTTTAAAAGTTCGCTTTCTCTGCAAGATTGCAATGCTCGTCTTCAAAATGCTTTTGGGAGGGAAGCACCACATTTGAGCACTGTAAGGCATTGGTATGCCGAATTTCATCGCGGCCGTGTTTCTCTCCATGATGAAATTCGTGAAGGTCGACCCTCAGCTGCGATCACGGAGGAATATGTGGCTACCGTCAGAAGACTTGTTAAAGAAAATCGGCGTATCACTTATGAGGAGATTTGAGGACAATTGGGGATTGGTATGAGCCAAATTCAGAAAAATTTACATGAATATTTAAAAGTTACGAAACTTTGTTGTCGGTGGATTCCTCACGAACTCACTCCAGAACAAAAACGGTATCGAGTAGATTGATGTAAAGAAATGCTATTAAAGTACAATCACGGATATTCTAATGCTGTGTATGATATTGTGATAGGAGATGAAAAATAGATATATTGTTATATTCCAGAAAGAAAGCAACAGTCTTCTGTGTGGGTGTTTGAAGGTGACAGCAAACCAACAAAATTGAGGCAGGCGAGAAGCGTGGGCAAACAAATGATTGCATTTTTTTTCTCCAAGACGGGTCCTGTCTGCACGATCCCACTTGAGCAACAAAAGACCATTAATGCTGAGTGGTACACTACTATATGTTTGCCCAATGTCTTAGAAAAAGTAAGGGAAAAACGACCTAGAAGTCGCATCTTCTTCCACCATGACAATGCTTTGGCGCACACCGCGAACGAAACAAAGACATTTTTGGCTTCTGAAAACATAGAGCTCGTGACCCATCCCGCACACAGTCCAGACCTAGCACCATGCGATTTCTTCATTTTCCCAAAAATCAAAGATTTAATGAGAGGTTCGACATTTACGGGGCCAGAAGAGGTAGAGATTGTTTTCAACCAGCACGTAGAAAACATACCCTCAGACCAATGGTCCTCGTGTTTCCAAAAATGGTTTAAACGGATGAAAAAGTGTTTAAAATGTAGCGGAGAATACTTTGAAAAGCAGTAAATATAATATTATACAAATAAATTGTTTTATTTATGAGTTACGCAAAACTTTCAGTTTGGCCCACGTATGACAGGTCACAGAGGGATCGCGGAGTACTTACATCGGTTCAAATTAAAGGACAATCCCGATGCGAGTTTGATCCCGGCGTAAGCGAGTCTGTGTGGCACATATTACTAGATTGCCCACGCTTCGCAGCTGCTAGAATGGAAGTTGAAATCACCATGGACACTACACTAAACAAATCAGCTTTGCACAATACATTAAGACATATGGAGAGTTAATGTGTTAAAAAGGTTAAATAGGTAATAATAATATTAAATGTAACAAGACAAGGGCACGAACAAGTCTGTGGATGCAAAATTAACTTTATATAAAAAAGGTATGTGTTGATAGAACGTAAATATTTAATTTTATCCCCTTGTTAAATTGTATCAAATTGTATTTAGTGGTTTAGGCGTGAATTATTCTTTTTGGTTGATAGGTTACAAAAGATTTATTGAATATCACACACAAGCTGCGGTGTGAACCCTTTTACATAAAATAACTCGAGTCGTTTAAGTCTTTTAAAATCAACTGGAGTTGGTTAAGTCTTTCAGTCTATTGAAAACAACTCGAGTCGTTTCAGTTTTTAGTCTTTTAATAAAACGACTAAGTCTTATTAATAAAAGTTCGAACTTTCAATCTTAATTTTAGAGTCAAGTCCTGTAAGATGGAGGCGAGTCTTTTTAATAAGCCTTAAAAGACTTTAGTCTCTTTCATCTCTAACTATGACCATAACGATAGTATACCAATTTTAAATGAATACGTAATGTAAACGATTTTTATACAACCGTTTGCATCCACGCGTGGTGGTTCTTAAACAGATGTTTTTTTTTTTCATTTTCCTTGTGGCGCTGGAATTTAAAAATTTTTGTGACCTTCTTTCTTTGTGACCTCGTTTTTAGACATTATTAGCGGTTTAACCGTCAATATGCTCGTAGAATTAAGAAGCCAGCTGCATATTTGAACCATGCTGCTACGGAACCCTACAATGCGCGTGTCCCGATACGCTCTTGGCCGTTTTTTTTTTGTTATGAACGATTGTTTTTTTGTTATGAACGTAACAAAATTGAACAAAATCGTGATCAAAAATGAAAAATATAACGATTATTGTTCTTTGGTAAAGTCGTTAAAATTAGCGCGATTAGGGCCTTGATCTGTGTACTGACAGCGGCAAAGGTAAAATGCGGGGAGAGGCAGTCTTTTGTTTCAACTGAGTTCAGCCCCGTGCAATCACTTTAATTTTGGTGCTTGTTTAGAGTCGAGTTAACAAAGATGGCCCCAAAGGGGTGGCACAAGCTTTCAATTAATGAAGTATCTACCTATCTGAGTTGCTGTGAGGTACCGAATCTATTAAGGATATTAACACGACAAATACTACGGCTTTCGGAAAAAGTCAATTTTGTTTCTTCTATATTACATGAGTCCTAACTTCTGTTTAGTTTTTGATCCTTGTATAATGTTTGCCTACTCCCAATATCATAACCGCATTTTTATAACAAAAAACAATATTCATAATTGAAGTAACATTCTATCGTACGAGTATGCCCCATCATCCTAATTTTGCAAGAGTTCTCCACTGAAAATTATTGACCGATAAATTCAAAACGCTTTCGCATAAAACAGCAACATCAAATAAAACTGAGTCACCAACATATATTATCTTATTTGTTGCCTATAAAAGGTTATATGGCACAGCTAGTGCTCATATAATGCGATCGCAACGAACGACGCTTAAGATATATTTGGTTGTAACTATCTTGTTTGGATGTTTACTGTTTGGTTTTTTGTTGTGGCTAGTTTTAGGGGGAAATGTTGATTAACATCTTAGTGGGGTCAATGGTAACGACACTAAGGAAACACATTCTGGCAGCAAAGACGGAGCCGATGTTAGTAATTCTTTTTGGGTTAGAAAAGTAAGCCTTCTAGAACTAAAATTCTTTTAGTTCTAAAAGTATTTTACTTTTATTATTCAAAAGTTACAAAGGTCCGTAGCTACGCGGTCTGGTGCTGGCAGAAAATCAGTCTAATCCCTTGCAATCAGATATGTTGAAGCGTAATAAAGCAATCATAATACTAAAATAGTAATATTAGCTCCATGATCAAATATAGTAAAATAATGTCAAATATGTCAAGAAAATATGTCATTTTTTGTATAATATTTACCTTGAGTACTTCTTCTTCTTCTTGTCGTGTAGGTATAGTCAAGTGAGGGGCAAACTTAGCTAACCCTGGTGTCAGAGTTTTCAAATCTCCAAATGGCCTCTGACTTGGTTTTAACGACTGTAGTCAATCGACAGCAGCCGGGACCGACAGCTTAACGTGCCCTCCGAAGCACGGAAACGCTCGTGATAAATTGCCACTTTTGGTCACCCATCAGGTTTCCTGCCTCTGTGTACGTTGCTTAACCACACTGACCGGTTGAGATCAGCGGGCGTCACTGGGCCACGAGCGCTCCTTAAGTAGAAGGATACATTATACTAGAGGATAAGTAATTTCCGATTGGAGTAAGCAGAGATTCAAATGGTCCTAGAACCTCTTAGGTAACAGTCAACTTTGAGGGTTATTTTTATAATTATAAATTTATTTTAATAGAGTGACCCTGTTTAAACTGTTACCAGTCTTTTAACCTCTATACCAATGCCCTGAAAACCCTTGGTTGTTGTAATTTTAATTAATATTTTATTTCCAGTATTTAAATGATCGTGAATCTAAAGAATTCTGGAGTATAAAGTTAAGCAGATTTTAAATATTAATATTAGATCAAATTTTAATTGAAAAGTTAAAACCAGATAAGAAATGTGAGAATATGTCACTATGTTCACACCAGTAACGTACAGAGATCACAGCTTTTTTTTCACATTAAAAAACCGACATCAAACCCGAAGTAACCTATATCCCCGACACCTATATCCCCGACACCTATATCCGACATCCAAAATCAATTAACCCATCGGGTGATGGAGTATTTTAAAAATAGGTAAATAAACACGAAACGTGATGGATGGGGGCTTATTTGCGAAAAAAATACATTTTTCATACATGGCTCGGTAAAGCGAAATTGGATCTACCATGGAAGATTTTAAGCAGAGTGATTTTTGTAATCTTTAACAAGTTGTTGATGGTTTTACGAAAATATTTTTGTTTTGCTTTTGAATTTCTGGGATAAACTGTTTGTTAAAAGCTCAAGTTTATTTTCAACCCCCGACAAAAAAGAGGGATGTTATAACGTTTGACGTTTGTATTAATATGTCTGTGTATCTGTCTGTCCTACTGACCGACCTACAAGAATGGTCGACTTTGATGCGTTTTTTTTTTTTAGTATTTTTTAAAACGCTTAGGGATATTTGAAAGAAAAATTTTCGGCGCGGATGGGACTTGAACCCATTCCTATTCACGCCGAAGCACGCCGGACATTTTTCATTTCCAAAAAAATATTTTTCGCTTTATTTTGTTTGACGTAATTGAGAAAGTTCTTAGCTATATTGTTTTTTTTTAATTTTCGACTAATTTTATTATTTCCTCTGTAAAAGTTTTGTAAAATGAATTCGGTTAGTTAGACGTGAGTCAAATGCTCGAGATATTTTATTTAGTAGTGGTTTTACAACTTATTAACCCTTGACAAAAAAAGAGAAGTGGTGTATGTCTGTCTGTGGTATCGTAGCTCCTAAACGGATTAAGCGATTTTGATGGGTTTTTGAAGTGAAAATTTCTTTAGCGGCGTTGTGCACTTTTTGGATGGATAAAAAATGCTAAACTCGCGTCAGGGTCACGTGACCCTGATCGAAAATTCGTAAGACGGAGGGTGAAGTGAAAACTTCTTAGACCGCAAGGAAGTATAGGTATGTTCAAGATATGGGATATGTTCAAGTTTTCACTTCTGCCGGCACTCCCGGAGTGCAACCCGTTTTTTTTAATAATAATAATTTTATTTTCAACATGCTTAATAGCTAATGTTACGTAGTGGTTGGTACCTCCTTGTAAGCTGTTAAGCCTGTGTTAGGAGGTGCCGTCCTTCCATACTTATATCTGCTATTTTAGACTTTTAAATGTTATAGGTATGTTGTTAAATAAAAACAAATTTTACATACTTCCATAGCTTACATTTTTAATAACTGACATAGTTAAAATAGTTCTTGGGTGTATTTAATTAAAATTTGTACTTTTATAAGAGATGCACGTTTCTGTATGATTAAGGGGTAACACCAAATTTTTAATTCAAGATATATTTTATATTATTTATAATTTTACCGCTCTTTACGCATAAAATTCATTGGATTCCGAAGATTTGAAAAAGCAAAAGAAGCAATGGAGTTTGGTGTAAATTGTTTAAAAGGCTATTGGTCCTGTGTGAGGCCTTCAACAAAAATGTAACTCAAAGAAAATAAAAAAACTAAACGAGTGAATGAAAATACATTTACAGAAAGAAAGAAAGTAAATTAAACTGTCATAGTTTACAATAAATATATTTCTTGTAAACTATAACAGCTATATATAGCTTCAATGGCGTCTACCTAGTTAGAAACTTCTATTCAATTTACTGTCACGGTTTACAAAGAATAAGGTGTTAAACCTAACTTTTATATTTTGCTCAACTACTGCACTGTAACTTGATTTTATATGCAGTTTAAGTTAAGACATGTAACTTTAGCGCCAAAGTTTTAGTGTTACAGGAGTTTTTACTTAACTTTTGTAGACAACGTAGACAAGGTAGGTACTGTGATTATGTAGTCTTCACAAGATGAGACTACGTTACACAATCGCTACTGGCTGGTCGAAGTGCTGTCAAGTATTGATTTGAAAGTTTAAAATTGAATTTAAAATATTCGCGAACGCTAAAAAAAGAATATGACAGCAATCCGGGCCAGGGGCCATTCGTTGAGAGTCATCCAAATGTGTTGATTGTGCACACAAGCGCTATGTTATGTGTTAGTTTGCTAAACCGTTTAAGTATGTTGCGTTAAACCTATTATATCATATGTAATACCAGCTTTGCAGTGTTTAATTCAACGCCCCCAACATAAAGATTACAGTACTATTTAGTAACTGGGTAATGCGCATTCGTCATAGTAAAAATTGTAGATCACATTAATTCAGTCACACAGAGAATTTATGTCGAACGTGGCATCAAGTGGTTCTGTATCACAGATGCTCTACCTATCCCGTATAGAATAAGGAATATGCATGAATTTTTTTATCGCATTGAATAACAAACTATGAAAATACCGTAGTTGAGATGACAAACAGTGAAATTAAAATTAAAATCGGCAAAGAAATACAGCCGATATACGCATTTGAAACTATGAATTACGCACCGATTAGACAGAGAGATCCGGCATGGACTGTGACGTCACATGTCACTACGTCCATACAAACTCCGTGTTAAATTTCGTTTTGCTAGAAAGAGATAGAAATAAATCTTCAATGGCTTATATCTTTAATTTCATAGTTATTAGGAAAACAGTTTTACTAAACTGTTTATTACATGAATGAGGATTATTTTTTTAAATAAAAAAAATTGTGCATATTCCCTATTACAGGCGGGAGCGTATGTATGTCCCTGTATGTCTGTAAAAGTATTTACTTAACTTTTGTAGACAACAAGGTATTGTACGTACGATTTAGTTATTGGATAATGCACATTCGTCGTGATAAGGTTGTATTTATTTTAGTCAGACCATTGAAAAACTGATAAAAGAGGCAACCGGGCACCCATGTCATTAAAGTCACAGTCATCTCTTTAACGCAAGAGAGATAGATAGATAGAGAGATATATAAACACTTTATTCATTAAACAGTGCAACAAAAACATTAAAAAGAAAAAACAAAACAGTACAATACTTAATATATATTCGCGTGTGCACAGTGCCAATGAAAGGGCCCTGACTCAGCTATAATGTGAGAGATGGTCATATTGGTATCTATAGTCATAACATCTTAATGCTCCAAAAACGACATCCTCACCTGCCAACGGTTCACCCTGCTGATCACCAGACGAGGTTCCGACGTATTACAACAACACTTAGGGTTTCCTAACTTGATATCGGAGACAGCACCTTTCTTTATTTTAATATTCAAAACAATACTCTGACATTGGCAAAATCACGTTATCAAGAATTTAATTGAGATGTACACCGAATCCCCAAAATAAAGGGCTAAGTTCATTCTAATCTGAACCTTATTACCAGCACACAAGGAACATGCCTGGATACTTGTTGAGGAAACTGTACATCCGATATTCAGAAGTATCAGCTGTAGACTTACAGAAAATATTTATAGTACACTAGCTTTCCGCCCGGGACTTCGTTCCCGTGGGAATTTGGGAAAATTATGTAGTATAGGATACAGGGTATCAGCTACCTCCATACCAAATTTTATTAAAATTAGTGAAGCCGTGAAACAGCAACGAGAATACATCCTCACAAACTTTTGCTTGTGTAATAATGTTAGAATAATTAAAATATTAGTACATTCAGTCAATCTAGTTCAGGGGTTCCCAACCTTTTTTTGTCTACTGCCCACTTTAAGAATAAATTATTTTTTAACGCCCCCCTTTTTAAACATACTTAAAAACCGCTAAGTACTTATAACTGATTATTGAAACGCAACTTTATAGTATTCGGACAGAGTATCTTTTATTGAAAATAAAACAAACATAATCAATTCTTATATAAAAACTAATGTGAAGATTGAATCTGATGCTGTTCAATAAGTTTGTTGATATCAGGTTCCAATTTACTCAAAAACAGCCGCAAGTCGCCACGTTCGGTAACACGCAAACGATTTCTCTTTTTAGTAAGCAGCGTTGCCACAGCACTAAAACCACGTTCACACAAATATGACGATGGGAATGCTATCAAGAATCGTTGAACAATTGACCACAATCCAGGGTACAATTGCAGGATCGGTTTTTGAAGCCAAAATTCTTGATATCCATTTTTGAACTTGATTTTTATTTCTTCGTTTGTTGTCAATTCTATAAGTTCTTCTTCCAGCTGAGGTGACATTGCTATGTTGACATTTGAAAACGGATCCAACACCCAGTCTGGTATTTCCAAGTTTAAAATGTCCTGGTATCGTTCGGTGAAGTCAATGTGGAGGTTTTCCAAATGTTGGCAGTAGGCAAACAAGTCGTCGTTACTGCAGGATACTGATAAATTCGGAAAATTGTGAAACTCACGTCTGCCCATATTCTTTTTGTGCAGAAGCAGTTTGGCTGCGAAAGCAGCAACGACATTTTTTGTTTTAATTAAATTTAGTTCATCGCCTTGCAGTTGGAGGTTCATGTCGTTGAACAATTTATACAGGTCTGTCATGTAAGCTATATCATTCTTTGATTTTATGAGCTTGTTGCGCAGTTCTGTATCTTTAGTTTCCAAGAACTCTATCACAGAGTCAAACAGGTTGTAAAATCGAATCAGACAATTGCCTCTTGACAGCCAACGAACTTCAGTATGAAGCAATAAACGGTTGAAATCTTCGTCATTAGTAACACAAAGCTGATGAAATAATCTATCATTCAAAGAGCTGCTACGGATTTTATTGACTGCTTTGATGACATATTGCAGTGATTGAAATAGTCGTTCACTTAAGTTTCTAGCAACCAAATGTTGTCTATGAATAACGCAATGTATAGCAAGGACATCTGGAATTTTATTTTTTAAGTACGCTATGAAGCCTTTATGGCGCCCTGTCATAGCCGGAGCGCCATCCGTAGCAACTGATATAATATTTTTCAAAGGAATCTCTTTCTCTTCACAAAACTTTTCCAATGTATTGAATATGGTTTCGCCTTTTGTATCTGTCTCCAAATTTCTGGCAAACAATAGTTCTTCACGTATTTTCTCATCTTTAATAAACCTCACGTAAGATAGCAACAACGCTTCATTAGTTGGTAAAGTGGACTCATCGAGCTGAATTGAGAATTGACTAGTCCTCAGATGATTGCACAATGATTCTTCAATGTTTTCAGCCATTTCATCAATTCGTCTTTGCACAGAATTATTACTCAAAGGAATTTTTCGGATAATATCTGCGGCCGGTTTATGAAGCACAGTAGTTATTACTTCCTTTATTGCTGGCAAAATTAACTCTTCTCCGATGTTGTGTGGTTTGCCTTTTTGAGCAATTAACAAAGAGATATTGTACGAAGCTCGAAGTCCGTCGTCATCTTGCTTAGCAGCCGCCGAAAATAGTTTTGATACACTTGGCTGAATATTATGCTTCTTCTCTAGGTCTTGAAAATATATGCTACATTCTTGTCTTTCTTATCTGGATGCATTTTATTCAAATGATCTTGCAGTCATTGCTTCGTTCGAAAATGTTTTTAGACATAGAAGACACAAAGGCGACGACGGGTTTGTGGGATTTTCAATAAATCCAAATTTAATATATTCCGCAGAGTATTGCCGTCTCTTCTTTTTTACTTCCGACATTGTTTTGTTTTGAGAAATACGTAAGTGTTATAATGAAGTACTGCTTATCTATTATGCGCGAAACCGCAAATGAAAATAAAATAAATTTACGTCGTTTATATAGGATTGCATAAGCAGCACGCACCAACAGGAATAAGACAAACGTGCATAAACTCGTTTATCTCATTCGACGCCCAATCGTACTCGACAAGCAAGAACAAGTATTATAGAACCAGCCGATTGATACAGGAATGTACAAATCGGATTATTTAACAAAAACTTGTTAAAACATGATTGCCCGCGGTCTATTATATCGAACCGAGTTTGAGCTATATCTTAATTAATATTAGTTGATGTTCACAAGATGTAGTCGAGAGTCGAGAGCTCAGTCGGTGTCTAAGAGTCTTCCTAGCTAGGTAGATGAAATTATAAATCGACCCCAAAGCCCTACACAACGCCCCCTTTTTTTTCTGGGTCTCTTACCGCCCCCCTTTAGGCCTGCAGCGCCCACAAGGGGGCGTTATCGCCCACGTTGGGAAAGACTGATCTAGTTAGTGTCTACTTTTTTCTTACAAGATCTTACCGTTCGAGTATTGACATTTATTTTCAGTTGATGATTTTATAAAAATTATCGTACTGAAAAACCTAGAATTTTATTCGAAAAGTAACAAAGGGGTGGGTGAAAAATTCTGTTCACTCGGCGGAATGAAACGCGTCGCCGAATCGACATTGGTGTACACGCGTCACTGAGTTTTCAGTATCCATTGCCCGTCAATTACATCAATTATTTAATTTTATATTTAACGAAATTATACTGTAGATAGAAGATCGGAATCTGTGGCATGTATGGTGTAAGAGACAGCATAGTAAATAAAATACTTAAATGAATCTACCCATGTGATGCACATTGCAGGTATTTGCTTTTTTCAGTGTTATTATTGCTTTGATTGTAAAATAGAATGTATACAAATAGGTAAACAATTTAATTTTATTGCAGCAGGCAATATCTTTACTAATGTTGTGAAACGCGAAAAAAAATATTTAAAAACGTGTGAACATTTCCGAGGAAAATTCTAGTGAAAAATCATTCATAATGATGATCTGATTTTTAAAAAGGCTAGGCAGTCAACTGGGTTGATATTAATTTATTTATAGAAAAAAAAACCTTTCTTTTGTGTAGAGTCAGTTCCATTTCATTTCATTTTACTTTTCCATTTCTTTTGATATTTAAAAAAAACAATAACGACTAATAACTAAGTAATGATTCATATAAACCTTTTAATTTTTCTTTTTATACGAGTAAAATGATTTCTCTTTAGACAAAAGATAAACCTCACCTAACCTTTCTACTTACATACTTAAAATTAGGACAAAACGAACTTATAAAACTTCCTTCCAAAACGTACTATCTTTTAGTACTTAGTACCTACTAACCATTCTGAACTGCTTCTCGTAAACGTACATTGAAAGTTTTATGGCTCAGCCAATGAGAGTTAATGACCTTCATTGCCGTTTCACCTTACTCCTTATTGGTACATACTTTATGATTAGCCAAGCGATTTTGTACCTTAATGCTTTACTTAAAGTGTAATAAGGCTATTGGAGAAAAGTTGTGAGTGCAATTTTTTGTTGTTGATAGAAAAAAATCACTAAGTGTTTTCAACATGAATGACCATGCAAGCATGTGTGAGTATGTGATGTTTATGTGTATTTTAAGAGCCACGATTCCCCGAGCAACAGTACTTCACTAGTTTTGTGAATTAATTAACGCAATAATTTACAGTCGCTTTTATCTTAAATCGATTTGTCAATCACATATGTAGCCCTGCCTCTCACGAACCGACTAAAGGTCTCATTCGCTACAACACAGGTTTATTCCTAGTGCGGGGTGAGTCAGCTGATAGTCCGTTTCAACACAATATGTAATTTTTTTTAAAGTAATTTGGTTTTTTGTTTACTAACGTAACGACTGTCTGTTTACCTGAATAAACGTTATTATTATTATTTATTACTATAAAGTGTTTTGCAGGGGAGGTAGGTTGGCAAGAATAACACGTACGTTTGGCCAGGGCGTTTGAAACATTTTTCTGGTTCTAGTCTTTATGTAGTAGTATACCAATGGATAGCTCTTTGTTATACAAGAATGTTCTGAAACAATTTATTCATACATTGGTTCTTTCTAAGTCAGTATAATTGGCAAAAAAATTTACACATACGCATACACATAAGATCACACGCTTTTACCCATCGGGATGAGCAAAGATCACGATTAGCAACCAAAACTATTTGAAAATAAAACATAAAAATTATAACATAATATGAAATCTAAAATATTTTTTATTTGCCAACCATAGTAGCAGCTACTCAGCCTATCAAATTTTTATTAAATTCTATTCGATAAAAACATTTTTTCATTCCCATCTCCAACAAAGAAGGTACAAAAATGTTGGCCATGTCTTGTCACAATAAAGATAAGGCGTCATCAATTTGTGAGCCCCTGTTTATAAGATTAGAAGATGAAATTTTGAACTGAGAAGGGAATTCATTTCTTGATTTAGCCGCCTACGCGGTTGAAATACGGAGCCTGTACAGACGAGACACAGAATAAACAAGCGATGATGTCTTACTGAAAGCATTACCTTGTGTTTAATATTAACATCAGCCCATATGCGTCCCCAGCAAGGGTGACCTCCCCTTAATACTGTGCAGGGGATTTAGGTTATAGTCCACCACGCTGGCCTAATGCTGGTTGGTGGACCGTGAATTATTTTCAATCTTGTAAGTAGGTATTAAATAAAATAACTGTGTCAGGGGAACTCGTTCTTCCATAATTTTATAACCTTTTTTAAAACTAAATATAACATACCTACTCATAAGTATGTGTGCCTACAAGTCTGTGTGTGTGTGCTTTTAAAAGAAAATATATATATATATTTTTTTATTGTATAAAACCAACAAGACATGTAAAATTAGTAGCTAGCTTAGGTCTAATTGTAAAGCCAATTACAGGTTTTCTAGTTTAAACAGGAGGTGGAAAACATTTGCAAACCTAGTACAGTTACCAATGTGTATAAATATTTGCAAAATTAAATTACCGTATAAAATGAAACTGTATAAAGCACCAGCAATGTCACTGGAGTGAGTTTCCTATCGGTATTTAGAGGAGTGATTTTAAATAGGAGTGATCTGAACCAAACAAGATAACCTACTGCTTTACAATAATGATGTGAGTCTCTGTTGTCGTCTCATCTTTTGTGTACAAGGTAACGCGGGGTGGAAGCAAATTTTACTATATTAAAGCGTGCCCTCGATTTAAACTTTTGTTCTTGATTTAATTTAATTTTTTAACCTGAATTAAGACGGTTTTAGGAAGTTTACTGAAAACGTAATCTCTCGCATGATTTCGAATAATGTTTTAAATAATTAGACTTAAACCCGTAATCAAGTCTTGATTTATACTTAAGGCGACTACAGCACCCGATAAAGGCAGCGCACATAGGAATAGTGCCATCTCCGTCTCTCAACTAAAAACATGTTCGAAAGTTAGAAAAATGAGATTTATGGAAAGGTAACAGCTTAAATCGAAAAATGCGTTAACTACTTATCGAGAGTGTTCAATCACGAACATTTTGATAGCAAATTCAAGTTCCTGTATGCTTTTTACAATCGTTTTTACAGCTTAAAAGATACAAAATATTGCTATTTAGAGGTGACTTTGTGAGCTTTTTCTATCGAACCAAAAGTGCTGAATCATGTTTCCAGCGAACTACTTATCTAGTTTATGTCCTGAATATTACCGTAGTATTTTTTTCTTCGATTTAATGCAGTGCGTCATGCTTATCTCCGCATCATAAAATAGTAATTTAGGTGATGTAGTCGCCTTAAGTATCGGTTGTCTCATTCTCTCACTATCAAATTGACAAAGACTATTGCTACTTAAAAATATTTCAGAGTCTGAGTAGCGTTCTGTAATACGGACTTTAGTGTCATCAAATTAAAAGTCAAAGATAGCTTTATTTCATAGAAAATATAAGATGTTACCTCAAACAAGTCAAAGAAGTGAATTAGATTAGCTTTTTGAAGTGAAAACTTCTTTAGCGGCGTTGAGCACTTTTTGGATGGGTAAAAAATGTTAAACTCGCGTCAGGGTCACGTGACCCTGATTGAAAATTCATAAGACGGAGGGTGAAGTAAAAACTTCTTAGATCGCAAGGATAATTACATATATGTTAGATAATATCATATATGT
Organism: Aproaerema taeniolella; assembly: GCA_949987775.1. Lineage (NCBI taxonomy): Eukaryota > Metazoa > Arthropoda > Insecta > Lepidoptera > Gelechiidae > Aproaerema > Aproaerema taeniolella. The sequence continues at coordinate 14,313,093 of OX465260.1, forward strand.
TCAAGTTTTCACTTCTGCCGGCACTCCCGGAGTGCAACCCGTTTTTTAATCTTCACCTATTTGCACATTCTGTATTTAAGGCGACCACAGCACCCGATAAAGGCAGCACACATAGGAATAGTGCCATCTCCATCTCTCAACGGGCCTGGGCCGGCAGTGCGAACAGTGTCGATACACGAAGTTTACGGACTATGAAAGCGTGCGTGCGTAAAAACATGTTCGAAAGTTAGAAAAATGAGATTTATGGAAAGGTAACAGCTTAAATTGAAAAATACGTTAACTACTTATCGAGAGTTTTCAATCACGAACATTTTGATAACAAATTCAAGTTCCTGTGTGCATTTTACTATTGTTTTTACAGCTTATAAGATACACAATATTGGTATTTAGAGGTGAGTTTGTGAGCTTTTTCTATCGAACTAAAAGTGCTGAATCATGTTTTCAGCAAACTACTTATCTAGTTTATGTCCTGAATATTACCGTAGTATTTTTTTCTTCGATTTAATGCAGTGCGTCATGCTTATCTACGCATCATAAAATCGTCATTTAGTTGCTGTAGTCGCCTCTTATCTCCTCAGATAGATAATTATCTACAGTCGATTGATTGTCATTCGTCCTCTCGGCTAATGAAGAAATCTGATCAGATTGTAACATGGTTACACATTCAGTCTCCCGATAAATGTGCTAGTTTTTCACAAATTACATACATACGCTCACGCTTATAATCTCTAACGGGGTAGGCAGAGCATCAGAGGTTCTAGCGAACGACTCGATGCCATGTTTGACATAAATTGTGAGGGTTATCAGACGGAACAAGTTGTATAATGGGGGATGGGAGGTGGCCAGCCAAGATCAGGTTTCAAAAGTTTTTCACGAAAAGTTCGAAAAATCAATGATTGCTGAGACATGACAAGAAAATAAAAGCATTGTAGCTACGTGTCTCTACGATTTGCATACCGCAAGAGAGAGATGCACTTTTCCGACTGTTGGTATCAAATGGATTAGAATATGACCATGAGATATAAATGTTTTTTTTTTGCTAGGAAAGTTTGAAACTTATTTTTACAACCAGAAACTTTTTTATGCGGGTGTAAGCGGTTTCATCTGAATTCTGGTAGTTTTCAAAGTTGGCATCGTTTCAAAAATTAGGGACTTGCAGCAAATTGAGTTGGTTTTCGGAGTTATCGGGGTGAATAGATAAAAAGTTTCCGTTATGTAAGACTACGCTAGAAATAACGCTAAAAATGTAACATATTTTTAATGTAATGAAATTCAGCATCTTTATAAATACTCCAAAATGATTTTATTTCTTCATTAAAATATTATAAAACGTATATTAAAACAATCAAAAGTTTCGTCAAAATCACTATTGTTTAGAAAAAATATTCTATTTTTGGCTCAATGAAGGCTCAATATCACATACTTACAATAGTACTAAACATGTCGGATCGAATGCTATCGAAACTGCTGCCTCTAGTAAGCTTATCATAACTCTAAAATAAAATGTATCATCCCAACAAACATAACTTGAAAACGGCTGAAATTATAGCTAAAAACATCAGTTTTCGATAAAATAAAAAGCGTCAAAATCGGTTTATTCATTTAGAAGCTACGATGGGACTTACAGACACAAATACACACGTCAAACCTATGACACCCGTCTTTTTACTACGGGGGTCAAAAATCAAAGGTAGCATGTTCTGTATTGAAGTTTGAATGAAACGCTTATATGGCATACGGTAGAAGAAATTAACAGGCGATATGAGCGCTCATGTTGAACGCATACACTGGTAATGAGCCAGACTTGTAATCCGAAGGTCGCGGGTTCAAATCCTGGTGTGGGCCTGTACCACTAAATTTGTCTTTTCGGATTTAAGTACAGATTTCTAATTATTACTTGCTCAACGGTGAAGGAAAACATCGTGATGAAACCCGCCAGACCAAGAAAATTTATTTTCGAAAGATGAGCGATCCACCAACCCGCATTGGGCCAGCGTGGTTGACAATGGCCTAAAACCCCTTCGAGTTTCGAAGGGAGGCCCGTGCCCCTCGGTTGGGACGTATATGGGCTGATAAGAATGAATGAGAATGAGCGCTCATGGGCACACTCCCCGAAGAACATCTGATTTCACTTTCTCCACCTTCTCCCTCGTTTATCCTATTTTATAATTATCTGGATGTATGCGTGTCTGTGAATCGCAGGCTTTTTGTATTTTGTGTGAAGGGCTTGACAATTTAACACAACCTTCCGGTCTCTTTTCTCTCGAGAGCTGTTATAGCATATTCCATCTCATCCTGGAAACTACTCAAAACTTTCAATGTAACTGAGTATCTACGTTACTTTTTGTGACAGCTGGGAAATTTGTTTACTCGGGTCACGCTCTAGAAAGGATATTTTGGGAAAAAAATGTTATTTTTTAGCAGACTACGGTGTGTAAATTTGTTTAGGATACACTTGAGAATGTTTAGTACAGTCCGCAGTAAAAATGCCGGAACTGAACACGATTTTTAAATCCCAAAAAAAAAGAGGCCTGTTGATATTATGCTTTGTATCTATGTGTCTGTCTGTGGCTTCGCGACATCTAAATGAAAGGACCGATGCGGTTTTTTTTGTTTGAAATCTGACGTAATCGAGTTAGTTTTTTGCCTCAATTTCATTAAAAAAGTTTAAAAAATCAAAACACTTTTATAACATCGTAGAAATTCGCATGGAATTAAAAAAATACGAATTTCAGAAAAGCCTTTATAAATGAAATGTCAAAAGTCCTCCTATTGATCCCAAATCTGTAAATAACATTTCATACGGGTTTTTTGCATTACAATAGCTTCAATTCAAATACAAAATTCTATTGAAGTATTTCTCATGCTCCACACTTCTCTCTACACCTGTACATGACGTACAATATCGCAACATTGACAAAGGCATGTCGAATATCGGCACCCACACTTGTGGTTGAGTGTACTCATTTTACAGTATATTTGATGTATCTGACATGTTCAGACTTGTTTGTCATATACAGGGTGTAAAGGACATCTTAGTAAATACTTAAGTGGTGGAATCTATCTATTACCTATAATCGGCTACAAATATATTTTTTCCCAGAAACATCTAATTAGTAAGTTTTTATTTTTACCCTACTTTAGCGCTACGCAATGTACCGCGCAAACGCACCCCACGCGCTAGTTACCCGCTCCGCGCTGTTATGAGACTGCGATGTACATTTTTGGTTTTTGGGTTTTACTCTGTTATTTTTTTTTACCAGCCCATATTATACGTCCCCACCGAGGCGCACAGGCCTCCCTTTAAACATGAAGGGGATTTAGGTCATAGTCCACCACGCTGGCCCAATGCGGGTTGGTTACTCTGTTATGATTGTTTTTTATTGCAAAATGGACTATATTCGAATAATTAATTTAAGTTTAAAGCAGATAATATTAAAAAACATGAATAAAATTCTAAAATTTTCCTGAGGAATATTCCACTAGAACATCATTCAGAATGAGATGATCTAAAATTCACGGTTTTGTTTTTTGCTAAGCTGTCCTTTACGGGATATGTGGAAAACAGATCAGTGAGGTTAAGCAACGTACACAGAGGCAGGGAAACTGATGGGTGACCAAAGTGGCAATTTACCACGAACGTTTCCGTGCCTCCGGGCATGTTAAGCTGTCGGTCCCGGCTGTTGTCGATTGACTACAGTCGTTAAAACCAAGTCAGAGGCCATTGTGCGGTTTGAAAACTCTGACACAAGGGTTAGCCAAGTACGCCATACACTTGACTATACTTACACGATAAGACGAAGAATGTGGAAAATATACATTGAAACCTTAGATCAACAATACCTCAACTAGATAACGTGTCACGTCAAATTTAGAGCTAAATGCCGTCCAAATGAATAAGTTTTAAAACAGTTTTTAGTTTAACCTAATTACAACCATGGAATCTATGAAAGTCACGAATAAAAAATAGAAAATAAGACCCCAATATTTTATTTTAATTTAATTTTAACGAAGTGGGAAACGTACAGCCTTAAAAAGATTCTTTTTTTTGCGTAGGTAGACACGATCTAGTTAGTATATGTTTGATCGAAGATTGCAACATTATAATAAGTTAGTATTTTTTAAATCGTTCACCCGCGTGAGGGATATATAGCAAATAATTTTCACCACTTGACTTGAAGGCACGATAGCTCAGTTGGTTGGAGCACCAAGAGATATAATTCTATTTATTATAGAGCTGCGCAATATTAGCTTATTGCGCAGCTCTATTACAAATATGACAAATATGTCATATTAATTATATAAAACTTTCATTTTGAAAGATGTAAAACCGTGCAACTGATTGTTGCGACAATCAGTTGCGACTAGAGTTGCGACTATTTCACTTTTAAAGTTTTTGGAATTTCTTTTTTCTTTTGGTTTTTTGGAAACACCTTGTATTACATTCAATTTTGTCTCATAACCCTTTTGATCCTTTTGATCCATTAACCCATTTGAAATCCATTAACCAATTCTCACTCCGCACACTAGATCGTTTGATGATTGCACAATTTTTTTTGTTTTGTTTCACATTTCGACTCAAAGTTAATATTAACGGCAATTTTACTCTCATATCTATTAAATTACGTGTTCAATGTTAATTTATTTTTGACTCCTCACCAAAGAAACAACGAAAAAGGTAACCCTTACTTAATACACGTTCTAAATCGCCGGCGGCGGCGGTATGAAAACAAAATTCACTGCTCCCGTTCCCAAACGCACCGTAAAGTTGTTCTATAGTAATATTCCTGGATACATTTACCTCCGAAGGTTGCCTGTGACGTCACAACTCCCACGTTTGCGGCTACCAGGTTTATTTCAACGAATAAAAAGCATAAACTGGATGACAGTGTGTTTTGGGATAAAAGATATTCTGGGATTAAAGCGTATGCGAGCTCAGTGCTTACATGTGTTTTCGATTAATAGTATATGAGTTTACTAGGTCGTCGTTGTTTATACAAGGTGTCTTATTTATTAATATTGAGGCGACTACAGCACCTAAATTACGATTTTATGATGCGTAGATAAGCATGACGCACTGCATTAAATCGAAGAAAAAAAATACTACGGTAATATTCAGGACATAAACTACTTAGATAAGTAGTTTGCTGAAAACATGATTCAGCACTTTTGGTTCAATAGAAAAAGCTCACAAAGTCACCTCTAAATATCAATACTGTGTATCTTTTAAGCTGTAAAAATGATAGTAAAATGCACACAGGAACTTGAATTTGCTATCAAAATGTTCGTGATTGAACACTCTCGATAAGTAGTTAACGCATTTTTCGATTTAAGCTGTTACCTTTCCATAAATCTCATTTTTCTAACTTTCGAACGTGTTTTTACGCACGCATGCTTTCATAGTCCGTAAACTTCGTGTATCGACACTGTTCGCACTGCCGGCCCAGGCCTGTTGAGAGACGGAGATGGCACTATTCCTATGTGTGCTGCCTTTATCGGGTGTTGTAGTCGTTTTAAGATCTACCAATTATGGAACAACCCGAATTAAGCTTTTTACTCAAGTCAAAAATAGTTTCCTTCATAGAATACTTATAGATGCTTACGCGTAGTACAAGCTTATAATGACAAACACCAATGAAAAAGAGTACTGCGCAGGTTATAAGCAGTGTATTTACGTACAATTTATTATTAGTAAGACCGTTAGGATTCTAGACCATTATGAGTCAAAATAGTAAATCTATCAACTCAAAGGCGAAATCTTCCATTACAAAATAGGCTGTAACATAAGATACATACGTGAATGCAATGTTAACCATTTTATTGTGATTATGGACCGTAGTAATTTTACTTTCCAACCTAAAATTGATATAACTAACAATTAATCTTAAAGGTTTCTTTACGACAACTCAGATAAGTCATTGATATGGATATGGATATGGATAGTAACATTGTGATCGAACTCAATACCTAATAATTACAACTACACTATACATTAAAACTTTGTACACTACGTTTATTTGAGCAACAGTTAAAGCAAATTAAAATAGTCAACAAACACTCAATAACGGACCAACACTCCCCTAAAAGCACTCGTATTCACGTAAACAAATCTAACAGCTAACAAACCCCATGATTTTATTTTTCCCTTCAACAGTATACTTAGTAATGGCGTACGTAAAAAGTTTTATAAAACACCGATCGGGCCAGTATCATTTAGCGAAGTTGGGTGAGCACTTGGCCGAACTTTTTGCTAACTAAGTTCTTTGGTAGAAGTTATATTTTGTTCTACTTCGTACCATCGTTACTGGCGATCGTGACTACGCTGATTAATTCATCCAAGGAGATGGGATAAGGATAGATGGGAGTAAGTAAAGGCTTATTGGTTGGAGTTTGATGGATGAGTAACCTCAATATTTTAATAAACTGTGTTGTGCGTGACTTTGAGGCTTACGTGACAAAGACTGCCTTTTGATCGACGGACTCCCGCTCAGAACAAATTCTGATTTGTTTTGTACCGTCTTGTGTTTGGTAGATAAGATCTCTCCTATTTTTTTGGAAAATATCCACGACTTCTCCATCGTGCATTTTCTTTACTTCGTGAAGTTGGTGGAATTGCGACCACGCAGATTGCCATACCTATCACAATATTTAAATTTTTCATTGCAAATGTTTAGTCCTAGGGTATGAATATATTTGTTATTTGTCTCTGTCTCTCTGAAAACAACTTAGGTCCTTATAACAGAACACGACTCAGACTCTGATTTATACTTACGTAGCATTCGTCTTTCTCATTTTGATAGTGAGAGAAAGAGACAATCAATACATAAGTATAAGTAAATCAAGACTTGAGTTTCCTTCTTTCGTATTTTATGAAAACGTTAACAAACAAAAACGGAGTCTATTTTCCAAACATAAAAACACGGATATAAATTTCAGACCAATCAAAGTCTATCTAAAACGTCCTCTCATTAAGATATCTTCATCCATGTTACGCAGCCTATTGTTTTTTTTTTTAAGTTGTTTGGGGCGGTGATAAATGGTTCACGATCCGTCTACTTTGCAAAGTGTGGCCGAATTTTGTGATCAAGCAGCTATTTGTTTGTGCCTACTGATTGCGCTCACAAAGTTTTTTTTAAGAATCGGCAACTTTTTTTGCTTTGGTAATAAATGTGTTCACGCTTTTGTGTTTGTTAATCTTTTAGAAGACACATTTGAATAATAACTTACTTCGTTTACTTGTAATCTTTAAATTTTTTGTGAATCAAAGTGTCCGCCACTGCTTGGTCGAAAAAAAATTAAACTGACTTCAATAAAGCGAAAAAGAAAGACAACATCGTACGTAGTACCTACTGATCTATTAGTTAGAAGTCGGTGCGAAAGCGACCTATCAAATTGAACTTATTTGGCTTGGCACCGACTTCAAACCGATCGCAGGTACTACGCAGCATATTTACCCGGTTTTTGAGTTCGAAAACTAGAATCTTAAACAGCAGCTATTTGCTAAGTAATTTTCCAGCCATCTTTTAAAAATAAAAATAAAAACCATAAGTAGGTCTCCAAAAAACTTTCAGATACCACATAAACTCCTAAATAAAATGCACACTTTTGGCTTAATTCAAAAATAAAGAATCTAAACTACCTCTGTTAGATTCTTTTAAATCGTCATCAGCCCATATACGTCCCCACCGAGGGGCAATGGCCTCCTTTCGAAACACGAAGGGGTTTTAGGCCATAATCCACCACGCTGGCCCAATGCAGGTTGGTGGACCGTAGATAAATCCAAAAAGACGAATTTAGTGGTACAGGCCCGCACCAGGATTTGAACCCGCGACCTTCTGATCACAAGTCTAGTTCATTACCAACTGGGCTATCACTGCCTTAAATAGCTTTAAATATTAGTAATGAACCTCATTTCTCAATGTGTGTTTCAAAAGTACGAGATAACACTATTTCCTTATTTCTATTACTATTGTGAACGAGATTAATAAATAACTGATGTGATGATTTAAGATTACTAGCATTTTTTTTTATGAAGTAGAATCTGTCAAATGTAGAATCTACAAAATGTAGAATCTGTCAGATGTAGAATTTGTAAAATGTAGATTCTGTCAAATGTAGAACCTGTCAAAGTAGAATCTGTCAAATGTAGACTAAGATGTCAAAAGTAGAATCTGTCGGATGTAGACTAAACGGACTACTCGATGCCTCCAATTTCTATTCAGAGTCATTTTACAGACAACTCCATTTCGTTTTTGGAGAAGGTCGATAGAGCCTTCGATACAGTAGCGTACCTACCGGAGGACTAGACGGGGCAGTGCCCTGGGGCCCTCAAGCTCAGGGGGCCCCTCGGACTCTTACTTGCAAACTAAAAATTGAATAAGTGAAATTGCCCCCACATTAGAAATTTTAATGAACAAATTAAAACTATTTAATGAAAATTAAAGAACATATCTACCTGGAAATACCTAGAAACTGGTTTATATACACGGCTTTAGGTAAATCTCTTTCAACCTCTCAGGTGGTTAATCAGTCAATGAAACTGAACAACTTTCGCCAAGGAACATAGGTCAAAATACGAAAAAAAAATTTGATATCCCATACCTACAAACTTTTACAAACTACAGCATATAGCGCATTTTGTATGGGAGATCAAAATTTTTTTTCATGCCTATTTTAACATATGTTCCTTAGGGAAAGTTGTTCAATTTCATGGACTGATTTAGCACCCGAGAGGTTTAAAGAGATTTACCTAAAGCCCTGTATATAAACCAGTTTCCAGGTATTTCCAGGTAGATATGTTCTTTAACTTTCATAAAATAGTTTTAATTTGTTCATTAAATTAAGTTACAATTTGTATTTGGTTTTTGATTTTATTATGGAGTCGACTGTATTACGACGAATCTGGATTACGACAAATCTGGAGTAAAATGAATTCAGAACATACAATTTTAAATAGTTTAGTTGGGGCGATTACTTTATTTTTTGGACCTGGGCCTTTGGTTACCTAGCTACGCCACTGCTTCGATACATTTGTATTCAAATATTCTGGGTCTCTCACACAGCTATTAGTCTTCGAGATCTCTTGTGTTATCACATGGGTGTTGTACCTCTTACATGTTATTTTCGGTTGTCTATCTCGAACTTTTGACTTTCGTTTTGACCTACTTGCTTTAACCTTCTACAGAAAAGAAGGGTGTTTTTAGTTTGACAAGTGTACCTGTGTTCTTAGCTATATTTGATCGAAATTGGTTTTACCGTTTAAAATTGTCGGGGTTGATACAAAATTTTCAACCGACTTCAAAAAAGGAGGAGGTTCTCAATTCGTCTGTATGTTTTTTAAAATTTTTTTTGTATGTTTGTTAAGTACGCGATAACTCCGCCAACCGTAAGCTGATTTTCAAAATTGTTCGAAAGAGTATACTCTTGAAATGGTTCCATATAAATTATATCGAAACTGATTCAGCGCTTTTAAAAAAAATCAACAAAAACAAAAAATACTACAAACTAGAACATCATCTAAATAAATGAATGACATTTTCGTTTGTGGTTATCAAACAAACGAAAAATACTAGATATCTTCTTTGTGCGAACTTTTGTTGGGATTGAAGTCAATGACTCAAAAGGTTTAACGTCTGGTTTTAACGTGGAAAATTATACAGTAAAGATAGTAAATATAGCTGTTACAATAGCCAATCAATAGATACTCTGCGCAAAACTTTATGGGGTGATTCTACCAATGAAACTGAACAATTTTCTCCAAGAAATTATTTTTAAGTAATTCTGTAAAAAAATTGGACTTCTAATAATAAGGCAGCAAGCAGCTGATCGCGAAAGTTGTATGAAGAGGCGAATCATTATTTGACCTTTGTTTCTTGGACAAATTGTATAGTTAGTGGGCTGATGCAGATCCTATCGTTCACTAATTTCGTGAAATTTTAACAAAAATGTAGCAATGTAGTGAATTTTCCGACGCTTTCTTCAGATTTCCTTCGGTGTTAATATAAATTTTATAAGACCTGCTATCGCTACATCTTTTATTAAAACGCCGTTGCTTAGACCCGAGTCACATTAAAGTTGTACCTCTTTTACACCGTTCTTTTGCTAAATATGAATTACACTCAGTTGCAAAGATACCCTTTAACCTTTTTAGCGCCAAGAGTTTTCGTCAAAAACGTTCACCACACGCCACGACATTAATAATTAGAAAAAATACAGTTAAATTGGTAAAATTTATTTGTCTGATATATCAGACTTTGGCGGCGAGGGCACGAAACTTAAACGTCTGATATATCAGACTTTAGCGGTGAAAAGGTTATAGTTAATGCGATTTTCAATATCATGCTGTCACTTCCCGTTTTGTTGACGTAAAATAAGGACAGCATTCCATTTAAACATGGGCATAATATAACTAGTTCTGCAGCTCGAGTATGGTGAGATAGCGCGCGTAATGCGCCGCGGTCCTGCATCAAAATGTCAACATTGATAACGCCAGAGGGCGAGCAATACTTTGCGCGGGGCCCTCGCGCAATCAAAGTGAAGTTTCAGCGTCAGCCGAGTGGCGCGCCGCGCGAGTTTGTCACCATCGTGCTCGAGCTGCTGACACTACAAACATTGCAATCTATTCTACAAAATTATTATTTTAACAGTAAAAGTTATGGTAGTATTTCTAAAAAATGTTTTTATGAGGATATGTTTCTAATATTCCGCAAGGTTTTTGAAACTAAAATCATTCTTAGAAAATGTACATCTTGTTATAATATTTTTTAACGAAAAATTACAAAAAAGAAATCACCGTCAGAAACTTAAAAATCGCCCGAAAAATATTTTGAGATAAAAAATAAAAATAACACCAGAATTGAGAACCTCCTCCTTTTATGGCGTCAGTTAATAAAAATCAAAGAAAAGTATGTATTTACAAGATACCTAACATAGGTTATCATCATACAGCGAACATTCTATTCACTACGGTTTAAGTAAACAACCACTGTACTTGGGCGTAACACAGCCAGTATTACTTATTAAAGGCCACTGGAAAGGCAGCTTGTAATTAGTTGGTTCTTGCAAGACGAGCCTCGTCCTATGGGGCCCATCGAGGCAAAGTGGCTTGAATGACTCGGCCCTAACGGCCTGAAGTTGTCACATTAAGCTTTTTGGCTGTTGTAGACCAGATGCGCTATAAAATGTAATATGTTGGGTATTTTTGTTGGAAAGTTTTAGTTTTACTTCCATGCTGGACCATTTGGTAAGACGCAATGATTAGGAAAAAAGTTGAAAAATGATCCAACCGAAGACCTTGTTACCAAACACGAATGCGGAAAACACGCCCCAAGCTGTCTTAGCTAGCGCGGAAAGCTTAACTTCAGAAATACTTACTTGCAAAATATTTTTTACAAATTAAGTCAGACCGAAACGAAACGGGTTCAAACTATACCACTAAATTCGTCTTTCCGGATTTTTGTATGGATTTTTTATTAATTATAACTTTCTCAGCGGTGAAGGAAAACATCGTGATGAAACCAGCACGTCCAAGAAAATTTATAAAGTCCACCGACCTAATTTGGGCCAGCGTGGTGGATTATGGCCTAAATCCTCTTCGTGTTTTGAAGAGAGGCCCGTGCCCCTCGGTGCCGGTGGGAGAAAAAAAAGTTTAAAGTCAAAAACACCAGATACCTCAAGAAATAGAAAAAACACGTAATGTGTGCCCTTACCCCATTAGGGTGTAAGTACCAGTCTAGGTCGAGGGCCTAAATGAGGTCGCAACGAGTGAGAATGACGTATACGCTTCTCAGTTCCATGTTGAGGGGATTTAGCGAACGCGTGACAAATTTTTGTTCACCATTTTAGTTCTAAGAATATTTTTATGAAACTTTTTAGACGGCATTCCCAGATTTTATTTTAAAAAAATTAAAAATAATTTTCCATATGATAAAACTCTCAAAGTAAAACTCTCAATAGCTGAATTATGGTGATAATATAAGAAGTGTATCTTAATGTCTATTGTATATGTACTTGTCCTTTCTTGACTGGGAGTGAAAGAAAAACTAAGAACATGCCAGCTGCCAACTCCTTCCAGGCAACTTAACGCGCCCTCCGCAAACGCGAGGGTTGGGTGAAAAGCTAACAACCAATCTCCACAAACTGTGGTGATAGGTTGTGAGATTTATTATGATATATTTTTTTAAAATTATATAGAATAATAAGTACACTCCTCAAAGTACATCTTGTAAAATAGGTTATGTCCAGAGCTTGGTTTTGGAGCTTTTTTTACTAGCATCATATCACAAATGAATATCCCGGTATTGCAATCCACTGGTAATTTTAAAATAAAAACCTAAAACGATCTGACTGTGGAAAAATTTGCCAAGCCCAAACTACGTAGTATTTCCCATGTCCATGTTTTTCATGTAGTATTTCCCATGTCCAAGGGCAGAAGACTATTTGGCCAGAAATTGGGTTTGACTTTTATTTGGAAGTGTTCCACAAAATACTACAAGATCAATAATAAGTATGAATAGAAATATATTAAGAGAGGCCTACCAGTAAGACATGGGTCCTCCTTGGTTGTGTCATCGACAAATCGAGACTTACCTGAAAAAATAAACGAAAATAATTAATACTACTTTCAGTAATTCACAGTAATTTTTCAGTAGAAACGCTCGAAGCCCAGTGGCACTCGCTGATCTCAACCGATCAGTGAGGTTAAGCAACGGACACAGAGGCAGGGAATCTGATGGGTGACAGAAGTGGCAATTTATCACAAGCGTTTCCATGCTTCGGGGGACACGTTAAGTTGTCAGTCCGAGCTGTTGTCGATTGACTACAGTCGGTAAAACCAGTCAGAGGCCATTGTGCGGTTTGAAAACTCTGAAACCAGGGTTAGCCAGGTTTCCTGCCTCTGTGTACGTTTCTTAACCTCACTGATTGGTTCAGATCAGCAAGGGCCACTGGGTTACAAAGGTTTAAAATCAAATGACAAAATTTAGTGCAAATATAAATATAGTGCGGTGTGGTAGGCTTTGTTAAGGGCCGTCTGGTTCGCGACCACCCTCCTACCGAAGTCCGACGCCAAACAGCTTGCTGTGTTCCGTCGGTGCGTTGGAGAACCAGTGCCTTACAGGCATGTTTGGGTTAACTCGATCCATCGTCGACGTCATCTATGACCTTGGTCAAGATTAATAAAAAAATAAAAAAAATTTAATTAATTACAGAAGATTCAGCACTGAAAATGAAAAGGTAAAGTTAACAAAAGCTATATTAGTATTGTATTAGGGTAATTAAAAGCTGAAATACAATTTACAGAGTGATAAATTAGTGTTTTGAAAATATAAATGCAGTAATGCTGAGTGGTGTGGTCCAATAAGCCACCAAATTGCACTTTTATGTGCAATCAACAGAACCACAATGCATAAACGCGTATTTCCACTAATTCGTAGTAATTTGTGGTATGGGATGCTGATTATTGTTTATTGTATTGTTTTAATCCCCCGATAAAAAAGCAGGGTGGTATAAGTTTGACGTGTGTATTTGTGTATTTAAAAAAAAATCGACCAATTCCAAATTTGATTTATAATTCACTGTCATAAATTATGTACACTTATATTATTCTCTTAATAAATACAAAAAAACAAAAAAAAATAAAAATAAACGCTACATACTCAAAGGCCCACACTAAGGTTTTCCCTTGTGTCGTGGGTCCCTCGGAACACACATAAAGACAAACACAAACACCCATGAACCGAGAACAAACATCTGCTTTTTTAACAAATGTTTGCCCCGACTGGGAATCGAACCCAGGACCCATTGATCAAGAGGCAGCGCTACTACCACTCGACCAAACTGGCCGTCATATTTACCCCCGACATTTATCGCTTATATATCTCAAACGGCTGAACCAATCTTGATAAAATTTAGCTAAGAACGATCGCGCTTACGTCAGTTATCAAACAAACAAAAAAACCTCATCGAAATCGGTCCATTGGTTTAGCAGCTACGATGCCACAGACAGATACACCGATACACAGGCATACAGATAAGCAGACACACAGATATACACGTCAAACTTAGATAAACACACCTTTCTTTATTTGTTGGGGGTTAAAAAAGCCGAAAGAAACTAACTATTATGAAAAGGGCAATTCATGTCGGCAATCACGAGAAATAACGACTCACCGCTATAAAGTTTCAATGTAGGACTCAAATACCTAAGTCTACCTTTTTACTGTTTACAACTGATTCAATATAGAGGCCTTTCAATTAGTAAAGAAACTGAAATTTCACGAAAATCTTACGAATAAAAAATTATGGCTAAACGTGTCGCTAAGCACAAAACTCGAGAATATTTTATTTTTCTTCGTTTATAAATTATTGTGAAGAATATAAAAGTATAAACATTAAATAGTGGCTTTTTTATTTGAAATAAAATAAAAAATTCAGAAAGTAATCAACAGTTCTCAGCACATGAAATTGAATGTTTTTTTTATGAGTGAACTTCATACAATTCGTGATGAAAACTCGTTAATACTGTTAAAAATCAGCACAAAATTAAACTGAATTTTATTTTAATTAAACGGTTAATTAAAGCCACTTCAAACAGCGCAATAATAAAGGCATAACGATTTTCTGATAAATTAAGCTATTTAAAGTGACAATTCAAACTTATTTCATATTCGACGAAAAACGTTTTTAACCCTGACAAAAAAATGATGTGTTATAAGTGTGACGTGTGTGTCGTGTGTATGTCTGTGGTATTGTAGCTCCTAAGCGAATGGATCGATTTCGTTACGGTTTTTTTTGTTAGAAAGCTGACGTAATCGAGATGATTCTGAGCTATATTTGAGGAGTGTCTTTTCAAAACAGCTTATTTCCAGTTTGAGTCTTTTTTAATCTGACAATTCCATTTGATTCTCCATACAATTATACGTAACTGACTTTTACTTATCTTTTTCAATATGTCTTATTTCATTATGAAACTTGACCATCAAAAGTGGCTTCCGAATCAAAACTGCTCATTTTCCATATATTTTTACCCATAATCAGTTTTTGTGTAAAGAGTTTTTCGCTATTTCTGAAAAAATTGACTAAATTGAAATAAGCCCTTTTGAAAAGACACTCCTCATTTGATAAAAGTTGGTTCAGCCGTTTAAAAACCATAAGTTACTAGCATCCCGCTCGGGACTTCGTTCCCGTGGGAATTCAGGAAAATTATGAAGCCTATGTTACTCGGGAATAATGTAGCATCCTAATGGTGAAAGAATTTTTAAAATTGGTCCAGTAGTTTTTAAGTTTATTCGTTACATACAAAAATACAAATATTTCCTCTTTTTAGTATAGAAGTAAGTATAGACAAGATATCCAATGTCGGGGCGATAAAACATTTTAAATTTTAGAGTTATTATGCTTTTTCCATTCAAGAAGTAATAGAATTCTATCTAAAGATTGGAATGAACCGCTTATGGCCTAGTGGCGCTGATCAGTGAGGTTAAGCAACGTGCACAGAGGCAGAAAACCTGATGGATGAGCAAAAGCGGCAATTTATCGTGAGCGCTTCCGTGCATCGGAGGGAAAATTAAGCCATCGATCCAGGCTGTTGTCGATTGACTACAGTTGTTAAACTAAGTCAGAGGCAATTTGGCGGCTTGAAAACTCTTTTTCTTCTTATCGTTAGCTAACCCTGGTGTCAGAGTTTAAAACCGCACTTATAACGACTGAAGTCAATCAACAACAGCTGGGACCAACAGCTGAACATGCCCTCCGAAGCACAGAAACGCTCGTGATAAATTGCCACCTTGGTCACCCATCAGGTCCCCTGCCTCTGTGTACGTTGCTTAACCTCAGCGAGCGCTACTGGACGACGAGCGCTTCAAACTCTGAAAGCAGGCTTAGTCAAGTGTGCCACACACTTAATAATACCACATGATAAGGAAAAAAGGACCTAAAGCATTGATTGGAAATGGACGGAAAAGGCTCTCGAAAAGGATCTGTTTAGGAAAGCGAGATGAGCTTTGCCCAGCAGGGGGCAATAAAGGCACCCCATGTAATTACTTTTTGTCACTCTGTCGTTAACATACTATAAATAAAGAAACACTACACACTAAAGGCCCACACTAAGATTTCCCCTTGTGTAATGGGTATCTTAAAACACACATAAAGACAGACACAAACGCCCATGACCTAAGAACAAACATCTGCTTTTTACACAAATGTTTTTCACGTCTGGGAATCGAACCCAGGACCTGTCGATCAAGAAGCAGCGCCACTACCACCCCAAACCGGCCGTCAACTATAAATTATTGTGAGCGGAAGAAGAATGTTCAGCATGAATGGGACTTGAACCCACGACCTCAGGATTAGATCTCCTGGTTCTCTAACCAACTGAGCTATCGTGCCTTCATGAGTTGAAGCCCTATTCAAGCCGAACATTTTTATTTCCCCTAAAAAGTATATGTGACTCACACGGGTAAGCGTTTCAAAATACTAAATTAACATACTATCAAAAAAATCTTTATACAAGTGCGTACGTGGTCCACTTTAACGTCTTATGATATTTTTATTGCAAGGTGAATAGGCAACGTCCCTTCTGTTTAGTTTAGAGTACTCTAACTTTGGTTACGTTTAGAATTTTTATGTAGAGATTTTATTAGGTAATTCTCTGCAAAATAATGTTCTCGGAAAGTGGCAGCCTAATAGCCTTGTATTCTTTGTTACGAAACAAGTGGAACAAGTTATGGCCGCTGATAAATTTAAGGTCCGTCTGAATTGTGCCTAGTTGCATTACATTTTTATTTGCTTTGAATACAAAGACTATTTTCTTTTATTTTCAACGTTATAGGCTTTGGAGCGGTTTCCCACTTGACGGTTTGCCGTCCAGTTTGCCGGCCGGCAGTGATTGGAAAGCTTGGTATCACGGCGTCGGCAACGGCACCGATGGGAATCATCGTCATTTCGGCGCCGGCGTTTGTCAGTGAAAAATAATCCCATACATTTTTGCTACCCTGGCAGCCGGTTCGTTACCGGCGCCGGTGCCGTGCCGTTGCCGTGCCGTCAAGTGGAAAAACGTCCATGTTGTTGTTGGCAATGGAATTTTTTTATTTAAGTCCAAGGAATTTTACTTAATCGGTTGAGTATTTCACAATCGTTTTAAACATAATATCTCTAAAATTAAAAATTTTGTATCACCCTCATCATTCGGTTGCTTATAACTTTTAAACAGCTCAACCAATTTTAGCTAAGACCATCGCTAGCGTAATCGAGATGGTGCAAATACAGCTAAGACCCATCTCGATTACGCTAGCTTTTAAACAAAAAAAAAATCATCGAAATCAGTCCATTTGTTTAGGAGCTACGACGCTCACACAGATATACATACACGTCAAAACAATAACACCCCTCTTTTTTGTCAGTGGTTAAAAACTTTGGAACACCACGCTGCGTCCCAATAGACGTAGCTCACTTATCTATAATAATATTATAAAGAGGAAAGATTTGATTGTTTATTTGTATTGAATAGGCTCCGAAACTTTGGACCGATTTGAAAAATTATTTCACCATTACAATCCTAAATTATTCGTGATGAATATAGAGAACATGATTTTCAAAAAAGTATAGTATGTAGTAAGTTAGAATAGTAAGCTTAGTATGTATAGGACTTAGTACGGGCAGGTCTGTAACTACGTATAGGATGCTGGAAGAATTATGGCCAAAAAACAACATTATGGGTTCCTAACAGCAAAAGAAGGCGAGGTTGCCCTTGGAAAAGATTGCGCGAGGAACTTGACCACTTTACCAAGAATTGGCCGATCGTCTGCCAAGTTTGCTTACGGTGGTAAAAGAAAAGGAAGGCGTTTATTTTTATAGCGATTAGAGCATTGATTCCCAAAGTGGTCCAGGTGGACCCCCAGGGGTCCACGGGAGACTTGAAGGGGGTCTACGTTGGTGTGACAAAAAATGGGGCTTCACAATTCGTAAAAGCGGGGGTCCACAAAAATGTATCTGTTTTCGATAGTGAAAAACTAAAATGCTCCTTGTGCTGTGAGTAAGATGTCAAAAATGTAAAGTTGGATGGAATAACTTTTTTGATTGGCCACCTTTACTTTTTTGACATCCACTCACAGCACAATCAATTAAATAATAAACCAATCAATTCTCGCTTTTTTTTCGAAAACTGTTAATTCGTGGTTGAAACTCAGCCGCAACGCAAATTCTTTTAATTAGATCTAATCTTCACATTTTTTGTCGAGTTTTGGGAATATGGTAGAAATGTAGCTGCAGGGAGGGGGTCCACCGAAACCAGCAAAATTTTGAAAGTGATCTAAGAGAAAAAAAAGTTTGGGAACCTGTGGATTAGAGGATTAGCGGATAGTCCCCAATCTTGATGATCTAATTAAGATAACTAAATCCCTATTAGAATTTAAGTACTAACAATAGTTTCAAGTATAGTGCTAACACAAAATGGATCCTGTAGTCCAAATATAAACATTTTTATTTATTTATGTACAGATAACGGGATTGCTCTTGACCACGATCTAGCCCAGGGGTGAAGATGTGGTCGAGGATGTAGCAAGCTCACCCAGAGTTTTCGGTAGCAAATTTGCACAGCAGTCGGTTACGTATAATATCCTGCAGATACTTTTTAGTTCACCACTAAAAGTGAAACTATCACCGGAGACTTTTTAACTTTTGGTATTTTTCTAAATAAGCAAAACGATGCTACCATGATACCATTTTCATCCCTAATTTTATCAACATAGTTCCCTTTAAGGACCAAAAATATATTTCTCTATTTATTACACAAACAGGCTTCATTCTCCAAAATAAAACTGAAAAAGGGGACTGCATAATAACAATAAAGAAGATTTATAAGAAAAGTTTGCCTAGCGTAGGCGATAAAATATCATGTGTAGGATTACGAAAATAGGTGCCCTTGGCCTGCTTTCTGTTATTGAAGCCTTAGCGATGGGGTTGCCTTGCTTTAAGGGAGTTTTTTTTTACATTTTACAGTTTTGACAGAACGCTTATTTTACTTATCTTTATATATATATAATTCTTCTGTACGTGTGTATAGAATAGAATAGAATAGAATAGAAAAATCTTTATTTCATAGGACATTACTTAAAAACAAGTCAAGATTACAATGAAATACATACAAACATACATTAAACGATTTAAATACATACATACGCATTCGTTCTTTTGACCCTACTGACTCTACGCCTATTCGCAAAGGTTCAGTCTTCCTCAGAGAAGAACAGGCAAGAAACTCTGAGGTAGCTCTTTTAAATCGCATTACAGATTTTCTTATTTACTAATTTTAACTAAATCTGAAATAACTCTAGAACTGAGCAGTTCATTCCCATGGCTGCCTGTCTGACAGTGAACTCCTCCTAAACGGCTGGACCGATTTTAATTAATTTTTTTGTGTGTGTTCAAGTGGATTCGATGATGGTTTAGATTCACAAAAAAAAAAGAAAATCCACCGGGTTAGATATAAAGATTAACAAATTAAATTCACTCGGTAGATAGTATACAAAGTTGTTTGTAATTTTTAAATCCGACTAAAAGGGAGGTGAGTTATAAATTAAGTTTGTCGTGCGTATCTAGGAGTCTGTCTGGAATCGATTTTAGAGTAATTTTTTTGTTTGAAACACGACCTAATCAATGATTTAATCAATTATGATGGTTTAGATGTATTATGTAAATTGGTTAAGCCGTTGCAAAGTTATAAACTATTTTCGGAAGTTATACAAAATTTTAATTTGAGTTATGATATCTAACTTTGAAGATAGATTCGGGTTATGTGAACTCGAAAATGAGATAAGTATTTATTTGTCTCTGTGTGTTATGAAAAGTCGTTCATGTCTAAAATGTTTGAGTTGGTCAATGAATAAACGTTGTTTCTATCTATGTATAGATAAATAACAGTATAGGTCACGCAACGAGAGTTGAGGCGAGCTTAGGCGCACATAAACGTAATATTTTTAAACAGGACAGTTGAATACAGTTAATTGATAGGGGGTTGCCCTTTTGTGAAAGTCAGCAATCTTATTCTAATATAGATAGAACACAAATTAATCAACCTGAAAAAAAAAATGTCTGTTAAAGTACCAAGACGTTCACCTCAATTCTCGTAGAGCAACCTCTAAAAGGACGCTTTACAATTTTTTTTTTCACTTTAAAATATCATATAAGAAACATACAGACACGCTCGTGCATTTGTCTTATTGGAATATGCAGACATAATATAAAATCGAGTAGAAAACATGTCCGAGAAACTCACATTCCCTGGGCACAGTACTGCTCGTTTGCTTACCAAGCGGCAAACGCTTGTCGTCCGAGAGGGCGTCAAGTACCGTTCGGGTTTCTTTTGCAATTTTTCAATAACACTTCAACAGCCCTAAGCAAACAACCGATATATTGCACTTTTCTTTGTTCCCACTACTCTTCTACTCGGTTTGTTAAAGGAATTTTGTAATATTGGTCTTTTATTAGAAGAAATAAGATCAAGATAGGTGATATCGGTTGAAGTCATAGCCAAATGACGTCATAGATTATAAGCAGCAAAAGGAGATGAAATTGAAGAAGGTACAATAAAAATAATTTAACAAGTATATTTTGGGACTTTTGAAATGCGTTCGAAACAGGAAAATCCTTGGTAATATTTTAAAGATCGCTTTCTTTCAAGGGTGGGATTTCAATATGAATCTCCTCATTTAATCTTATCTTATTTAGCGAAATGTATCCCACTGCTGGGCAAAGGCCTTTCTGTCCAATATGATATTTATAATTCCACGTCAAAAACGTAAGAGTCACCGACTTCAATCCCTATAAGAATTTTTTTTCGAGATTTTCCCTCAATTTCTTCAGGATTCCACCATCAGATCTTGGTTTCCTTATCATGGGACCACTTTTAGGATACTCTCTTTCCAACAAAAAAAGAATAATCAAAATCGGTTCATAAACGACGAAGTTATCCGCGGACATACATAAAAAAAATATATATATATTTGAGAAACCTCCTCCTTTTTTGAAGTCGGTTAAAAATGGCATTAACTTGAATGGACGTCTCTGCAACTGAAAATATATTGGGTGACTGTAAATTAGTTCCCGAAAAAAGGATGTGAATATCAGCCCACGAAACTGAACCACCTTTCCCAAGGAATATAGGTTTTAAATCGCTTTTCCATACAACTTGTGCGATCAGCTGATATGCCATGTCGAAAATATTTTTTGGAAATTCCATACAGGTTTCTAAGTGAAAGTTGTTCAGTTTCATGGTTAGAACCACCCCTTAAAGTTTCGCTAGCTAAAATTGCTTACACAAATGCAAAAAAAAAACGGAAATTTATCCAGGCATCCCATTTCCGATCTTTAAAAGGGTGTAAAACGTGGAATATGTCCCGCCATCTTAAACAAATCACCCGTTAAACTGAATGATGTCCACTAGAACACGTTCTCCCCACAAAGACGGAATCGATTGCCGCGCGACCATTAGCCTGCCTTTCAAAGATATCGGGCTCTTGTTTTCTTTACGTAAGCAAACTCCTTCAAAATAAATCAAATATCTATTTTTAGTTTCTATTTGTTTTTTTTTTGTTTTTTTTTTGGCCTGGACTTGAAACTCAATAAAAAAGCGACTATAATTGTCCCTTGAAATCTACTTAAAATTAATTAAAGAAATTATAATCTATTTCGTATGCAAAAAATTCTCAGAAAAGAATCCAAAGCTTACGCTTCAAGTATTAAAATATAATTTTACAAAAAATCTTTCGTGTTTATTAAAATTTATTCTTTAGTATTCCTTCAAATCTTTGTTAAATTCTAATAAAGTCGCATAGCTTGATAAGAACTTAAATATTCACGGAAAAATATTTTGTTGAAAAAAAAAGCTTCTTAAGTTTTAAATATCATCAACAAGGTTGATGCAAGGTTGTTTCCTTATATTTAAAGAAACAATTTTTGGATAGAGACCGCTTGAAAATTTAATATATTTTTTATGAAATTTTTTTATCCACCATATCAGTACTCCGAAGGATACTTAAATCGTGAAATTCAGCTTAGTTATTAACTGCAGTCGAAATGAAACCTTTTTGTTGATTTGACATACCATGACTTACCTATGCTATCTCTGGGTAAGAAACTGGCACGAGCGGAATTACGATCACACAAATTGCCATAATACAAGATTCTATTCTAAACTGTCACGATAAACTCTTCAAACTTCGAATGAAATTGGGAAAATTGTTAGTACGTATGTTTTATATCAGTATGGTTTCTATTGAAAAATGATGAAAACTAAAATACTCTTGTTTTAATCTCTATTTTATTTTTATTTCGGATCTTCACCGGGATATTTTTTTTTGAATTTTTATCAGCTTCCAGAATTTTAAAAATCTTAACTTCATCTATCATAAATAAAAGGATAAATCCTTGCTAACTGCATGAATGATGGATCAACGCACAGCTTAAACCCAGAGATGTAACATTTTAATTACTTTATTTATAATATGATGCAAGGCATTCAAAAAGAAAAGAATTTACAAAATTCCCGCACGGAGGAAACCGGTGAAAAGGAAATACGTGAGTCAATAGAATAGAATATAAAAAATATTTATTTCATAGGATATTCAGGATGTCACTTAAAAAATAGACGTGTGGCACTCGGGGACTGCCGCGGTAAAGCTATTGCATAGCATTTTCTATCAACTTATGCAATTATAATTAAAAGTAGCCCTCTACTTTTAATTATAATTTCATAAGTTGATACAAAATGCTATGTAAAAATTTCAAAAAAGTTTACCATTTTTTTTGTTTTTTACGGCCGCCATCTTGATTTTAAAATGGATGTTATTTTCGCAATCAGCACCCCCGAAAACCTATTAAACGACACCCATGACGGTTTTTTACAAAAAATACATGTCCGCCATCTTGGATTTCAAAATGGATGTCATTTTCGGAATCAGAACCCCCGAAAACCTATTAAACGACACCCATGTCGGTATGCCCGAAAATTTCATATCCGCCATCTTGGATTTTTGGTGGGGGGAATCGAGACGCTCCGGGCTTCGCCCTACGCGGAGTTCGGCCTTCGGCCTCACCTTTAGAATCTAAACTTGTATGGCGGCCATCTTGGATTTAGGGGGGGGGGGGACGCTCCGGGCTACGCCCTACGCGGAGCTCGGCCTTCGGCCTCGCCTCACCACTCCTTGTATGGCGGCCATCTTGGAAAATGGTGAAATCGAAAAACTGACCCGATATTCGGAATCATCGACCCCCAAACCCCCCCGATACCGATTTTCGTTCGGATCGGAGCAACTTCATTTTATTATTATTATATTATTATTATAATATTATTATTATTATTGTTGCACGCACACAAACACCGTGTCGAAGACTGCCGAACTGAAACGACGTTAGACGATGCACGGCCTTCAAGCCACACCTCCGTGCCCGTCGGAGTGGGGAGCGTTAGATTTTTTCGTTACGGAATTTCTGGATTCGGTCCCCGCGAAACGTTTCAAGATAATTATGACCAATGACAATGTTGACAAAGAAAATGTGTAAAAGTATGTCAAATGTGGCGTCAAGTTATTCTAGAATCACATGATACTCTGCCTACCCTGGCAGGGATTATAGGATTCCGTGTATTTATGTAGGTTTCTCTTAAAACGTTGAACGTTTAATAAGGTTATATCGGACATGTTTGTACAGTTGGTTCCTTAAGTTAAGTGACCACCAAAGATTATTTTCAGGTTTTCCAGGTTATGGCCGGTTTTGTCGAGTGGTAGTGATGCTGCCATTTGATCTATGGGCTCTGGGTTCAATTACCGGGTGGAGCAAACATTTGTGTAAAAAGTAGATGTTTTTCTTCGGGTCACGGGTGTTCTTACCTATCTTTTTGTATGTTTGATAATTAAAAAACTCACACTTGTCATTGCGGTCCTGTCCTCTGTGTACAATTAACTAAATAAATAAAATAACACATTAAATGACTCAAAGCTTATTGACGTTATAAACTCAAATAGATACTCATAAGTTAGCGTCCCGTTTCAAACTTTATAAGTTGCATTATTGATTCTCAACTAGCTTCAGTTTACTTGAGTTGTGCAGTTCTTTACAAGCGAACGAACTTCAGACTGTTCAAACATTCGTTAGGTACGAGTTACGAGTTTATCGGAGTTAGACAGTTTTTCCTATGCAAGGAAACTTGTCCTCAAGCATAATTTGTTGCATGTTTTATAGTTAAACTACTGTTTAATACACAGACAGACTTTATAGACTTAAAAATGGTCTCTAAATAGATAGGTACAATAACTGTGAAATAAAAAATGTTGTATAAGCCTGCGTTTCCGCCAGAGATGTGCGAGGGAAATGTGTCGTACGAGGATTTCTAGCTGTGTGGCTAGCGAGGTAAATGAAGCAAATCTATTGGTTCACATCCCTCGCTACGCATCGTCACACATCTCTGGTGGAAACGCAGCCTAACTCTGAAACGGCTATAGCTAAGAGCCATCTTGATTAGGTCAGCTTTTAAACAAAAAAATCGCTTTGAAGTCGGTCCATTTATCTAGGAGCTACGATGCCACAGACAAACACACAGATACACAGACTTACAGATACACACGCCATACTTATAACACCTATAAATTAACTTTTCCGCTAATGCTACGTAATGCTACTTTTCCACTACGCTACTTTTCGCGGTCACGAAGCTAGCTATATTATAATGTGTATTCATTCGCAAAGTTTTGTAAAATTTTCTCGAACGGTTCTTGAAAGATGACACCGCAGAATAACAACAAAGTGCACCTAATAGTGTGCACGTTGTCATAAAGTTTCAGTACAGAGTAGGTAAGCTCTCTTTAATACTTCACACTTCGCTTCAGATTGGAAATTTCGTCACATGGTAACACAAATACAAAATTAAATGTTCTATGCTATGGTTTGTTTTTCTCAGATTATCAGTAAATTTTAGGTATATTTTACTTTTTATGCTAATTTTTTGTTTGAGTTACATTTTAAAATGCAAAATCAATCATTTCGTTTAGATTCAAATGCATATTTTCATAATTGTTCCGCAGCTTAATCCATACTAAATAAATGCGAAAGTAACTCTGTCTGTCTGTCTGCCTGTCCGTCTTTCACGCCTAAACTACTAAACCGATTTTGATGAAATTTGGTACAGAGATAGATTAGAGCCTGGGAAAGGACATAGGCTACATTTTATTCCACAGTTGGGCACGATATAACCTGTAGTCCAAGCGGGCGGAGCCGCGGGTGGACAGCTAGTTTTCAATATTTGATTGCATCCGTAGGTAAAGCTTTAATATTAATATTTAAGATTTTGCATCATAATTAATATGGATAAGGATTTTTTTGTAATTTTTCATTACAATAAAATTTTCCGCTTTTGCACTTAGTAAGAGTTCGTTCAGTGTCGTGTAAATTACATTCAAAGGTTTATTTAAATCGTACCAAGTCTCTGTCTGCTCAAATGGAACAGTTACATCTATAGTATTTAAGAGATTCGACATATAGCCACCCAGCCAAATTGTGTTTCAATTTTTGTTTTTTTAAAAAAAGGCGTTTATTTTCAAAATGGATGGCAGTGGAATTAGAATTCTTTTAATTAAATGTTGATTTATTTCGTAAGTTTAACAAAACAGTAACGTTCTGAATCTGACGTAACTCCATTTACTTGACCATCGCTTTACCAAGAGCTTCAGGAAATGCCTCTCCACACAACAGCAAGATAAATCAAACATTCCCAGGCAGAACTAACATAAAAAGTTGTAAAAATAAGAGGGGAAACAAAGCGTGGTGGTAGTACACAAACAGTACAGTAGGTTTGGTCTAAAAAAAGGTAGCGTTGTAGCCCAATGGTTTTCGCTGATCTCAACCGATCAGTGATGTTAAGCAACGTACTGCAACGGTGTCTCTTGGGGGCGATTAAATTAAACAGCTTGATTCTTCTTCAATCACTGATATAATCAAAAAACAGTATTTTCTTCGTGACACAATCTTTTACCTTTTTAAACTTTGTATCATATCCACAGCTATAAACTAGACACCGCTTATTAAGTGCTATTGCACGCCTATGACCGAATTTACACTTCTTCCGCGAGCTTATTACAATGAATGGACAAAGATCAAACAATGAATTCACAAAGATCAAACACTGAATGGCGCAAGGCTAGATCTTCAATCATTTCGAATCATGACATCGAATACCATTTCAAACCTTTAAAATTGATATTCGAATTATCTTCTTCGAAATGACCGAATGAGAAAGAAGTTGCTATATGCCCGATCCTCCGTGAAGGTCTGCATACTACAGTACACAGAGGCAGAGAACCTGATAGGTGACCAAAGTGGCAATTTATCACGAGCGTTCCGTGCTTCCGAGGGCACGTTAAGCTGCCGGTCCCGGCTGTGGCCGGCAGTTCGGTCGTTAAAACCAAGTCAGAGGCCATTGTGCGGTTTGAAAACTCTGACACCAAGGTTAGCCAAGTTCCCCACATACTTGACTATACCTATACGATAAGAAGAAGGTCTAAAAAGTGTAGTACCTATTTTAAAAGTTATCATCAGGGATCCAAAGTCTTACATTGGCAAAAATATATTTTTAAGTATTACGATGCAGTGATTCCAGTTGGTAACAAGCCAGACTTGTAACCTAAAGGTTGCGGGTTCAAAGCCTGGTGCAGGTCTGTATCACTAAATTCATCTTTTCGGATTAGTGTACGGATTTCTAATTAATTATCACTTGCTCAGCAGTGAAGGAAAACATCGTGAGGAAACTCGGACGTCTAAGAAAATTCGTTTTCGGAAGACGAGCGTCCATAAACCCGCATTTGGCCAGCGTGGTGGACTATGTCCAAAATCCCCTTCATATTTCGAAGGGAGGCCCATGTCCCTCGGTGGAGACGTAAAAAAAATTAAAAGGATCTACAGTAATTCTTATAATGACAACATTTAACATATTTTTAAGTATTAAGTATTACTCTGCAGTGATATAGTCCTCTTAATAAAGAAGTTGTAGAGTGCGTGAGCTGGAAACTAAGCGATTTATTCAGAAAACTGTTCAGAGTGCTGCTTAAAGAGTAAACATACTAAAAGTCTCCCTATCTAGGGGGTGAGTCGGAGTAGTAATTATAAAGAATAAACGAACAAAAACAAAGTCCTGCACGAGAACAAACATTTGCTTCTCACACAAATATTTGCCTCTACCGGGAAACGAACCCGACCGTCTACACAAATGCCAGCGTTATTAATCTCTGAACCAACCACCATTAAACCAGTAATAAGTTAAATTATTAAACCAGTAGTCATTGTACATGCAGTCAGCTTTAAAATTAACTCAACCCCCTACAATAAGGGTAACTTTATTTCACGAAATTAGGTATTTAAACTTTTTTTGCATCTTGTTGCCGTTTTTCCAATTAAATAACGCTTCATCACATTTAAAAATCTTACCTTTTTTCGTAAATAAGTTCCTCCTTACGTGGGAGGGGATGAGGTAGCTCTGAAGCTGAATGTCCAGGAAAATTGCTATAAATGGCATCTTCACTGTACAATCCATGCCTCGCAGCGTAGTTACAAAAACCATGCGACGAAACGTCCAGAGCAATGTATTCCATTCCGCCCCACTAGTTATATGCTGATAAATGATTTTGGGTGATAAACTGTTGGAGCACTGCCTTTTTTGTTTGTCGAGTACTGTGATTTTGGCTAGCGAAATATGAGCGCGGCCGCGACGCGCGCACTGTTAATGACCCGTTGACATTTGGGAAAAATATCGTCGGAAGATTGTTTTGACGGATATACTTACATCTGTGTTTTATGTACACGAATGTGACGCTATTTCCGGGAGATGTTGTTATTTGTAAGTAACTAAAGGTCGCTCGCTTGTAACTTTTCTACCTATATGAAAATTTTACACGAAGCACGGAAATAGCTCTTTAATGGGGATGTTGACAGTGTTTGATTTAATTAATTATTGCATGTGAAACAAAAAATAATACTAGAAATATATTAATATTCGAAAACAGCAATAGAATTGGTTTATAAATGAACAATTTATTAGCATTTATACTATCGAAAAGACAAGCTATCTCATTTTGTGGGAAGAGCTAGCTATCTCGTTTTTACCTACGCAAACAAATGGCGGTGACGTCACGAGCCAGTAAGTGCATCTCTTTTTCGTTGTTTGACAGTTTCTACCTCTATTGAAATTTAATAGCTTGTAACTTTTTTATTTCTCAGTAGTTTTCAAAAATTATTTCGGTTTTGGGTTTTGGATTCAGTTCATTTTTAAGATAAACAAAAAAAAATTATTCAACATCCCTATTATGACTATACATTTTTATGTTAGGTATGTAGCGCAAAATCACATTTCAAGAACTAAAAATAATTTAAACAATCCGGTAAGTAATTTTGTTAGTTCAGAGAACAAAAAATTTGACTAGTAAGTCAGAAATGCAAATGAATCTTATTTTTGTTATTTCCTCGGCTATAGCATTGTAAAACGTTAAACAATATTTTTGCTTTCAGTAATGTGTAACTGGAGCTTCTCAAAACCCACTCATATTCTAAGTCGGCTTAAGTTATACACTACTTAACACACTTGCACTAAAAACACTGTCTTATTCCTTGTTTTCCTACATCATATGAACGAAAACTCCTTGTTTTGACGTTTCCAGAAATAAATTACATACGACCGATTATAGCTGTTGTGAGTAGATTCCATCATTTAAGTATTTGCTAAACTGTCCCTTACACCCTGTATGAAATGCTTTTTTAATTAGTTCTAAGGGGACTATGACCTGTTCCATCATATTTTGAAACTTTCATTAATTATACTGTTAAACATTTTTAACTCCTGACAAAAAAGAGGGGTTTTATAAGTTTGACGTGTGTATCTGTGTATCTGTATGTCTGTGTATGTGTGGCATCATAGCTCCCAAACGAATGGAGCGATTTTGATGCGGTTTTTGTCGTTTGAAATCTGACGTAATTGAGATGGTACATAGCTTTATTTTATGAGTATTGGTTCAGCCGTTTAATAATTATAAGCAATCGAATAGCGGGGGTATTAAAACTTTTTTAACCGTAGAGTTATCCAATTACCTAATCCTATGATATCTCCGTTACAGTCGTTAATGTAAATACTTTTATTAACTACCAGTATATAACAAAAGGTTGCCCAAAAGTAGCCAATGTATTTGTACAAAAATAGCGTGCCATTGTATTCAGTTAATGCGAGTATTCGATTTCGGACTCGAAGCCCCATTAGTTTGGTTCGACTATAATCTGAGCAGCAGTGGATAGTAAATACGACTTCTGTAGAGATGTGACTTTAGGAGACGGAAAGTTGTAAAGTCTGTCTATGACAAAATCAGATCATGTATAGTATAATACGGCTAAAGGTAGGTCTGAACCTAAACTTAAGATCAGTCGGCTAAATTAGATAAACGCTCAGTTACGGAAACAACCATTAAATTAATGCTACTTTAAATATCTTGTTGACAAAAATAACGTTGAACGATAGGCATGCGTTAAGTAATAATACAAATGTTTATTTATTGAAAAAAACTAGTTCATACAGTAAGCATCTTAAGATGTGAAAGTGGGCTCACGTTCCACATTACTTACGACACTTGTATCGTTAATCATAAGTTCATGGTGGTCCCATATCTCGTACCTAACGAGTAGAAATGTTACCGAAATCTGGGTGTATTTTCTGTAAATACATACTCCTTACGAGCGAATATAATTAACACCAACCACTCCAAAACTCAAAATAGGTACATCCCAGCAACCTCACAGAAACATCTCTTTCAAAGAAGGATATAAAAGCTAAACACATAAAAGCAACATTTGAACACAGCACGCGTTGAATAGGCAAAGAGACAAACTAAATTAGGCCCTGTAGGCTGTAAACTCTACTCACTGAAATTCAGTTACAACGTGACTAACATAAAAAGGTAGAAGGTAGTGTATGTTGATTCCTCTGGGACTGTCTATTATTGCTTATTCTATGACGAGGGCTTCGCTGTGGCGAATGTTTTTGTGCGATGAGTGTGCCAGTGAAACATTAGATACAGTTTATTAGGTCTCTTTTTGTAGAGTAAGGTTCTAAGCAGATTAGCTGCGTTATGTGAAAGTTTTGTTTTTGTTTTGAAACTTACAGAATCCTGCATAGCGCGGCCCGCGACACACTTGCGCGTCTCGCTACTCAGATGACGGTGAAATTGATTGCGCGGGGGATTTCGCAGACACCTTTCAAACCTTGATTTGTCAAATTAAAAATTGGTCAACACCTAAAATGGCGCGTACGCTAGTTTGGCATAGTCATTTCAACAATTTTTTTGACATTTGACCGCGTTTTTCTCACTTTCTGCTTGAGCTGCAATATCCTATCTAAAATCGCACCTACTAAAATTACACAAAAAGTGGTTTTTAAAATATGAGCCAACACTAGAACTGCAGATGGATTGGCTTAGACTAATTCAAATCGCTGAACTTTGTTTGTGTTTGTTATTGAACCCTGGTTTTTGCCAGGGGTTAAAAATAAAACAGAAATATACAGAATCAAAAAGGAAACAAGTAACAAAATATAACAAAACCTTAAATGGAACACCCCCTTCCTTCCAAATCACGACTCCGTGACCAATCCGAACTCAAACTTCCAATAATCAGAAACTGCAAAAACTTTTCAAATAAAACGTTGCTACGATATCATTACCGCTGCAGAAATAAAAGATGTCTCGTCAAAATCCTTATTGCAAAGCTTTAAGGTGTAAATTTGCATGTCAAATATACTTGTCAAACGCAGAAAGGGTTGTTGAGGTTTCGTTCTAAAGATGGAAGCATTTTAAACTTGTAAAGCTAAGGTTCGCAATCAGATAAAGTAAGAATAAAGTTTTTGAAATAAAATTGATTGCAAGAGTTTGGAATATCGAGTTGACAACGAACCATTTGCAATAAAGTTTTAGGTTCGTAGTTACTGAAATAGAACATGGTGCCATATTTTTAATCCCTGACAAAAGAAGAGGGGTGTTATAAGTTTGACTTGTGTATCTTTGTGTCTTATGTAACTATAAACAATTTATTTTTAAAAAAAAGTACAAAAACGCATCCGCAACAGGCTTCGTCATAACTAAATGTATTTGTGTCTGTGTAACTGTGTCTGACTGCGGCATCGCAGGACCTAAACGAATGGACCGATCTCGATGCGGTTTTGATTGTTTGAAAGCTGATGTATCAAGATTGTTCTTAGCTATCATTGTTGAAAATTGGTTCAGCTATTCCAGAGTTATAAGCAATCGAATGCCGTGGGTGATACATTTTAAATTTTAGAGTTAAATTCCCTTTTTGCAATTGCAACCTACTGCAATAGTTCTCGATCACGCCACATTAAAAAAAAACTGCATTTAAATCGGTCCAGTCTCTTAGGAGCTACGATGCCATAGACAGACACACAAATGACACAGATACAGACGTCAAACTTGTAACACCTCTCTTTTCCACCGTGATCGGTTGAGAATAACACCACCCCATCTCTTTCCGTGGGTGTCGTAAGAGGCGACTAAGGAAACACAAATGAGACCTGCCTCCTAGTAATCCATCCCAGGCAACGAAACTTCATTTTTTTCTGAATCTGAGGTGTCGTCATGGTCTCATGCGGTGTGGTAGGCTCTGAAAAGGACTGTCTGGTCCGCGACCACCCTCCTACCAAAGTCCGACGCCAAACAGCTTACTGTGTTCCGTCGGTGCGTGGGGGTACAAGTGCTTTTATAGGAATTTTCTAACTCGCTCCATCGTCGACCTCATCTTTGACCTTATGGTCAAGATTAAGGTCAAGAGTTAACCCATCTTATAATAAAAAAATAAACTCTCTAGTTTGGTGCAAATGTCACACTTTGCGAACCATTATGTCCGATAATACATGCTTGTCTAAATTTCAGCTGAAAATTCTCTCTCACCTGTTGATCACGTGATAGAATGTGTTCACAGACCTATTAATTGGTGAATATTGCAATTACAGTAGAATCTCACTAATTCGGTACTTCAATAGACCGAAACGTCCAATAATCTGGCACCCTCACCTCTCCCAACGTCAGACCTCAATTAATGATTATTTTAAAACCATGTAATAAGTAAACTATGAGATGTTTTACAGTTATAAAAAAAAAAAAACATGTGGAACATGGACATTCATTGCATTCCCTTTATGAAATGCTTTTTTTATTTACTGTGTTTTTTTCTATAAAATCCAGTAATTGGAACATTCCAATAATCCGGCACCCTCTAGTTTTTAATATATTTTTTTATAAGATGGGTTAACTCTTGACCTCAATCTTGACCATAAAGGTCAAAGATGAGGTCGACGATGGAGCGAGTTAACCCAGAAAATGCCTATAAAGAAAAATCAATATAATATTGCCGGATTAGTGAGATTCTATTGTATAGTTTTAATTCAGAATTACATTTAAGGACAAATCTTCATATCATACTATACTACTCCGCCGTTTCTGTCTGTATGTCTGTCTGAACGCAAAAAAATCATAAACTACTAAACGGATTTTCATACGAATTTTACCAATGGACGGAGTGATTCAAGAGGAAGGTTTACATGTATAATTCATTCCCGAAATTCTCACGGGAACGAAGTCCCAGGTGGGAAGCTAGTTATAAATAAAAATGAATCGCTAAATGTGTTGCTACGAGCAAAACTCGAGGAAGGCTGGTTCAGTAAGTAATGTAAATAAAAATCTGTTTAGTAATTTTATGTTCTGTGTGTAAAATAAAGAACTAAAAGGTCAACTTAAGGCAATTCGACTGGAACAATTCATACGAAAACGAAATTACGTGCGGAAAGCCAAATAAAAAGCTGTTACTCCGAACAAAATATTGTAACACAGAAAACTATAAAAGAATTAATAATAACACTTACACTAAACATCTGCATGTATGTATTTATTTTTTATTTTACAACTTGCAGCCCACTCGGGACTTCGTTCCCGTGGGAATTCCTAAAAAATTATGTAGCCTATGTTACTCAGGAATAATGAAACATTCTAATGGTGAAAGAATTTTTAAACTCGGTCCAGTAGTTTTTAAGTTTATTCGTTACATACAAAAATTCAAATCTTTTCTATTTATAATATTAGTATAGATGATGACAAGTACACAGTAATGTGAAGTTTATAAAGGCGAACTTATATCTTTTCGAATGAAAATTGACCAACCACCAAGGCAAAGTTATCCAAGCCGCGGTATAAAACATTGGATGGGTAAACTCATGGTAAACTTACCTTATGAAAGTTTGAGCGTTGAATATACAAACGCGTTACCATTTCTAAGCTGATACGTAAGAAATTGCAGCTATTTTCGACGTGGAGAAAGTGTTCTATTATATTTTAACCCCCGACAAAGGAAGAGGGGTGTCACAAATTTGACATGTGTATCTGTCTATCTGTATGTCTGTGTATCTGTGTGTCTCGAGGAAGAGACTTGCTCGGTCAAACAGTGGTGTGTTGCCGTAGCTTAGCCCGCCCGCAGATGGGCGGCGAAGTTGCGTGACTTCTGAAATTTTCTCGCTTCATGAGAAAATTTGTCCCTTCACGAGAAAATTTGTCCCCACCGGGAGGGATGTGGAGATTCTATACCTCTCACATGGTTTACCTCTCTAGAATGCCTTTTGCTAAAGATTCTGTAATCGAAATCAATTCACTTGCTTATTATTACGTTTTGACTGAGATCTTTCGTGGCTTCACTTTAGCGTAGTTGTTTCTTTAAATTAAATATTTAAAAGTCAATTCCTCTTTTGCCCTCTCACTATCCTCCTGTCTACCGTTCTCGCTATAGTAGTTACGTGGTTTTGCAGTAAAGATTGGCTTTATTAGCCATCTCCGGGCGCACGAACTTTAAAACCATAAAGTACCATTTCATTTATTTGAAATTGTACTAGTAATTGTTAAGTAATAAAAACTCATTGATGCTATTAAAAATACTGGGATTAAAGTAATAACTCTAAAATAAATACCTAAAAAATGTTTCAACCCCGACATCTATTGCATCTAACTTAAAAACGGTTGAATCAATTTTATAAGAACAAAGATAAGAACCATTTCAACCTTTTTTTTGTCCGGGATCGACAGACATTTATTAGACCCTAAGTAACAACTCAATCAATATACTTGCTAATTTCAAAGCTCTGTCCCTTTTTTATATTTAAATCGGATCAGGACAAGAAATTAAATAACCAAGGTTTGCCCAAGCTGCCGCAGCTGACCAACGTGTTAATGTCATTAAATTTTGGCGTTCCGTAGCAGAAATTACATTAGTTTTCGAAATTTTAACAAATTTGCTTTACCAAAGTAGCTGTTGAATATTACGGTATAGCACAGAAATGCAATAGAATTTTTTCAAATTAAATAAATAAAAATAAAAATAAACCACTTTTAGATCGCTATTTGTTGTAGGGTACGAGACGAAGGGTCCTCAACTCAGCTATATGTTGCGACTCGGGAGTCAGCCACAACACTGGTTTTCAGTGATTTCCAAAACCAGTGACGGACGAACCCGTTGACGAGACAGACATGGTAGTGCGTTTGGGCGTCCGAAAGAAGAAAGGGGCAGGTGAAATGAGCTGAAGCTTTTGAGTACACTCTCATTCTATGCCACACAAAGACGAATCCATAACCCAAGATTGACTGAGCAGATAAAATAAAATTGTACGTGCAGGGGCGTATGAGTTCTGTAAACTTCGTTTATATTCAAATGTTATTGCCGGCACGGTTCTGCCTACTCGAGCGATATTGAGTTTATTCCAAGAATACTTTATTTTGGACAACTAGGCACTTTCTGGGCTGTTTTGGTGCGGATGTTTGGAGAGTTCATTCGTTTCAAGGTCAGAGTTTGAGGTCAAGGATAACTTTGGCTTTTTTGAAACATACAGCAGATAAAGAGTTAAATCATCAGAATCGTTTTCATTGATGCATTGTCCCGGAAATTATCACCATAAAAATCTTTACTTTTGATTTTTTTAAGGTAAAATATTTTATGGTTTTATAAGGTTTAAGGTATAATCTTTGTATTTTTAAGCGACTTCAAAAAAGGAGCAGGTTCTATGTTCGACTATACAGGGTGTAAAGGACAGCTTAGCAAATACTTAAATGGTGTAATCAACCCATAACTATCATCAGCTATAAGTAATTATTTTTTCCCGGAAACGTCATGATAAGGAGTCTTCATTATTTACCTACTTTGGCGCTACGCAACGTATCGTGATACCGCGTCCCGCGCGCGATCCCCCTGCGTAGCGATGCTATCGGAGTGCGACGTACATTGCTGGTTTTCGGGTTTTACTTAGTTATTATTGTTTTTTATTGCAAAATAGAGTGTATTCTATTAAATAATAAAAAATGTACGCAGAAAAAATTTAAAAAAACATGAAAAAAAAGAAAATTTTCCAGAGTAAAATTCCACTGGAAAATCACTCAGAATGATTGTCTGAGTCCAGGGTTTCAGTTTTTGCTAATCTGTATTTTACACCCTGTATGTATATTTTTATGTATGTTTACCGATTTCTCTACCAATTATGAACCGATTTTGAAATTTCTTTTTTTGTTCAAAAGAGTACTCCAGAGGTGGTCCCATATAAATTTTATCGAAAATGATTCAGCACTTTTAAAAAAATCAATAAAAACAAAAACTACTAGAAACCAGGACGTCATCTAAATAAATGAGTGACATTTACGTTTGTGGTTATCTGCTAATAGGAGCAGTCTGCAAAAAATACTAGTTATCTATTTTGTGCGAACTGTTGTTGGGATTGAAGTCGGTGACTCATACGTTTTTTTAACGTGGAAAATTATTTAAGGTTATTATTTCCGCGCGACATGATTTCTATTCCACTTTTACACATTGTATAAAGAGTATTTTTAACGGCTGGGGTGTGGTCGAGTCGTAATAGCGCTGCTTCTTGATCAACTGGTTTTGGGTTCGATTCCCAGTCAGAGCAAACATTTGCGTAAAAAGCAAATGTTTGTTCTCAGGTCATGATGGTTTGTGTCTTTCTTTATGTAGGTTCCAAGGGACCCACGATACAAGGGAAAACTTTAGTGTGGGCCTTTGAGTGTGTAGCGTTTATTTATTTTATTAAGTTGAATTTTAGATCACACATCTTGGCCATTTTGCCATAATCTCTCTCTTAGATCAATCACTGACTACACCTAAAGTCCATGCCTTGAATAGCAGCTCGAGCATGATGTGATCGCGCGCGGAATGGGCCGCGGTCCTATGTCAAAATGTGAACATTGACAACGCCAGAGGGCCAGCAAGCCTTTGCGCGGGGCCCTGGCGCACTCAAAGTGAAGTTTCACCGTCAGCCGAGTCGCTTGCCGCACGACCTTGTCGCGCATCATGCTAGAGCTGTAGGTATTTGTAGATAGACAATATACTATGAAGCAGGTGTATCTAGAGATAACTGAATACACCCTGTAAGGGGACAGCTTAGCAAATACTTTAATGGTAACATTTACTGAACTAAAAATAAACTATAAGAAATTGTTTTTCCCGGAATTTAGGTTTAATAATAAGCTATTTTGGCACTACGTAATGTACACATAGCAGCACATCAAGCTGTGTATGTTGACCTTGACGTCGCCCTTATTTTGCTAGTAATAGCACCGGCTTTCGTAGTGTAAACGGGTGATCTGATATGCTCTTGTCTGTACGTGCCGCGTCACTATGAAAATGCGATGTTCAATGCTGATTTTCGTGTTTTAAGCTGTTATTATTGTATTTTCATCCTGGTAGAAATTAAACCGTTATTAAAAAAAAACAGAATAATAAATTATGCTTCCATGCTGGACTGGAAGTGAAAGAAAAACATAGAATGTGCCAGCTACTCTTCCCGGTTACACAGTAAAAGTTTTTAAGAGGGATGCGAGGGTTTTGCTGTATAATGGGCGAAAGGCTAACCACCTCTCACTATTATACAACTTGTTCCATCTGACAACCCTCACAATTTGTGTCAAACATGGCATCTAGTGGTTCTAGAATCACTGATGTCCTGCCTACCCCGTTAGGGATTACAGACGTGAGCGTATGTATATATGTAATAAATTATTCAAAATATATTTTATTTTTTCGCCTGAATAAAGGGTTTTAGTTTTTGCTAACCCTAAATTGACTGAATTTAGGGTATTAGTTTTTGTTAAGCTGGCCTTGCACCCTGTATAAACGGCATACCAATCCGACGTGGGTTCGCTACTTTGATGACGGTCGAATACTTACCTGTAACAAATTGGATGAGTCGTATTATTTAGGGTACTTTTTTACTAGCAAATTTACAGTGTATGGTAAAGTGGGGCACAGTGAAACTCAAACAAACTTATTTAGAACGAATAAAAAAAAATCCCTTAAGTCGGGGGCTGGAGTAGAGGAAATGTACCAGCCCATCTAGCTAGATTTACTATGCTGTGATGGAATCCTTTTGGAGAGTACACGATCCGATCGCGGGTATTCGGCCGAAAGCCAAAGTGCTCACTATGCAGAGTCGTGTACGACTGTTGTTCCCAATATTCCCGGTTCCCCAGGATTTCCAGTGCATACGAATTTAAATCGAATGAACCTAAGTAAAATCGCTGACAACTTCAATACCGCGTTGTAGAAGACAGCCAGCGCCATCTAGCGGTTCAGAAAAGAACTAATCGTATCTTGAAAGTATTGGCCCAAGTAAAACGGCGGATAACTTTAATACCGCGTTGTAGAAAACAGCCAGCGCCATCTAGCGGTTCAGAAAGGCACTATTTCTTGTTCATGTTGTTACAGATTTTGATATTAAAAAAAGATACGTTCCAAAAAAATTTAATTGCGAAAAGTTGTGAGTTTAGGTGTTTGTATGTTTTTTACTTCTTCACGCTCAAATATTAATAACAATGATAGCGTTTCAAAAGGTATCTCATTAATTGCATAACGTAGTGACCTATATTGGTAGAGTTTTTATGGAAGGTGGTAAAAAAAACTATGAAACTTTTTTTCGATTAAGGCTGCAATAATATGTGAAAATTGAATAAATCACGTCGTCAGAAATCGTTAAATCTGAAACGTGCCTGTACCTTCGTAATTTCAATTTATCTATCTGAAAATATCTGCCAGATATAACCTTTTCCATGGTCAATACAGAACATGCATTTAAATAACTTCAACTTTTTATTTTTCGTTTATCTGTGCGAATTTTTTCTGGCAGATTAAATATTTTAGGACAATTTAGATATAAAGGTGCAAGATACACTTTAGCAAAAACTGAAACCCTGAGTTCAGACCATCATTTTGAATATATTTCTAAGCTGTGCTGTGTTGAATATATTTCTTAAAGAAATAAGCTGTGCATTTTGTGTTCGTTTTTCTATTTGTCTGTAATATTTGTTATTTTTCCTGTGTACAATAAACTGTTAAAATAAATAAATAAATAAATATTTTTGTGGAATTTTTCTTAGGAAAATTTTCGATCCTTTTTAGATTTTTAAATATTAATTGCTTTAAAATTGAAACGTTTATTTAAAAACACTCCATTTTGCAATAAAAAACAATAAAAACATCGAAAAACACAAAAACCAGCGATATACATCGTATTCTCATGGCAAGTTCGCGGTACGTCAAAAAATCTAAACAACGATGACTCCTTAAATTGACGTTTCCGGGAAAAACAAATTACTATAACGGAGACTCTGTTTCCTAAGTTGTCCCTTATAGCCTGTATTATATCTAAATTAATTATTTAATACCGGAAAGCTATTACGGTGACTTTCAATTAGTTAGCGAAACTATCGGAGTTATTCTATAAAACTGAACAACTAGAATATCTCCGAGGGTTTTTTTTTTCATATTTCAACCTAGTCGGCTGTATCACGTATTAACTTTTCGCTAGTTAATTTAAAGTTAACCAATATCATTAAAATTTTAACTAGTCCCAAACTAATCATTGTGCGATCTAAATTACGGCCGGTAAGGCAATGTAGTTAATTAAGGTTGTATCTGAAAGCCAATCTATACCTCGACCGCAGGCTGTGAAAATATCACTAGAATCAACAGTTGGGTGAAATTGAATCGATGTAGCTGACAGCTATAACAATGCGTAGGAATACATAAATGGAATGATAAAAAAATGTAACAATCAAAGGCCCACAGTAAGGTTCTCCCTTATATCGTGGGTCCCTTGGAACATACACAAAGACAGACATGAACATCTATGACCCATTAACACTTCAATGCTATGACCCAAGAACAACATCTGATTTTTACACAAATATTTGTCCCAACTGGAAATCAAGAGGCAACGCTACTACCACTCGACCAAATCGGCCGTCAATTTAATAAGTTAGTTTCTAAGAGGTCGATTCTCCCTATGAAACTGAACAAGTATCCACAAGGTAGTAAATTCTGAATTATTTATACAGTTTTCCATAGAGAATGGATGAAATAATCCCTTTGAGTATGTAGTATTTGTTATAAATTATCCACAAATTAATAATAGTAATGTAATTATCTATCTTACAGTTTTTTTTTCTTTCCGTAACGTAGTGATTTAAATTATCTTTGCTTGTAGTGATTTAAATTCTCTTTGCTTTCCGTTAAGGCGTGGTATTTTTTTTTAAAGATTTTGGCATATTGCCGTTTAGATAGAAAACTCAAGA
This sequence comes from Aproaerema taeniolella, assembly GCA_949987775.1. NCBI lineage: Eukaryota > Metazoa > Arthropoda > Insecta > Lepidoptera > Gelechiidae > Aproaerema > Aproaerema taeniolella. The sequence continues at coordinate 14,352,794 of OX465260.1, forward strand.
TTTGCCTTTCATTTGCTTTCGTTTAAATGAACATTTTGAGTGGAAGAAATCACCTATAAAGAAATAGAAAAGAACTAATCGTATCTTGAAAGTATTGGCCCAAGTAAAACGGCGGATAACTTTAATACCGCGTTGTAGAAAACAGCCAGCGCCATCTAGCGGTTCAGAAAGGCACTATTTCTTGTTCATGTTGTTACAGATTTTGATATTAAAAAAACATACGTTCCAAAAACATTATAAGAGCGAAAAGTTGTGAGTTTAGGTGTTTGTAATGAAAAAAAATTCATTTTTTTTTCTAAAAGATTTGGCATATTGCCAAAGTACTAAGTCCATGATATTGCCTTTTACAATAATGGACTTCATTAATATTTAACCTATTTTTTCTATGTCTATGCACACAGCCAACAAATTTGCTAACATGGGGTGTGTGCCTATGCAAGTAAAATATCAAATAAGTAAAATAAGTAAAATATCACTGTCAGCGGTAGACATAGAAGTGGTTCCATAAAAGTGTTCTACAAGTGCTCGAAAATCGTCGAGCGGTGAACCTTGCTGATCAACGGACGAGGCGTGGTTCCATAAAAGTGTTCCACAAGTGCTCCAAAATCGTCGAGCGGTGAACCTTGCTGATCAACGGACGAGGCGTGGTTCCATAAAAGTGTTCCGCAAGTGCTCCAAAATTGTCGAGCGGTGAACCTTGCTGATCAACGGACGAGGCTCTGATGAACTACGACCATAGACATAGAAAAAATAAGTTAAACTACGACCCGTAAAAAGTTTCTCTACTTGATGTTGGCGACTTCGCCATTTTGTATACAAATAATTTTCATTAAAACACTCAAGACACTGTCAAAGTAACGATACTGTGGACGCCATTTTTAAGAGAATTGAATTTAACAAAAGCCTGTACTGAAGTGAACATTTATATAAATTTACAGTGTTAAACGTAGTTTTTCTCAACTAAAAACCATGTTTTCAGAAATACAAACGGTTTTTCTAGTGTCTATCAACATCGTTCAAATGGTATCACTTCTTTTTCTAGTATTTCCCTTTTATGACTCATTTGCCTTATCAAGGGAGGTCAGACAAATCCGCAATAAGTTTTTCACAGATCCTACTATAAGGTGTATTGGAATCCTATACCTCACCATGATTGTTTTCTTTGGCATCTTAGCCCCCATGAAAAAACTAAATGAATTAAACTTACCAAGAAGCATGAGACAAAGTCAAACTGCTCGTGAAAAACTACTCAGAATAATTGAAAACACAAATGCAACGAGAAATTATTTACTTGGAGGTTTCTCACTGTTTTTGATTTTAGTAATTACAAGACTTTTTGATTTTGTTTTGTTCTCATCAAAACTTGAAGAATTTTCAATTTTGATGGCTAATTATAATATAGTTGATATCACAGACACTGCAGTTTTTGAACAAGCACAGATAATGTCAAAAGAACCCGCTATGATACCTATTGAAGATCTGCCAGAAAATGCAAAACTTCGGTTAGTTTCAGAAGGTCCATCAAGCGAGGAAGATTTAGATGAATTTTGGCCAACTAAAACTTCCCACCTCGATGAAAGTGATATTATCCGACTAAAAACATTTCTTAAAAATATAGAAATTGAAAAAGAAGAAAAAGTCACAGAGGCTAAACAGACTCAAACACCAGAGAAGAAAACATGTGAAAATAAGAATAAAATCAATTCAGGAGCAAGGGAAGATCCTACTACGACTAAAAAGTTAAATAAAGTGGAAGAAGAGAGGATTGGTGAAAATACCAATAGGCAGTCTCAACAAGGTTTTAAAAATACATCTAAAGAAGAGCAAAAGCAACAATCGCATGCGGATAAAAAAACTGACGATACCAACTTGGAAAAAGAAACTAAACGCGTAAAGAAAAGAAGACAACTAAAATGATGATACTGCTCAGTATATTTGTTGGATCTCTCATAATTTTTCAATTACTTTTTGATGGCATCTTTCTAATATCAGTATTTAAACCTGGAGCTGAAAAGTTATATATCAGATTTCTTTGTGATAAGATTCAAGAGTTTTCTTCAAAATTCTCTGCGGTAAATATAATCAGTGTTCTTGTTAATTCATTTTTAGATGTCGAACTAACGCTTGAAAACATAATTTTAGTTGAAGTTGTATGTTTGCATGTTACAATGGCTGTATACTTATTAATTTTGCTAGAACGAATGTTTGGAATGTAATTGTTGTAAGTGGATTTTTAAATAAATTTAAAAGCTAGTAATAAAAATTCCATATTTATCTTCTATTGCTGTGTATCTTCTTTTAAAACGTTATTGTGTCACCTTTGCTATAAGTTTAGAAAAATTGTTTTATCTGTGTGTCTGTCTGTGGCATCGTAGCTTCTTTTGTTTGAAAGCTAACGTTATCGAGATGATTCTTAGCTATATTTTATCAAAATTAGTTCAGCCGTTTAAGAGGGTGTTTATTATTCTCGATGTATCGGGGGTGATGCACTTTTTTAAAAATTTTAGAGTTATCCTTTTTTACAGATAAAAAAATATATATTTGAAACAAAAAAATATTTCAAAATAACTGTACAACAGCAGGCCGAGTACGATAGTGACAGCGCCGCGACAAAACCGCAGTCCTATGTCAAAATGTCAACATTGACAACGCCATAGGGCGAGCAAGCCTTTGCGCGGGACCCTTGCGCAATCAAAGTGAAGTTTCCGCGTGAGCCGAGCGCGAGTTTGTCGTTATCGTGCTAGAGCTGCTGTATTGATTCAGTGCAATTAGTTTTCTTTTATCCATCAGGATAGGTAAAGGATGCAGCAATATAGCCAAATAATTTTAGGTATTTCCTTTAAATTAATGTCTTTATTATAATGCAGATAAAAGAAAGCCAAATCCGTGAAAGCAATATGCTAAACATTTTATATTGTTCATAAGTTTCAAATCCATTTTTGATGTCAAATCCGTGATGTACTTCTTTGTTTATGACAAGAACAATGAAATAAAATGAAGTGCTGGTTTTTATCTTGTTTTAGAAAAAGATTTTTTTGTCAAACTCAAAGTCAAAACCACATCAAGCAAATAAACATGTTACAACCACACCAAATCAATAACATCCCAAATATGGAATAACTAATACATAAATTAAATACATCTGTTTATTATAGACCCCTACAATGTTGTGAATTATCAACGAAATAACCTGTAATTTGTACCGGAAAATGTTTTTAATATAGATCAGATCAACAAAACAGAAAAATGGTTGTCATAACTTCAAAAGGTAATGTGAACTTGGAGGATTGCGGTGGAATGATTTTGTCTTGCCTGCTCCTATTGCAAATGGCTCTAGTCCTAATAATGCTAAATCCTGTCCATGACATCACCAAGATGGTTCGCTGCATTACCAAATCCATGAAACGCTACAAAAGTTACTATTTCCTAACATTTCTTGGTTACTTCGCTTGTGTTGTTTATTTTGGTATGTTCATCCCCCTTCAAAATATTCACCAGCTCATTTTCGGAGGCGAGGTAGATCGCATGAAGAAGGTTATGTTGATAAACACAGTAGAAAAGAATTACATAGTAGCTGGTTTTTCACTTTTCCTCCTTGTGGTACTGTACGGGATTAAATCATTACTAAATTATACAGCAAATCTGATCACAATTGCGGAAGAAGTGAAAATGAGTCATATGAAATTTGAAAATGCAAAGAAGAAGTTAAAACAAGATTATACGTCTGTTCTTCCTAGCTTGCTACAAGTTAAAAGGTCAATATCGTATGAAACTATATTATTTAGTAATGAGATTAAAGATCAATTAAAGAGGATGCTGAAGAATTTACAAACGTCAACATTTAATAGAACAGAAGACATAGACAATATTTTGCAACGGTTCACTTCTCCAGACTATTCGGTTAAACCGATAACAGCTCCCAAACTTAGTGTTAACCAAAGCAACAGATTGAATAAGCCCCTACGTCATTCTGAAACTGTCGGTAACCGTTTGAAAAATAATGACAGATTTCGTTAACATATTCATCATAAAAAGTGAAATATTAAACTGGACAACACAAAACTGTCTTAAGTTTATAGACTAGCACCAGAAATGCAAGCCAGCATTTCTGGCTATACCTATCAATTTATCAACATATTTCAACCACAAGCTGATAATGAAATACAAAATAAACTACATATTTACAACTGTAATTACCTACCATGATTTTATTTTTATATGCTAAAAATAACCACTTGGATCCTTTCAAATTGTAGAAAAACCTCCATTTAGTTTTATTATTTACTAGAAAATTTATATTTTAGGCCTTGTGCGTCAAGCATAAAGCGTGACTAAAATAAAGGTTTTCCCAAAAAAATTGACGATCATATAATTAAAATATTTTGATCGTTTTTTTTTGGCGAAAAGTAGGTTTCATGCTATCAAGATATGATTGGCGCCTGTATGTTAGAAATTGCCACTAAAAAAAACTCAATTTATATAATAATGATGACTGTTATATGTAAAAATGACCAGTTTTTCTTATAAACACAAAAAAGTTTTCTTTGCGCCACCAAAAACAAAACCCAAAAACAAGTTTCGGTGCGAAACGGAACATGCGTCGAGAGTCTTTGGCACAGATTCAAAATGGCTGCCTCGGCGCCAGTCGACGGCATCAGGTAGTCAGCTAGTCTGAGGTCGGAATTAATGTACTGTAGTTTAAATTTAGCGTCGTACGCTAAAATAGGATCAAGAAGCTTTTAAGCCTAACGTTTTGATAGCATTTTGATGCAGATTAATTTATTCAAAAGGTTCTCTTTGTGTATGTCAGTTATGTTTTTTTTTATCACATTGATGAACTCTTTTATCCATACTAAGATTATAAATGCGAAAGTAACTCTGTCTGTCTGTCCGTCTTTCACGCCTAAAATACTGAACCGATTTTGATAAAATTTGGTTCAGAGATAGATTAGAGCCTGGGAAAGGACATAGGCTACATTTTATCTCACAGTTGGGCACGATATGACCTGTAGTTTACGCGGGCGGAGTCACGGGCGAAAAGCTAGTAATATTATAATCCTACCTAACCTAACCTTAGTATTTATTTGAATTGACTTTAATCCCAATGAATTTAGAGTCATCAATCACTAACAACCACGAGATGCTCTGCTTACCCCGTCAGGGATCATAGGCGTGAGTTTATCTAAGATGATTAAATAAACAAAAAAACTGTATACTCATTAGGGCAGCTCGCACACAAAATGATATTCTCGATATAAAAGTTTACTAAAGGTTTAAATCTTTCTATGTGTGTTCTGTTTGAATACCTAATCATCAGTTGGTAACTTTACCCAAGAACGTTTGTCTAAAACAACAGACCTCAACCTATTGTCATCCAGAATTATCTTCCGTAGTTTTAAGCGCTAAAGTTTCTATTTAATATTTATCCTACGCATTGCAGGGGCGCCCCCTGGGAATCTTTGGGTCACCACAAATAGGTATTTCAGGTTTCTTTACACAATCCCCGGCTTGATACTGGCCTGCTTTGGTAATTATAAATGGGCTCATGTCGGCAATGAATTTTATATACATCTCTGTATCCGTTCCTACAATTTTGATAAGGTTTGGAATTGAAGTTAGTTGGGAGATATGAGATGTTTTGTTTTACATCCTGAATGTAAGTTATTTTTTGTAACGCATTTCTTTAGAAGATTTATAAATCTGAAGTAAAAAAAAACTGTTTAGTTACCAAACTTATAAACTGAATTTAATCAATCCAGCAATATGAGATTAAATTTAATGCTTTGAAAAATATCGTCTAAAGTTGTGATTTGGCCAATGTCTTATATTTTATTCAAAACTAAAACATGACGAAGTCACCAACCGACTGTTTGCCGCGGTCCAGTGGCGCCACCACCTGATTTAAAATTTCTTAAAATCCAAGACAAAAATGGAAAATCTAAGACTGGAAAATTGTTCTCCTATAAGATAAGATTGTTTCATAGTATATGTATAAATAGGTTATTGTACAGTCTTTTCGTAACCTATCAAACGAAATTTGGTGGCCACCATTCTTTACGGAGCCTCGACCGTTGATCTGCAGGGTGCACCGCTAGCAGGTAAAAATGACGATAATGTTATGACACACCTCATGATGAGGTTGTCCACAGAACATTAGTGCAAAATAAAGCGCTTGTCTATCTATCTAACTACTTCAAGAGATTGTATCAAATATTTCGCAAGTATTGTGAACTGAACACCCCTTATAAAGTTGTAAGGTCATTGCCCCCGGGTTACGCAGTGCGGGAAAATGGGAAAATGCAGCTGTGAGTAGGGTCATAGTCGCATTACTAAAATTATGTCCGTGCTCAATGGGGCGAGAAGACTAAATGACAACGGAAATTATACTTTGTGTATTTGTTTTATAGTCTATAACGCGACTGCGTTACACCTAGTTGTAATCTCACAAAGTTTGAGGCTCGTTATGATTGTAGGTAAGACACGATAAGTGATACAAATAGTTGTTTCTCTCTGTCTATCTTACTTCCAAGCATTCAAACATTTTTCAATTTTTTACTTGTATAATATTAGTAGGATGTTTATTAGTCAATAACGCAAAAAGTACTGAAATGATTTTGATGAAATTTTGTGTTAATATGGCCTATACATCGGAATAAAGCACTGGCTAAATAATTTTCCCAAATTTTTACGGATACCAAGTTCCAAAGCAGAAAGATAGCTTTTAAAAAATATTATGTTTCTGGAAAAATCATAATTTAAACAGTGCCTTTTGTAGGAGAGATACGTATTTTTTTTGCCTTTTTACTGTTTTTTTTATTTGACTAAGCATTTTCTGATTAAATAAACTGATTCACGGCTTAAAAATTGATTTAGAAAGAATATTTTTTTATTTCATTTTAATTCGGAAATACAGGCAGAAAATTCCATTCCTTAGCAGTGCACAACGTAAAATATGAAGAATAGCGCTCAGTGCGAATCCGTATCCGAGGGATCTCGACAAGGTAAGGGTGGTACCCCGCAGTGCGTCTGGACGTCCGACAGAACGAAAGGGGCAGACTGAATGAGTTCGTGTATCTGTTAAAGTGTGCTCAAAGTACATCTTATAAAAATCCTACATACATACATATTCACACGCTTATAATCCCTAACGAGGTAAGCAGAGCATCAGTGATTCTAGCGAACCACTTGCTGCTGCGTTTGACACAAATTGTGAGGGTTATCAGATGGAACAAGTTATATAAAAGATGGTCAGCCTTTCACCCATTATACAGCAAAACCCTCGCATTCCACTTACAAACTTTTACTGTATACCTGGGAAGAGTAGGTAACTGGCACATTTCAAGTTCTTCTTTCACTCCCAGTCCAGTGAGGAAACCTATGAAGTGACCAAATCGCTTGCAACACCCTCGCATCCAAGGTCATGCCTATTCAAATGTCAAAATGAGTCCATTAATCTTCAAACAACGTTTTAAACTTTGTTTCGAAGTACCCTCAATGATTAGCGCAAACAAAGGAAAGTTTGTAAGAGACCCAAATACTTCGGACCCTTAGGAACTTAACACTCAAACCACAGAAACTGAAAACCTTGTAGAATAGGATTGTTTAGATTTCAAATAGTATTGGTGTACAGATGAAGTAGGGATTAATTAGATAGAAGAGGAATCCGGCTCGAAGGACCAAAACTCTAAGGGCTGTTGCTAGCAGGATTTCAAGTTTTGTGTGTTGTTTAATTTCTAAATGCACTCATCTCTGACGGGGTAGGCAAAACATGGTGTGGTTTTGCCTACCCCGCACTCTGAGGTTAAGTGGTAAAAGGATGTCGGCCTTTCACCCATCATATAAGAAAACCCTCACGTCCCACTAACTGGCTTCTGTATGTCTAGGAAGAGTTGGCAGTAGCAAATTCTAAATTTTTATTTCACTGCCAGTCCAGTTTGGAAAACCAACACAATAGAATCCAAAGAAAAAGGGTTTCAAAGTAATCAGGCAGCACAATCGTATGATAAAACAGCGTAAATCTCAAGGGATACTTGAGAAGGACGCACAAAGATAGAAAAGGTATTTACAACGTAATTACGTCCAAGGAAACTATCGAAGAATCTTAAGAGTACCCGTCTTAAGATTTATTTCATCCGGGCAAATCCTAGTAGGCCCTTTTGAATGGCCGCGGTCGCGAGCAACTGAAACCGCGGGGCAACGCGGTTAGTGCTTGGTTTAAGATATTGGCGATTTGCCATTGTTAATAACTGTAGTAGCCTTTAATTAAAGTAGGAAAAAAATATGATTTGTGGCAACAACACGAGAACTGACGAAAAATACTGCTTCGTGCCGGTTAGGCCATGAGTTTCTCCGGTTGCAGGTGTTAGATAAGGTTAGGACACCGTGTAACTACGGATTAGAATTACCTCCCCTGCCCATCGTAAAATAATTCTGCCTCTCAAAAACGACTCCTAGAATGGTGGTGATATGGCATTATTACCATGACAGTGCGCGCCAGGGTGGTGCAGGAGCATTCACTGCCTCGTCAGAAGCCCCTAGAGTGAGATGCTAGACGGGTTTTTCGGAGATCTTGGAGCTTGCCGAAAAGAATCGAGAGTGGTCACCGTGGAGTTTTTTAGTGAGCCACATAAACGGGAGTGGATACCTGGAGCGCAGGGTTTTACATGAAAAAAAAGGTTATGTCCAAGCACGAGGTCTTGTGAAGTTGTACGCCATTGTTTAAATGGATAGGAAATATTCATCATCATCATCATCATATCAGCCTATTGCAGTCCACTACTGAACATAGGCCTCCCCCAAGGTGCGCCAATTTACACGATCCTCCGCTGTTTTCATCCAGCCATTACCCGCTCCCATTTCCCAGCCATTTCCTCCGCTGTTTCTTAAGGTCATCTGACCATCTGGTTGGGGGGCGTCTACACTACGTTTGCCAAGGAAATATTAAAATATCTTTATTTAGACTTTTTCTAATTAACACCATATTTGAAAACGAGTAGTTATAAGTCTAAAGTGAAACTTGAGTATTGTGGTGATAGGTTGTCAGCCTTTAGAATAGAATATAATAGAAAAAAAACGTCATTTTATATGACATTCAGGATACCACTTAAAACAAGTCCAGATTACATGAAATACATACAAACATACATTAAAGGATTTAAATACACCCACGATATACAAAACCCTTACGTTCCACTTACTGGCTTCTACAGCATGCCTTGGGAAAGTTGGCAGCGGACTCATTATAAGGTTGATTAAAAAAAAAACAAGATTTAATTCAAAATGATGCTTGCAATGGTTAATCAGAGATAAAAATCTGAAGGTTCTTTCCCTGGCAAATGGTCTGACAAGTTTTCCATGTTTGGTGCCAAAACTGCATCTACTTCTATCTGTAACTGCTATCTCGTAGTATGACGTCATTGTTTAGTGTATGTGGGCATGTTTCATTCGTTCGTTGTAGTTGTAAAAAAGATATCAAGATGGTTGCAACAGCGTCAGATAAAGCAAAATATATCTTCATGTTAGAAAAGTCGTAGAAATGGGAAATGCTTCTAATTTCCAGGACTTTTTTAACCCCCGACAAAAAAGAGGGGTGTTATAAGTTTAATGTGTCTGTCTGTGAATCTGTGTATCTGTCTGTGGTATCGTAGCTCCCAACAGATGAACCGATTTGCGTTTAATTTTTTTTGTGTCATAGATTATTTTATCTTGAGTGTTTTTAGCCATGTTCCATGAAAATCTGTTCGCCACTGTTCGCCAATATACTTGCGCAAAAATATATGTTCTATCATTGGCTTTTTTCATGAAGACTGAGAATTAAATTTAATGAGCAAAACCTATTTCTGTGGATTTAGAAAATCAAGCAAAATTCAATTAAAATTAATTATTCAAGAAAAAATTTAATATTTTTAGGATATCAGTTTTTTTCATGTCTATCACATAGAGAGAAAAAAAATACAAATTGTTATAGCATATAAATAAAAGTGAATAAAAGGAAGTCATTTAACCCTACACAAGGGTTGTACTTTTGATGTTATAATTTTTTTTTCTTATTTGTTTGCAGGATTATTTTACTCTTTGAACCATATACAATATACATAGTAAGACATTTTATCTCGATAAAACTTTATAGAGAGATTTATTCTTTTCACCTAAATCCTTTGATCTGATCGTTCAGAAGAATCCGTGTGGGTTCACATAAGTACAAACATGATGCCAAAGGTTTAGGCACATGTAACCTTAGGATTATGTTCTTATTTTTGTAATAAAATCCTTCAATAATAAACCATTTCTTATCGAGCTTAAGTGACCTAAAACCAATTTCATTGGATGATCTGTATAAAAATAGACACATTGTGTTTAAATTTCTTGCTTAGGTGGATTTTATTGTTTTTTGAATTGTTATCTCTACTTTAAGAAGGCCACTTTGGATTGAACCCTAAAAACATATTAGTGTACTAGACTTTGCTCCCGTGGGAATTTAGTATAGTCTTTCCTTTTTTCTTTATCTTAAATTTAAACTTTCTGGGTCCAAGCTTTGATGAGACAGTGAGTTGGAACCTTCAATTTTTTATGTGAAGAAGATATAATGAATTTCAGCCAGTTTACCATGATCGCTTAGCGCGATCCAATTTAGGACCTAAACAAGTCTGCAACGCTTATTCGTACCATGATGGCTTATAAGCGATTCAATTTTGGCGCTGTTGCGATTCAAAGGCAGACCAGCGACAATTTATGTAGACATTTAAAATGGACCATAGACAACCGAGCAGTTCAAAAGCAGCGCCATCATTGTACCATTTTAAAAAACATTCCAATTGCGAAGCAGTTCAAAGTTGGATCTTAAACAGAAATGCTTTTAAACGATCGTGGTAGGTACCCAATATTCGGTTTTTAAAACTAATTGTCTCAGGATACAATGCATAATGAAACTACTTATGTGGAATCTATTTGCAATGCGGCAAGTTAATTTACTTATTATTTGGTGCTAGCACCCCATAATACTCTTGCTTCCCCAATAGAGATTAAAACGGTGATTACACCCCTTACAGATAATTTTCATGTTACAGTTGGATTGTGTAATTCACCGAATTACAGTCCGGCTAGTTGTTTTAAAAAAAAGCCATTTTCTATTACGGTTGGTCAACGATAATATCTGGCCGATCGAAACGAGAACGGTTTAAACCAGGAATGGTTCATTAACTCTAGGAACGATTAAGTAGAGCGCTGTAAAGAAAAAAGGGAAATAGTAAGTGGCACTCATTACGTAGGGTCGCTAGACGTATTTTATTTATCTCTTACAAACGTATGCTTTGTAATAAAGTTGATTTTGTAACTAAAATGTAATTTGTTTGGTGTCTTAATTTGGTGGGATTATAGTGTACTACGCTTGGTAAAAGAAGTTTTGGTCGTAAGCTGTAGAATATTCTGATTATGACAGATAAATCATGGAGTAACCTCGAAAAAACACAGAGGGTCGGTTGCGATCTTTAATTCTTTGGTTTTAGTATCTTTAATGGCGTAATAAATAACACATAACACCTGAAAATGATAATTTCAATGTACTACAAAAAGTGTAACAAAATCTATCTCATCTGGTCAGCATTTCAAGGTATCAGATTTGTTATGCCCTTGTTATAAAAAACAAGCTTTCAATTACAAAGAGAGAATACGCAAGTAAGTCTACCAGTTCCGTCCCTATAAATTTCGTACCAATGAAACCACAACTTAACCCTTAGTCCACAAAAGAACAGTTACAAAGAAAGAAAAAAACCTTGTTTCGAAACTGTGGTTACGAAAAGTTACCAAAGTGAAAAAAAAATCTTATTTTGGTACTTAACTGGTTACAAAACAGTAAAAAAAAAATTTCTTTCGTAGCTTGTTATCAAAGTCTGGTAACGTATATTGGTGTAGGGAGTTGGAAGTACCTTAAGAATGGTCTAAAAGTTGACCATGTAAGTTAGTTACCTTATGTTTTCTTTCCAAACACTGAGCTATATGTTTAAATTTTCATAAGAACAGCTGGTTGTAATGACTTGTTTACTTCAAACTTATGATAATAGAAAATAGGTTAGAACACAAAACTCCTAACAAAACCAGACAACAACCCTTAACAACTTTTTGCATATAAAACAGGCACGCTTCTACATATCAAGTATTTCTAGCACAAAACGGCTGAACTTTTCTACGTACAGCCGCCGAGACAAAATTTATCCCCCTCTCGTTTTATTGTACCCATTTCAGGTCCCCATTGTTGCGGAGGGGGGGGGGGTGGGGTCGCTTTGTAGTTCGTGACCGATCCCAGCTCGGTGCAAGTGATAAATGATTGGCTGAAAAGCTGTGGCATTTTTTGGCTTCTTTTTTAGCATGTCACTAGTTTTCAAACGTCTTAGATGAATAGAAATGCGTACGGATGTCGGTGAAACAATTGGCAACTCCGTGCGTTTCTGTGTATTTATGTATGGACAGTTCTATGGACAGAATGATAAGTCAGTAAGGGAGGTTCTGTAGTGCGCAATACTTCCCGCTAAGAGTAATTTAGGACCTTCTTTCATTCTTATATAAGAAAATATATTGCAATTGTAAGGCGTGAGCTGCTTTTGAGATACAACCGCAGTAGTCACTTTCGATTAACGTCAGAAAGACAGCATTACATGTCTGAAACACTGCCATTCTGAAGATAGCATATTATCTTCCACAGAATCCTTTGAAAAAAGATTGAGAAATTTAACAAACGTACACATTTAACAAAAGCAACCCTATTGTTAAGCAGTGATCCTTGTCAAGCAGTAAACATATTATTATAAAAATATCAAAAAATAAGTGAAAAAAGCAGATGTTTGTTCTCGGGCCATGGATCTTCGAGTCCGTCTTTATGTGTGTTCCAAGGGACCCACGTCAAAAGGGAAAAACCTATTATAGTGTCATGCGTTTTTTGAAGTGAAAACTTCTTTAACGGCGTTGAGCACTTTGAAGTATGGGTAAAAAAGGTTAAACTCGCGTCAGGACACGTGACCTGATTGAAAATTCGTAAGACGCAGGGAGAGTGAAAACTTCTTTAGCGGCGTTCTTTTTGGGATGGGTAAAAAATTTTCAACTCGTGTCAGGACACGTGACCTGATTGAAAATTCGTAAGACGGACGGAGGGAGAATAGACCGTAAGGAAGTAATATATTATGTTCAAGTTTTCACTTCTGCCGGCACTCCCGGAGTCCAACCCGTTATTTTTTTTTAATTATTGTGTGTGAAAAAAAAACATTTGTATTTTTGGTATTTTAATACATTCAATACATGAGATGAAGTAAAAAATATATATCATAACTAGCTCTCCGCCCACGTGGACTTTCACATTTATTTATTTTTTAATAAAAAAAATCCTATGTTACTTCTAGTACCTCCGAGAATATGTGTACAAAGTTTCATGATGATCGGTTGAGTAGTTTTTGCGTGAAAGCGTAACAAGTATACCCCCTTTCACATTTATAATATTAAGTAAGGATATACCTCTTTGCCTTTCGTTCTCACTCTAGTAATATTTTTCATTAATTCTTGAACCATGCACTTAAACGTTTTTTTATAGATCGAAAGAAATTTAGCGTAATTTTAATGAAATTAACAGGCGAAATAATGTAATTTTATTATTTTTAAGAACTTGTCTTTTGGACCATAACTTTATTTGTTAATTTAAAAAACCACGTAGACTTTTTATGTTGACTTTTTTTTTACTTTTTTAATGCTTATGAAGCTCATATCTATATAAAGTTATTAAATAACCGTATTTATTATTAAAGAATTCATGAGAATTGGCTGTCGTTGTGTATGACCAGCTTTGCTCCCTGAATTATCGAAATTTACTTTTTTAATTTAGAATTCTTCACGTTATACAATCTGAAGCAAAAAATCACAAAAAGTAACTCATACTCTGCAAAAAACATGTCCTACTTAACTTATAAAAATCACGTTTAATTCCATACTTTCAAGTATATATCACGGGTTGTGAAATCTTTGTGGCACTGCAGTAACAAAAGTTTGAAAACAATTGATCCTGAATAAGCAAAATAATACCTGATATAGACTAGAATATTTAACATCAACTCTAGTCAACGTTTAGCCGCTTAAACGTTTTATACTCGGCAGCCAGAGAATTTCCTACCTTTATTATTATAAGAATAGTACATAAAGAGATGGTTTTCTGTATTGTGAGCGAAAGCCTTTTTGCCAATTGTAGCTTTTGTGGTGCTTTTGCCACTTTACGTTGCCTACTTCGTAAAAGATTTTTTTTTGTCATGTGGTGATCGGTTGAAAACGACTCCACCCCATCTTATTCCATGGATGTCATCCATTATGATTATGACTTATGATATCAATTACTTTAGGAGCTACGATGCCACAGACAGACGCACATACATACAGATGTACAGGTACATACGTCAAACTTATACCCCTTTTTTATCTGGGGTCAAAAAGTAAAAGTGCTATTGTGTAAAGGTTGAGAATAAACAGCGGGGAGTAAGCACTGGCCAAGTCTGATACCTGATACAGATTTTAGAGTTAAATATTAAACAAAGCCTCTTGTCTACAAGAGCTTTGCCTGGCTGCGGAGGATGAAATTTAAATCCGAGGAAATTAAAGTGGTAACATTATACCGCACTGATAAAGCTGTTTATTGTTAAAAGTGATGAGTTTTACACGAATTTTCATCATTAAGGATCATTAAAGGAAGTCTCCTTTCGATTTTCTCAAGGTTTAGCTGGAATCCGTTTAATAAGATATAAGTTTTCCTTTATATCCGCCTATTTTTTGTTTAACAAAAGAAAACGAGGCTTTAGATCACATACGTGTCTATGCCAGCCTCATTGGAAGCCTCTTAAAAAGAATAAAAATAACTGAAAATTCCTCAACCCCATCACACCATGATGCGCTCATTAAATGAGCACATCAAAAAGCGATACAGTTGAAGAGCTTCAGGAGCTAGTGGAACAGCTAGCCTTACATTAACTTCTCCATTTATGTTTATGTTTCATAAAGTGTTTACGTACATACATCAACAAAGTGTGTTCCAAGGGACCCACGACACAAGGGAAAACCTTAGTGTGGGCCTTTGAGTGTGTAGCGTTTATTATTATTATTTATTATTATTAAGTTAGTGGGTCTTACTGATCTGAACCGATCAGTTAGGTTAAGCAACATCAAAGTGGCAATATGTATGTATTTCGTCGAGCGTTTCCGTGCTTCGGAGGGCACTTTAAACCGTCGGTCCAGCCTGTTGTCGATTAAATACAGTCCTAAAACCAAATCAGATGCCATTTGGCGGTTTAAAAACTCCAACCAAGGTTAGTCAATTTTGCCACATACTTGATTATGATTGTACGTACTCTATAAAGAATAATTAAATAAGACAAATTGTTATAATTACGTAAAATTACAATTAAGGACAGTTATTCTAAAAGATACTTTCACAGCACGAGTAAATAGAAAATTCTGGCAATAGGGAATATGTATGATTTTTTTTATTTAAAAAATTAATACTCATTCATGTAGTATAACTATTTTTCGAATAACTATGAAATTAAAAAAGAAATAAGCCATCGAAGATTTATTTCTATCTCTTTCTAGCAAAACGAAATTTAATACGGAGTTTGTATGGATGTAGTGACATGTGACGTCATAGTCCATGTCGGATCTCTCTGTCTAATCAGTGCGTAATTAATAGTTTTAAATGCGTATATTGGCCGTATTTGTTGGCCGATTTTAATTTTAATTTCACTTTGTGTCATCTCAACTACGGTATTTTTTTTTTGTTAATCAATGTGATAAAAAATTCATGCATATTCCCTATTGGTACATTTTACAAATTTATTATCTTCTCACTTTTAAGATGAAATAGTTAAACCATTTCACTCCTACTCCTCAACCAATTCCCCACAAGCCACAGAGCAGGCGTCCCATTACAACAAATGCTGCAATATTTGCATTTTTCCCTCAGCATGCGTAAAATGAAACGTTTGCAACAATATCTGTCGGCTACAACCGTGCATCGGTTGGTAAATGCAATTTGCTCAGTTATTCAGACGTTACAATTCCAGGTTAATCTTTTTGACGAGTGGTTTCCAGCAGGCAAGAGACCTCGCTGAAAAAGAGGGGTGTTATAGGTTTTGCGTGTGTGTCTGTGTGTTTTTAATATGTATGTTTGTGTATCTGTCTGTAGTATATCGGTTCTCCTATACCTAGGGATAGACCGATTTTCAAGTAATTCTTTTTTTGTTTAGGTGTTATAAGTTTTACGTGTGTAACTGTATGTCTGTGTATCTATCAGTGGCATCTTTTCTCCCAAACAAATTTTTAAGCGTTTTTGTTGTTTGAAAGCTGCAGGCCGAGTACGATAGTAACAGCACCGCGACAACACCGCGGTCCTATGTCAAAATGTCAACATTGACAACGCCATAGGGCGAGCAAGCCTTTGCGTGGGACCCTCGTGCAATCAAAGTGAAGTTTCAGCGTGAGCCGAGCGCGAGTTTGTCGTTATCGTGCTAGAGCTGCTGATGTAACCGAAATGGTTCTTAGCTGTATTTTAACAAAATTATTTAAGCTATTTATTATAAGTTATTAATGTCGGGGGTGTCGTACAAGGACATAGTCAGATATACTGGCTTGAGATCTCTTTGATACCTTGATCAGTAAGATTTTAAGATGGCGGATTTAACTCTGCCAATACAAATTCACCTTGTTCCATACTGACGCCATGCGACAGAACATGGCGGAACGAGATCTTCTTAAATTTAAGTGCTGCGCTCTTGTCGGTGGAATAACAACCACACCTGTCCTCCGCTAGTGATTTGAAATGACCTGAACCTTCTCTTTCATTTTCTCGAAGTAGCTCCTAGGTCTACCCCTTACTCTCTTTCCTTCAATCTTTCCGTCTGTGATATCTAAATACATAAAAGGAGAAACTGACTGACTGACTGACTGACATATCAACGCACAGCCTAAACGGCTAAACGTAGGCACTTGAAATTTGGAAGGGACGTAGCTTAGGTGCCGTAGAGGTGCACTAAGAAAGAAATTCCCGAAATTCCCACGGGAACGGGAATTAGCTGGAAAATCATTTTGTATGAAAAATCTAAACCGCTTAATTTAGATGCTTGAAATTTGGCATGCAGGTACCTTAGTAAACTTAAAGCTTCGTTGCAACAGGATATTGCAAAATTCCCACGGGAACGGGAGTTAGCGGGAAAGAACTTTTGTATGTAAAAATCTAAATCTTAAACTAAATCAATGGACCGTCAATAAAGTGTAATCTGTTTAAAAGAAAAAATTGACACGCAAACGAAGTTGCGGGCATCAGCTAGTTTTAATATAGAGGTAGTGTTCGGTTCGTGTCGTATCAAATCTCCAATCATCTTCCCCTTCTGTTCTCTACGGTTCTCAACAAACTTCGCTTTTTCTTCACTAATACCAACACTTCTTCATTTGTTTCCTTCTCCGTCCAATTTATCCTCTCCATTCATCTCCAGCCCTACATCTATAAAATAATATTATAAAGAGGAAAGATTTTATTGTTTGTTTTTTTGCATTGAATAGGCTTCGAAACTACTGGACCGATTTGAAAAAGTCTTTCACCATTAGAATTCTACATTATCCGTGATGAACATAGGGTACATGATTTTTCCGAATTCCCACGGCAACAAAGTGCCGGATGGAAAGCTAGTCTCAAATATGCGACAAAGTTACGTCACGCTTCCATGTTAGATGCAGAACTGGGAAAAAAATTTACAATTTAAATTAACATCTATAGAAACGTGTGACAATGGTTTTCATACTGTTTGTCACCGAAGTGTAACAGGACTAATTGCAGTCGCGTAAAACAACAATACCCATAGTTAACGCATTAGTATGCAAATTTTCCCACACACAGACAATACTAACACATTCATAGAAGTATATAGATGTGAGAGTCCCTCGCAAACTACATTCAAACTTTGTTTCTAAACAATTCATGCGTGTTAAACATAATTTATAATTTAAACAGTACTCAAAGCCGGTGTCAGGCCGTCAGTTTTGATCCTTTACGAGGAGTAATATGAGTAAAATCATTATTATTGTAATGACCACGAAATGCATAGAATAACTTGATTTTTTATTCTTAATTTTTCTGAATCTATCCATGAAATTATAACAAAAAACATATTGATCGTTTTTATATTATGTTCTCAGCTTCTAGTATTCCTATTATATAGGAGGCAATGGTAATACAATTTTTCCGTGCCGTTTTCGAATTATTAAAAGCCCCAATAGAAATAAAAAAACAATAGTGATGCTTAAAAAATAATATATGAAAACAATTTTTGTTTATAATAAGTCTGGTTATGCATCTGTTTTGTATTGAGAGTGGCACGTTTTTTTACCCGACTACGGCAAAACAAAAAGGAGAGTTATGATTTTGACCGGTATGTATTATAATGTTTCAATCTGTTTTCCGTGGTGAGACATAGGTTCACATTCTTAGTTTTTGTTAAACAATTTCAAAATTGTATATTTGATACACACGTCAAACTAATAACACCCCTCTTTTTTGTCGGGGATTAAGAAGAAAAACCGCATTAACTGACTCAACAAATTTTTTATTTCACTATGAACGAGATTGATTTCGTCACGAGCTCTAATTTGTACCTTTATAAAATGTTACATTAGAAAAAATAATCGAAATTTTAACCCGAAAGAAAAATAAAATAAAATATAAAGTCCTTAGTGTCAAGTTTGGTGAGCTAATCAGCAAAGTTTGTCTTTCGTTTTGAGTACTTAAAATTATCCTTTCTGAACTTTCAAAAACAAGCCATGGGTAAATTAGGGTAGTCCTCGTGTTTAAGAATACCTGTGAAATGCGGTCTACCAAAAAAGTTTTTATGGCATGCCTTTGGGTTTCGAAACCGTAACTCACACTTTTTCCCGAATAATATTATTTTATTACCGTGTACAACGTTAAGGTTTTGGAAGAAACTTGTTTCAAAAAATTTCGTCATATTATTACCGGTTTATCATGACTATTCATGTATAATTGTTCACGTTAAAAACTTATGAATCGACTGACTTCAATCTAAAATATGCCCATTAGTAGATAGCCACAAACAAAAACACTAATCACTAAATCTGTTGCTAAGTGTAAAGCTCGAGAATGGCTGGACTGATTTGGATGATTGTTTTTTTGTTGTGTTCCTTATTGTCACGATCAGGTTTATATTTAAAAAAAAATCCACCGGGACTCTTCCCACGGGAACAAAGTCGCGGGCAGACAGCTAGAATAACTATGTTTAGATGACGTTTTAGTTTGTAAGTGTTTTTTGTTTTTGTTGATTTTTTTAAAAGCGCTGTACAAATTTCGATTAAATGTATATGGAATCACCTCAGGAATATATTCTTTCAAATAATAAAATAATATTGTAAATCGGCGAACTATTGGCGGATTTATCGCGTAATACATACAAAAAAAAAACAGTCGAATTGAGAACCTCCTGTTTTATTTTGTAGTCGGTTAAAAAGACATGGCCGCGTCCACGATACCCCGTTTTTTTTTTAATCAAAGACTAATACAAGTTGCTGAAGAAAGGGAAAGGGAAGGAAAGGGACTCAATGGGCCTTTTTATAATTCGAACGGCACGGCACGGCATAACAGAATTTGTATTACCATTGCCTTCTATGTTCCCAGCTTCTAGTATCACTTGTGCATAGGAGGCAATGGTACCTAATACAACTTCGCCGTGCCATTTGCGTATTATAAAAAGGCCCAATGCCAGTGTTCTTCAACGTAAATACATGCCCGTACAAAGTTGAATAAATCCATCACAATAACTCAACGAACTGTCAAAGGTCACGAGAGTATTGTACACGGATCTTCGGTGACCCGAGAACACAATACAGAAGGTAAAAGCTGTTGTATTGTCGTTACTTTCGCCCAAACACTGACCTCACAATGGCCATAGCTCTAAATCATCTATTTGTCAACGTGGACACACAGTAAACAGTACAATAACTTGTGGAGACGTGAGATTTTATAGTATCTTTGGGTTACTAAAATCTGCCTTTCTTAACATAACTATAATAATATGTTTAGTTGATTGTCTTAGTATATATTTTTTTTAAAGAATTTCAAGTCATAGCCCAAAAAAAATCGTTTAGTTTTACGAGGAGTTTTGCATTTCTCTAACTTATCTAAAGTCACCGCATGATATAAGTCTGACTTAAAGCTTAGTCAAGAATTAGTTGGTTAAGCTTCTTACTAATTTTTTCATTATAAAATGTGAAAGTGTGTATATTTGTTTGTCCTTCCTTCACGTCAAGACGGAGCCACGGACAGACGTGATTTTTATAAAAGGGTAGTTTGAGGGCTGGAGAGTTTACTACGAAGTCGCGGGTAGAAAACTAGTTTCTTAACAAGAGTAAAACATACAGGATGGCTATTTCACTAACCAATGGTGTCATAGTAACGCTTGAATGACAAAAGTCTCCATTTTATCCGTTCAGGTGGTGAAATTGATAACGATCCAAATCTCATACATCTGATGACGGCTGTTTTGACTGTTGGCGCCACCGCCAACTGAATTTTCAATTGCTAGGTAGTTTACAACTCAACTTTTGGTTGGCGGTGGCACTGCTGGTCAGGGTGGCTGTCAGCAAGTATATGAAAATAAAATAGTTCTTAATTTCGACACCTGAACGGATAAAATAGTCTCCATTGTCCTTCGACTGATTACCAGCTCAGTATTATTTTGATGAGTATTTTCACTTCACCTTCCTTATATCGCACACTGACGACCCCAAATCATCCATTTGTCAAGTTAGACATGCCTTTTGTAGTGTCCCCTTCGACTGCCAGCCTCTGAGTTATCAAGATACAAACTACTACTGGTTTGTTTAATTAAATCGGACGCCAGTTTCTGAGGTTAACGGTTAAATGGACTGTGTTGTTTATTACAGTCGAGAGCATATCAGGCTTGACAGTTTATCGACGGTTGGTTTGGTCGTGTGGTGAGACGCTGCCTCTTGATCGACGGGTCATGAGTTTGATTCCCGTCTGGGCAAATATTCTTGTAAAAAGCAAATGTTTGATTTCGGGTCATGAGTGTTCATGTCTGTCTTTGGTATGTTCCGATGAACCCACGATACAAGGAAAAACTTTAGTGTAGGCCCTTGAGTGTGTAGCGTTTATCTATCCTTATTAAAATACGGTGAGGTTTTCAAAACCACAACCGTGGACGCCATTTAATCAAAAACTGTAGTGAAGTTGGAGAAAAGTTCTGAATATTAAAAAAGTACAACACAAAATCGGGATCTTCATCGAGCAAAGTGCTAACACGGTTATTCCATCAACAGCTAATTGTTTTCCATTCATTTCCAGTTTTTGCGGTTTTACGGGCTTGCCAGTTTGTACTTGATATTACCAGGGCCTCGATTCTGTAACTTAAGTTGAGTGTCGATAGAATGGAGGCCATATTTTTATCTTTTCAGGTGGCGAAATTGAGATCTATTTAATTTTCATATATGTACTTGCTGGAGGCCACCCCGACCAGCAGCGCCACCGCCAACTGAACGTAAAGTTGCAAACTACCTAGCAACTTAAAATTCAGTTGGCGGTGGCGCCACCAGTCAAAGCAGCCGTCAATAGATGTATGTAATTTGGATAGTTCCCAATTTCGCCATCTGAACGGATAAAATTGTAAACATTTCATCAACACACAACTTAAGTAACAGAATCGGCGCCCGGTTTTCCGGTCTGCTTGCCCTAACCACATTATGAGCGATAGTATGCAGCTGTTTTTTATATTTTGTTGTCTGCAAACTGTTTTCCAGTATTTTCTGTCGGTTTTTTTAATGAAAAACTGTATTTTGACTAATTAATCCGTCGCGTGCTTGTTTACGCCGCGTGCGATACAAATCTCGTACACCATGTGCTCAAAAAGCACGTGAAGGTTTAAAAATTGCAGTAATGGTTTTACAGGTAATATTTTATTTTAGACGTTTTTGTTACCTACTTATAAAGGTAGCGTTCGTTGTCATAGTGCAACCAAAAAATCATGTTTTACGTAATGTAAATGAACAGTTTGTGAGAACTTTATAGATTAGAATATTTGCAATATCCTGCTGTGCTATAGACAGTGTTTCAGCTTGGTCTCGGAAAGGAGGATCTTATTTCTGCACAAAGTCAAAGTCAAAGTCAAAGTCAAAAGTGTTTATTTCATTGAACATATAAAATGATACTTGAACACGTCAATATTATGAATTACATTAGCACTTTTGGCTTTGCGCCTATTCGCAAAGGTGCAGTCTTCCTCAGGAGAAGAATAGGCAAGAAACTCCGAGGGTCGCTCTTTTTAAGTCAATCATATAAATTTTCTTACTGTTAATTTTAATTGACTTAATATCTGAATAACTCTGGAGCTGAGCAATTTATTCCCATGGTTGCTTGTCTAACAGATAATCCGAAATTCTATAATAGCCCTTTTTTACAAAGTTTTTGTTTAATTATCGTCTTAAATTTTTCTAAAGGTAGGTTTTGAATACACATGGGAATCTTATTGTAGAAGCGTATACATTGACCCATAAAAGAGTTTGTTACTTTGTAGAGACGGCTGTCTAGTATATCCAAGTTATGTTTGCTTCTAGTGTTTACATTGTGCCTATCACAATTTTTCTTAAACAATTGTTCATTTTTCTTTACATACAAAAGATTATTAAATATATACTGGGACGCAAATGTCAAAATATCTATTTCCTTAAATCTATTTCTAAGAGACATTCTAGGTCTCATTTGATAAATCGCGCGAACAGCCCTTTTCTGCAGGACAAATATCTTATTAATGTCGGCAGCATTACCCCACAGCAAAATGCCATATGACATTAGGCTGTGGAAGTAACTGAAATATACGGTTCTCGCGGTTTCTACGTCCGATAATTGACGGATTTTTTTAACCGCGTAAGCTGCTGAACTGAGTCTGTTCGCTAACTTATCAATATGAGGACCCCATTGAAGCTTTGTGTCAATAGTGATACCTAAGAATACAGTAGATTCTACAACTTCCAGTTTTTCATTTTTAACCTGTACATTGGTATTAAACTGTTTAACGTTAGGCAAGGTAAATTTAACACATTTGGTTTTTTTCTCGTTCAAGAGTAGGTTATTTGCAGTGAACCATTCAACTACCTTTGAGATCGCAATATTCACGTCGTCATAATTAGTGTCATATCTTTTCACTTTAAATAAAAGTGATGTGTCATCTGCAAATAATACGATCTCATGGGCCTCTTTAACAAGAAAAGGCAAATCATTAATGTACAGGAGAAACAGGAATGGTCCTAAAATTGAACCCTGCGGGACGCCCATACAGACTGTGGACCCAGGTGATCTAGTGCCGTTAACCTCAACCTTCTGGATCCTATTACACAAATAAGATTCCAGAAGCCTAAGTGCATTTCCTCTTATGCCATAGTGATGTAATTTTCTGATTAGAGTCTCATAGTGAACACAGTCAAAAGCCTTGGACAAATCACAGAAGACTCCAAGAGCATCATGTGAATCCTCCCAGGCCTCAAAAATGTGACGAATAAGTTCAACACCGGCATCGGTTGTTGAACGACCCCGTGTGAATCCAAATTGATTAATATTCATAAGTTTATTAGCATAGAAGTGAGTAGTTATTTGACTAAGGATAATTTTTTCAAAAATTTTGCTAAGTACTGGTAGTATTGAAATAGGTCTAAAGTTGGTGGGGTCAGATGTACTACCAGCTTTAAACAGAGGAATTACTTTACTATGTTTCATCAAATCAGGAAACACACCACCATCGACACAACTATTGAAAATAAACACTAAATGTGGAGCAATACAATCTATTATACAATGTATTACTTTTACTGAAAGACCATCAAGGTCCGCAGTCTTTTTCATGTTTAACATTTTAAAAGTTTTAAGAATGTCAACAATTCTTATGTGTGAAAAACTGAAATGAACCTTACTTTCGTCTACATTTTGCTTGAGTAGCGATTCAGCGAGAGCGGGAGATGAGCCAAGTGATTGAGTAGTGGAGACTGGAATGTCAGTGAAAAACCTTTCAAACTCTGTAGCAATAGCTACATCGGAAGTTAGGATTTTGTCATTTATATTGAGTTTAAAATCAAACTTGCGAGCCTTAACCCTTCCCGTCTCACTATTAATAATTTTCCAAGAAGTCTTAACGATATTACTACTATTTTTAATTTTGTTTCTAACAAACATAGCCTTCGCCGCTTTACATACACGTTTAAATGTTTTGGAATAAGCTCTAACATACTCAACAAAAGTTTCAGATTGGTTATATGCTTTCTCACCATAGAGATCATATAGCCTTTCCCTGCTTTTGTGAATTCCCACTGTCGCCCAATCACTAAACTTCAAGGAGTCATTAATTTTTAGCGTCTTGGATTTAAACACAATGTCATATTCTTGCTTAGATAAACTGAGTACAGAGTTATAAAGTTTGTTAGGATCATCACTCTCAAATCTTAGATCTGGTAGTTTGGTGATCATATTACTTCTGTAATTCTCAAGCCTTATGTCACTAATAGGCACATATTTGATACCTCTTTCTACAGCCTTTCCACGAAGCGCATCAAAGGAAACTAGTTGGCCCGAGTGATCCGATGGTAACTTGTGGATAACAGATTTTTCCGAGGGATCAAAATTTGTATATATGTTATCAAGACACGTTTTGGAAGTTGCGGTAATTCGTGTAGGCTCTAGAAATAGATTGCGCAAATTATAACACTTAAACAAGGATATGATTCTTTTACTAAGAGAACTATTTTCCAATAAGTCGACGTTAAAGTCTCCACAAACTACAATGTTTTTATTATTATTACTAATTTTGAATAGTGCTTCCTCCATGATTTTTTCAAAGGATTCATATGATGATTTGGGCGGTCTGTATACGCATAATACAATAAGCTGCTCAAGCTCTATACAGGCTAATTCAGTAGTGCGCTCAACAGACAAGCTTACTATGTCATTACGTTCTTTAAACTTTAAATTGTTACGAGCAAATATAGCGGAACCTCCTCGTATGGCTTTACTTCTGCTGAATGCACTAGCAACTTGGTGATTATTGAAGCCAAATATTAACTGATGACTACGCAACCAGTGCTCGGTAATACATAAAATATCAACTTTATAACAGTTAATAAATAGCTCAACCAATAATTCTTTGTGTTCCATTCCTTCTAAATTTTGGTGCACCAAGTTTATACAATTATTATTTTTCACAGACGGAACATCCTTAGTCATATTGGAGTTGCTAGGAAATCCTTGTCCTTTTTTTGGAGAGGGATTTCCTATTGTCTCACTACTTAGTTTAAAGAATTTTGTTGTATATAAATATTGCTATTATTAATAGCATTTGTCTTAAAATTATGTATGCAATAGGCTACAGTTGTAGCTAAATGTCGTTTACATTTTTTTCTTAAGTACATAGTACTTTTCGTCAGAATAATATTATTAATAAATTTATTTGTATCGAAATACATAATAGCGTCAGCGTCACTATGACTACATAGAATACTATGCACATATGTGTTGATTTTAAAAATTAATTTGTTATGTGCTTGCGTCCAGTTACTGAAATAAGGGAAGGCACAAAAAACGAACTTACAATTAGTTTTATTTTTAATGTCTAGCAAAGTGCACAAGCCCTTATTTAAGTCTGCACGGGAGATGTTTCGAGAGACATTATAAAATTACAACGATTATAAGATTGGCCGGGAAAAATGTGCCGTAAAATTCCTAATGGAACACAGTCGTAGACAAGAAACAAGAAACATTTTAAAAAAGAACTAAATTTCTATTACAAACTCTTGAAAATTCTAATACATTTCCTTATTTGAAATAAGTAAACGGAAAATGTGATGTAATACCGCTTTTCAATTCTACTAATCATTTCAATTCTATCACAACCGACTGACGGTGTCGGCCGTTGCAAATTAATACCGGATGGATCGTCACCGGTCGGGATGTAAGGAAATTAAGCGGCGCCCCTGACTCGGGAAATCGGGGAAATCACCAATATCGATCGGAAGTATCGCTTTTGTGGTGCCCTAGTCACTGGCGTCAGTCAAGCAGTGCGGGGTTTTAGTGCTGATTTATACTTGGGATTGTCACTTGTTTAAACGCCGTCCTCGTGTAGAGACGCGATAAGTTTCACAATATAACACCACTTTGGTTTAATTTTCCTGTCTAGTTTTTCACACATGTGTAGGTATAATCTTATTTTAGCGCTGAAAGTGAAATATACTATTAAATTACAAGATTTTTGTTTGACAGCAACTCAAGCACAACCGGCTCGCCATGTACCTAAGTTCTTAAGGTTTAATGACGATATTTTCTCTCGCCGTTTAAACATTTGTAACAAAAAAAATTGCTCTATACCTAAACAAATTCATATTTATATGTGAAGAAAAATGAACATTTGTTTAAAAAAAATAGCGATAGGCACAATATAAATACTAAGACCAAGCATAAACTGGATGTACTAGACAGTCGTCTCCACAAGGTCACGAACTCTTTTATGGGTCAATGTATACGTTTCTATAATAGGATTCCCATGTGTATTCAAAATTTACCTTTGGATAAATTTAAGACAATAATTAAACAAAAACTTTGCAAAAAGGGCTATTACAAAATTTCTGATAACCTAACTGACAAGCAGCCATGGGAATGAACTGCTCAGCTCTAGAGTTATTTCAGAATTAGTTAAAATTAGAAAATAAGAAAATTTGTAATGCGATTTAAAAGAGCACCCTCAGAGTTTCTTGCCTGTTCTTCTCTGGGGAAGACTGCACCTTTGCGAATAGGCGTAGAGTCAGTAGGGTCAATAGAACGAATGCGTTGCGTATGTATGTATTTAAATCCTTTAATGTTTATTTGTATGTATTTCATGTAATCTTGACTTGTTTTAATTTGCATCCTGAATGTTCATTAAAATAAAGATGTTTTCTATTCTATTCTATTCTATTCATAAACGGTTCCTTAAAATTTACAAAATAACATTGAAAGGAATAAAATGTAATTTAAATTCATCATTTTTTTTAAACCG
Source organism: Aproaerema taeniolella (assembly GCA_949987775.1). Lineage (NCBI taxonomy): Eukaryota > Metazoa > Arthropoda > Insecta > Lepidoptera > Gelechiidae > Aproaerema > Aproaerema taeniolella. The sequence continues at coordinate 14,379,904 of OX465260.1, forward strand.
GTGAATAAAACTAAAATGAACTGTGCACTGTCACAAAATCGCAAGTAAAAAAGGAGTATACAAAGCTACGTCGTTGGTTCATTACTGATAGATTACTTTGTATTCCGAGCCATTGTCCTCTTGTACATTTGTACGCGGCGAAAGAACTCACTCGATTAAACATAAGCTGTGCTGAATAAGACTTTCCTATAAAAGGGCAGGCTGGCTGGCTTACCTACTGAAATTATTGGATTATTCTCTCGTGCGTTACTTGGTATTGAGTAAAAGAGAATGGGCCTTTTTATAATACAAAAACGGCACGGCAAAGTTGTATTACCATTGCCTCCTATGCACTAGTGATACTAGAAGCTTGGAACATAGAAGGAAATGGCAATATAAATTCTGTCATCCCGTGCCGTGCCGTTCGAATTATAAAAAGGCCCAATTTATTTCCAATCTTTAATGTAATTGGATGATGTAACGGAACACGTAGTAAACGTTTTCTTTTTTTGTTTTTTTTTCTACATAAAAATATGTAATTTTTATCTGATGGTTTATTTTTCATGTTTTTTATTAATGCTAGACAATTAAAGATAAATACTGTGACAAATAAATAGAAACACCATTTAAATATAACTCTAAAATAAAAATAAACTAATAATTGAGGTGGGTTCCATTTTATAATACAATTTTTAATAATAGGTACAACGGTAAAAAAAACATAAAACAAAAATTTTACCAATCAATCCCAAAATGGGCAAGATATGTAATCTATTTCTCTTCACACATACGTAATATTCCAGTATTTCCTATTCTATTTTCCCATATCAATTATTAATAATTTGTGGAAACCAATATTGTGTTGAGCCATATGGATTTACTTGAATAAACAGAAGGTATCTCTTTGGCAATATAATGGGTTCAATATCAATCAAACCAATCTTAAGGTCACTAACGATATTTGCTTGTTGGTAATTGGCTACTGGAAGTAGGTATGGGATATTATACTGGTTATCAAATTGATAGTATCAAATGATCTTTTACAATGCAGTTGCTCGGAAATGGCCCCGTAACATGGCCACGGAGTGTACGTTTACGTACCCCATAAAACACATGTCATCTTATGTAATTTGAAATGGGAAGGAGATTTTGTAAAGAAAAAAAATATTTGAAATACTGAGCAAATAAACCATTTTTCATATACCAAAATTCAACTTCAGTGGCTATTCTGTGATCCAGTAAAGTTATTTCTTTTATCAAATGATGCATAAAAAGTAAGCAAAAAGTGAATAAAATACTGACAAAAATGTATGACGAAATAAAGAGTAGCTGATTTGATAATTCAGTGACCCTTTTGACAAGTGAGAGTATTACCTTTTTCATAAAGCTTCATACTGGCTTTACAGAATGACAGCAAAGAGTTTTTATGCCTGACAAAATAATTATTTCTGACGAAAATCTTGATTTTTTGTGAAATAAAGTATAAAAGTAAATTATTTATTTTACTTTTTCAATAAAACAAATCTGATTTTTAACAAATAATTGAACTATTTAATAATTACTGTAGGCACAATTGGCATTTTATTTACCTTAGCCTTTGCCTCATAATTGTGGAAAAATATTTTGCTCGCCATTGTTTTGCCCGCAATTTGAAATTATTTGTTAAACAAAATTATTATTGTGTTATAAAAATGTTAATTCCTTAATGTTTTGTGTTTAATCGTAAAATATTAGTGCACATTGTTCAATTGCAATAAGTTTTCAGCCAATGTTTATTGGAAATACTATCTTTTAAGAACTTTGGATATACCTAAGTATACGATGTAAGTTTTTGAAAACATTTTTTTTTAGTTTCCTCGGCTACTACATTGTAAAACGTTGAACAATATACGTGCCTTAGGTAATGTGTAACTGGAGCCCTATAAAACACTCGCTTCGCTCGTGTTTCAAATGGGCTCACGTTACACATTACCTACAACACTAGTATCGTTAATAACTATACCCACACTTTTGTTTGGTTTCGCAAACAGTTCAAAACTATTTGTAAGAGTATAAGCTTTTTTATACTAGAAGTACCTGTAATATTTTGTAAATTCAAAATATTTGCTCCTTCAAGTAGAATATTAGGCCTATTAGGCGAGGTAACGTCAGTCTACTCTCGCCCGCTGCTCAGATCACTCATTAAAATGTATTTTTTTGTTAATAAATATGACGCAATAAAAATATGACTTGAAGTATTTAGTTTACTCCATTTATCCAGCTTATCCCAACATACTGTTTTTTACTAAAAGTTCATCAGGCTAGGTTTCAAACAGCAAAAATTTCAGTAAAAGATTGTAAAACTACAGATAACATAAATCTCTATTCAATTACCTAAGATAAAGTAAGTTATCTTTAATACACAAAGTAAATTTAAAAATTACTGCATATTTAATATTCGCAAAGGCATGACTTACAAAGGTTATATAACAACTGTTAGATAAGTTAGAAAATTGTTAATTTTCTTTGAAAATTGTTTCTTTTCTTTATGCGTTTTAACGGAAATTGAAATACTTTCAACTGATAAGTGTTTTGTTTTCCTTTTAAATCTTCTTGTTAGAGCTTATAGTCACGTTTCTCTATTTTTCTTTATACAATTTAATTTTTAAAAATCGCGGAAATCTGAGTTATAGTTTGGATAATTTGAGGAGATGACTTACTTCGCAAAAGGAACAACTTTCCTCAACAACCAGGTTTGAATATGAAAAAAAAATTGTCTCTTCGTATATCTCGGTGGACTACGGAATCCTCTTCGTGTATTGATCAGGATTTGCCTTTGTTACATTTTTTTCCGAACTTCATGAACGCTACTTGGCCAAAGTTGTCAAATTTCATGGAGATAATGACTAATTTAAAGTATGTATGTATACATATATAAATTATTTATTGCCCTAAAATAATAAAGGTAATGTAGTAGCAAGGGCCGACTTATCCCTGAAGGGATCTCTTCCAGTCTACCGTGGAGTAGTTGAGAGAAGAGATTCACGTGATGCGGGTTGCGATCACTCTACCTATACTGATATTATAAAGAGGAAAGATTTGATTGTTTGTTAGTTTGTTTGCATTAAATAGGCTCCGAAACTACTGGACCGATTAGAAAAATTCTGTCACCATTAGAATGCTACATTGTTCCTGAGTAACATAGGCTACATAATTTTTCTGAATTCCCACTGGAACGAAATCCCGGGCGGAATGCTAGTACATGATAAAAAGCATTCTGCGTCACTGTAAAATATTCATGAAAATGTTTGTATTAATTCAATTAATCGTACTGTTGCCTTCATTTAATTATCACTATCGAGTTTAATTAATAGACTTCGCTGAATTGAATCTATTTTAACTTCATGATGGTAATTAGTTGTTGCGATCATAATTTGCTTTAACTTTTGCCAATAACTGAATATCAGTCATATTTAAATTTTTTATAAATTTTATTTAAATGAAAACAATTCGCACTCAGAAACATACATTAATCCTTACTAATATTATAAATGCGAAAGTAACTCTGTCTGTCGGTCTGTCTTTCACGCCTAAACTACTAAACCAATTTTGATAAAATTTGGTACAGAGATAGATTAGAGCCTGAGAAAGGACATAGGCTACATTTTATCCCACAGTTGGGCATTCCACGCGGGCGGAGTCGCGGGCAGAAAGCTAGTACATACATAAATACATAGAATAAGTTTAACTAACACATAACGAGCCCCTGTAGCTTTAAATAAATATATTGTAATTATTATTTTAATTTTTTACCTTTTATTCACTAACAGGATAGGCAGAGCAACCAAAAAAACATTTTTTTTTTATTTCCTTAGCTTGTATTTTTTTTGTTAGCCATTTCTGTTCCACTGCTGGGCAAAGGCTTCCCGTAATTTTGACCACCGATTTTGGTCTCACGCGATTTCCCTCCAGGCGTCATCAAAAGGCCGGACGGCCGGTTTGGTCGAGTGGTAGTGGCGCTGCCTCCTGATCGACGGGTCTTGGGTTCGAATCCTAGTCATGGGTGTTTATATCTGTCTTTATATGTGTTCCGAGGAACCCACGACACAAGGGAAAACCTTAGTGTGGGCCTTTGAGTGTATGGCGTTCTTTTTTTAAAAAAAGCGTCTAACTCCTCTCTTATGTTACATCAATAGATGTGATAACAAGCTAAAAAAAACAAGATACAAAGCAAAAAGCAAACAAACCCATTAATCTAATCTAACACAAGAAGAAACCCAAGTTAACATAAACTCGGGCCCATAATATTGTCACAACATGAGAGAAGAGCATTTTTGGAGGGAAATGATTTAATAAATATTCAAATAAAGCGAGGCCAGGCCCAAACGGCGGACGTAAGCCTTCCAGACCCCATGAAACACACTTGCTATGTTCCCTTCAGAAAATTTTATGCTACCCATAAAAAACAGTAAATAAGTGACGCGTGGGGTGGAGATCGTTAAAGCAAAATAGACTATTTTTCCCCGAAATAAAACATATTTTACAGTGTAATAATAATGTGCTTGTTTGCTCGGATTCGCCTTTCCGATTAATTTCACCTGAAAGTTGAATAGGAAATGCTACGTTTTGGTTTTAGGATTCGTAGAACATAGCTACGAGCCTATGCCGTAGAATTATGCTACGAACTACAAATCTTTGTATTAGTATCATTATCACTGAGTTACATTAGATTTATTATTTGTAGAGAGAAAAATAAATAAACTATTATTATTTATTATTATTATTGCAACCTACAGCTCGAGTACGATGGAGCACGTAATGTACCGCGGTCTTACGTCAAAATGTCAATATTGACAACGCCAGAGGGCGAGCAAGCCTTTGCGCCGGGCCCTCGCGCAGTCAAAGTGAAGTTTCAACGTCAGTTTGTCGCTATCGTGCTCAAGCTGTAGGTCAATGAATACGTTACAGCGTTTTTATTGAATTCACAAAAATATAGTGTTTAAATTTTAGATTTCAGATAAGGACCTCATTTTTTGAAAACAAAAAATAATAGGAATAAATTTACAGGTTTTAATTTAGGACCAATTTTAATAGTAAAAATAATGGGAAAGTAAAAATAATTCCATGGATTCAATTTTATTAAATTCTGACAGCAGGAGCTAAGTTTGCCACACAATTGACTATACCTACACGATAAAAAGAAGAATTATATATATATATAAAAAAAGAAAAACATCACAATGTTTTTACCAAGTCTTTTCTTTAAGGGCAGATTCCACCATTCAGTATTTGTTGAGTTATCCCTTACGTCCTAATTAGGACATTTAAAGTATCGAGTCCGAAATGTTTCGATTCACCAAATAACCTACGCTAAAAAAAATCTAATTTGTTTATTCCAGTCACACTCCGGTCGCGCTGACTAAACAATATAGCCAAGATAAGGACAACTGGCCGCAAAACCTCCATATTTGATGGCTCAGCGAGATGGCCCGCGTTAACTGGCCCTCCGTAAAAAGATTACTCTGAAAATGTACTTTGACATTGTTTTTAACCCCCGAGAAAAAAAGAAGGGTGGTATAAGTTTGGCGTGTGTATTTCTATGACTTTTTCTGGCATAGTAGCCGATTTTGATGCGTTTTTAGGGTTCCGTAGTAATCTACGAACCCTTATAGTTTCGCCATGTCCGTCTGTCCGTCTGTCCGTCTGTCCGCGGGTTTCCTAAGAAACCCTTGGTACTACAGAGCTGAAATTTGGCAAGGTCATAAATATTAACTACGCCGTCAGAACTGTAGAGTGAAATCTTAGAAAAAAAATTTTTTTCGGGTGTCTCCCATAGACGTGAAAGGGCGATGAATTTTTTTTTTCTAGCCAATATCATTAAATGGGGTGTCATAGGGCAGCTTTTTAAAAGACAGAAGGGGTTTACTAAGAACGTTTTTCGATTCAGCACTTTGTTTGCCTAATATAAATTTTTAAAGTGAAAATTTTTGTCAAACACAAGTGTCCCCCCCCCTCTACCAGCTAACCGGTTGATTCTAAAAATGTGGAAAAATTCATGGTGGTAGTGTATACAATGAAACTATAAGAAAAACTATCACACATAAGATGGCTCTTCAAGTTTGCGAGTAATAGTCGACCAAGTGCCAAACTTAGTTGGGATTAATAAGAATATATTTACTAATATTAGATCCTTGGTACTACAGAGCTGAAATTTGGCATGGTCATACATATTGATTGCGCCAACAGATTGAAAAAATAAAATTTTGGAAAAAAACAATTTTTCGGATGTTTCCCTTACATGTGAAAGGGCAATGGTTTTTTTGATAGAATATACTACAAAATTAAAAGGAAAACTATCACACATAAGTTGGCCCTTCAAGCTTGTGAGTAATAGTCGACCAAGTGCCAAACGTTGTTGGGATTAATAAGAATATATTTACTAATATTGGATCCTTGGTACTACAGAGCTAAAATTTGGCATGGTCGTAATATTGATTGCGCCGACAGATCTAAAAAATAAAATGGTAGAAAAAAAATGGTTTTTCGGGTGTTTTCCATACACGTGAAAGCGCGAGGGATTTTTTTTTCTCGCCGATATCATCAAGTGGATTATCATAGGATAGCTTTTTTCAAGATTCATCTACGAACGTTTTTCGATTCAGCAATCCGTTTGGGAAACATTAATTTTTATAAAAATAAAATGTGGAATAATTCACGAGAGTAGCATTTACGACGAAGTGTACCCCAATCCAAAATGGCTGCCATACAAGGTTCCACGCTAAAAGTGAGGCGAGCCGAAAGCCAAGCTGTAACATATTGACATTTCAGGTGTCGTTTAATAGGTTTTTGGGGGTGCTAATTACGAAAATGACATCAAAATTATACACGATCCACGCGACCTGCTTTAGCAGCAGCTCGATATTATTATATTATGCCTAACAATAATATATTATCGCAAAAACATCAAAAACCAAAAAAAAACTAAAAAAACAATTAAAGAAACAAAAAAAAAATTCGCGCTCGCTTCGCTCGCGCATTAAATACTTAGCAGCGGCTCGATATTATTATACTATGCCTAACAATAATATATTATCGCAAAAAAATAAAAAAAAAAACAAAAGCAAAAAAAAACAATTAAAAAAAAATTATTCGCGCTCGCTTCGCTCGCGCATTAAATACTTCCATTCTGTTATATTTACACCAAAACTACAATTATTTCTGAAACTACAAACTTTTTAATACATTTCTTTTTGATACTATAGTATTTGGGGATTTTAACATCGACTATGACAATATGCTCGTAGAATTAAGAAACCAGCTGCATATTTGAACCATGCTGCTACGGAACCCTACAATGCGCGTGACCCGACACGCTCTTGGCCGGTTTTTTTGTTTGAAAGCTGACGTGATAAGATGTTATAAATAATTATAAATAAAAAAATATTATAATAAAAAAATTATAAATAAAATATATTAAAAAAATAAAAAAAATAGATTGATAATTAAAAAAAAATAGTTTGGCCGTTTAAACATTATACTTTACGAATGTCGACGGTGACATGTTTCCTGTCTACCAAATAGCGTCAAATTATTATTTTTTTTATCATAAGTTTTCCCCTTCTTTGTGTTAGTTGGTTTTTATACACACACATACATACCTAAGCTTATTTTTTAGTCTCATTAGAATAGAAAGAGACCAAAGATAAGTTAGTTTAATTTTTTTAATAATAAGTAAACCCACTATCGTATAAAACTAACATACATGTAAACTAGAAGATACCCGAGGCTTCGTTCCCGTGGGAATTTTGTGAAATCCTTCTTTATTCCTTGCCTGCGTTATAAAAGGAACCTTCGTGCCAAATTTCAGCTTTCAAGGTCTAAGGGTTTGAACTGGGCGTTAATGGGCCTTTTTATAATTCGAAAACGACACGGCAAAATTGTATTACCATTGCCTCCTATGTAATAGTAATACTAGAAGCTCAGAACATAGTGGGCAATGGTAATTCAAATTTCGAAGTACCGTGCCGTTTCGTTCGAATTATAAAAAGGCCCATTGATTTAGTGAGTTAAGGCTTCCAATTTTATAAATTTAGATCAACAACTAAGGGTGGGTTGTACCATCTTACTTTAACAATAACAAACGCCAAAATTTCAGTTAAAGTATCGGTTAGGCCAAAAATGAGTTGCACCAGTTGACAATTTGTTAAATAACGTCATAACTTTAACCATAACCGTAACTGCTCACTTTTCGCTGGTTAGTGTTATAGTTAGAGTTAAGTTATCCGTCAAATTGACAAACGCGTTGAATATAACCTCAAAACATCATGTCCCTGCTCCAAGAAATACTCGTGGAAACCAGTTCTGAAGACGAAACTGATGATCTTGTCAGTGTAAATAGAAAAAGAAAAGTATACTTACCTATACTTCGTTTTTTTTCGTATTAGAAATTATGTAAACAAAGCAGCAGTGGTAGTAAACGTTTTCTTACAAACCGAAAAACTATGATAAAATAAAGAGTTGAAATAAAACAATTGGAAGGCCTAAACTATGCCACCAATAATATGTTTTTGTTTTACTCTACAACAATGAATTTATCATAACGCCGAGTAGTTCTTTGTTCTGTTAAGTACTCTTAATAGGTTGACTGGAAGAAATCCCCACGTGGGATAAGTCCACCTTTATAAACTTCCTATTACAGTAAACGTACCTATTATCATTGTACAATAAAGAATAAATACATACATACATGACTGATATTAATTGCTCTGAATAAGAAACGGAAAGCAAGTTGAAACTTTTTTAGATATAGATCTTGCAAAACGAAATAGATTTAATTTAAATATTTAAAAACCCCTTTTCTGAGTAAGGCGGTAAGACGGAGGTTGATCGGAGTCTGAATCGCCGCTCTCTGGATATACAATTCATCTTTTTTTTGCGCTTACTTTTAGCGCCCATCACGCAAACTTAAATTATAATGAAATAATAATCCAAAACTTTTTACAGTACAGAAAAAATGTTCACCAAAGCTGACATCAATGAAATGAAGTGACATGAGGTATTTAACAATTTATTTCTGTGTCTATGAGTGACACTATGTCTATGGTTTTTACGATTATGTTTAGTATTGCCATTTAAAAATGTCACCCGCATCGAATTTGGGGTAAATCAGGCTTCATTTGACTTGCAACCCCTTTAACTTTAACAAAGCTAACGAATTCGCTGGTGCAACGCATTTTGCTGTAACTGTTAAAGTCAGAGTTACTGTTAGTGTTAAATTTGACACAAACTTTTACTATAACTGCTTCTGTGGTGCAATCCACCCTAAGGAAATAACAATACTAACACCCTAAAATATACCAGACGCTACAAAATGTTTAGTAAAATTAAAATGTAATAGACTACTAGTTTCTTGAGAACTGTAAATAAATGTAAGATCTTTTGTAACATTTGGAGGCAAATAAAGAAATATCGTGAAATTATCTTTCTTCTATTGGAAAACTTGGCAATTGGAGTCTCTATTTTTGGCTATAGGACAATTCAGTTTTTATATTAATAGTCAAAGGGGTCTGTTTACGAAATTTTACGAAGTTTTGTGTATATTAAACTGAGTACGTAAACAAAACACAATCATTAATTAAATCAAGCCAAGATTTGAACATAATTAAAACGAGATTTTACCACGAAAACCGCAGAAATCTTAAATCTCATATATAAAATTGGAGATCCTGATTCACTGACTCATCAACGCCCAGCCCAAACCCTTAGATCTAGAAAGCTGAAATTTGGCTTTCTATGTTCAAAGTTTGTATGAAGAAAACTATTTTTTTGGACATCTTAACTCGAAACTTCGTCAAGATATAACGGACACGTGTTTCGAGATTTTTCAAAAATCATCCCCTAAGGGATCAAGAATGAAATGTGACTAAAAAAGTTCTTTACGCGGGCGAAGCCGCGGGGATAAAACTCGTAATTTATAATCCAAAAAAATTATTCAAACAAATTGAAAAAAAAAATAAACTGCAAAAATTTTAATGGTAGTACAGCTGATTGGCTATAAGCAAACTTCTATTGGCCGTAGTAAGAGCACTTCGGTCCACGTTTTAAGCGGCAATCACGTCTTTGATTGGCTTTTCCGTGCTCATGTGAGTCTGTATAGCGTTTTTTTTTTGTGGTTTCCGTTTTAATTGAGATTTCATGGACTTCAAAAGCTTAATCGGCTTGTGAGCAAAAGCTAAAAATAAAGCAAATTTTTCGTCATCGTGACTTTTTGTTTTCATTTCATTAAGCTGCATAGGATTTGAATTACTTTTCTCCTTTTTCTTTACATTTTTATTATAAATCAAAAAATGTAAATATACTGGGTGAAAAAGAACCTCCTAGCTTTAATCAAAATCCTGAACCAGTATCACTCAAAGAACACATTTATTAAAAAAAATATTTTTTTAATCATTTTTTTCAATGGGAATATTTTTTTTTAAATAAAAAACAAAAAAAAAGAAAGTGTTCAGTAAGTGATACTGGTTCAGGATTTTCAATAAAGCTAGGAGGTTCTTTTTCAACCTGTATTTGTAGTTTTTAGATAAACCTTTCTGAATCACAAATTAATTTAAAAAAAAGTGAATCAAACTTAAAATTGGTTTGTTTCCTAATAAAGATATTAGTTATGTTTCCTAATAACATTTTAAAAATCTAGTATTTATGCCAATTAGAGACTGTTTACCAGCAAATCAGCCAAAGCCAAAAGTTAAGCCAAATAAAAGTAGTAGCTAAAAAAACAAAATGCCGAAAAAGTATGAAAATGACATTGTATAAAATGTTTCTTACTGTCGGTTAAAGATTAGTGAACATTAAATGGCCTCATAATTTTTGGCTTAAATAATTTTTTTGTAAGAAGCCTTGAATTAAGTCATTTTTAATACCTACCTAATGTAACAACGCATACGTTGTCATATTTGGGCGAATATCTTTATACAATTGTATTTGCGGACTGTTTACCAAGTCGAATGATTAATTATTTAAGATACTGATGTGCTTATTGTAAAGCAGTACATCCTAAACACCATTTGTATTTTAGTATCTACCGTTTCTGAGTATTCATTTCTCTCCCATAAATTCTTTTCCCTCTAATGTAGCGTAGAAGCTAGTGGGATAAATTGAACGCAATTATTTTGTGCTGAAACACTAGACATTTTATTCTAAGAACAGCTCTCCGTCTAAATTGTTTTATTGCTCAGAACTTCACTATGGAAATTACTGAAACTAATTTAAGTTTCTGTCTATACGTCTCACAGTCTTGTCTCAGTTTGTACAAATTACCTCCTTCATAAATTAGGAGCATTTTGATATTAAACTGTGTATTACTCACGTTTTTTTATTTGTTTTGTAGACCTAATAAAATAATTTAAAAAGTAAATAATATCCGCACATAAATACAGATAATTTGAACACATGACCTGTGAAAATTAATCATAAAAATATATTTTTGTATTTAATATGAAATAATTGATAATGGATATTTGCGCAGCACAACGTGTCAAAAATAATCTTAATCATATTTCTTGTCAGTTAAAGGAAGTGAAAATAAATTAATATAATTACTTAAGCTATTATAAAACATGGCAAACTAAATAAAAACATATTAACGAACGTGTTTTCTCTTGACCACCAGGGGCAAGATGTGATCGGGGATATAGCGAGCTCATCCAGAAGGAGATACTCTACTGTTCTGTATTCCTAAATAAGATATATGATAATAATAGTTGTATAAGCTTTAGACACTTTGTTAACGTGACTCAACATGAAATTTGATCAATCAGCTGATACTAGAGATTAATTATACGGATAATTGCATGATTGCTGATTAAATGTTAAAGCGAAACGATTTATTTATAGCGCTATTTATATTAATAAGAAAAGCTATTTATACTATATTAAAGCGCCTATACATAAACAGGTTGCTTCAATATGTTAAATAAAACACAGCCAAAAAAAATCTTTCTTGGAAAAATAATTATGAGTAGGTTTAGAAGACTGTATTGTAACCATAGTCCAATCCGGTCAGGTTCCCCTGTTAACAGGGTCATTGAGGTCAGATGGTAGTTTCTCCTCTGTAATGACTTGACCTATCAGATCCTGTATCATCGTCTAACGTACCCCGAATGAGAAACGAGACCAAGCGCTAGGAAGAAGTCGCAACAGTTAGAAAGCATAAAAGTGCTATGGAGTATAAAGCTGAATATAATCACATGGGCCCAATTGGCAGTTCGTTTTTAAGGACTCTGAAATATAAACTTTCAGTAAAAAGCAAAGAGATTAAGCAAGTATTGCGTCTACAAAACTCCTTACATAAGTTTTCCAATTCTTAATATTTTTGTTGCGTTGAACCCTCCTAAAGAAAAACAACAACATTTTGCTCTAAAAGAAAGTTCTTAATTTTCAACTGGCAACATGATTGTACCAAGATTTGACAAACAAGTTTGATCCCGAACAAATGCCGCAATACGAGACGGCATTGCTTTGGTAAATATTGATACAATGTCATGTTGTTTGTTGACTTTAAACAAATGTTTGCCGCAGAGTTGTAATTTGATGAAAACAAATCTTGCTTCAGGCGTTTCTAACTGTTAAGGTCAGGAGTTATTATGGCTTTAAATTACAGTGGGATTGTTGTATGTGTAACTGTCTTACTTTTACAACAACTAAAATCAAATCGTTCTTCCTATCTAATCCTACTTAATTCTACGAATAATATTGATGCTAAAGATTTTGAGGGTGAATGGATGGATCTTTTTTTACTCCTTCACGCAAAAATAGCTGCATGAATTTCGATGAAACTTTTCAGTAGAGAATAACATACACACATCAAAATAACATACAAACTACACAATTTTCCCTTCTCTCCGGAACAAATGTTCAACTGAAACATAACTGCCAATAGTCAGGACATATCGTAAGATGCACAGTTGGCAGTTCGAGCAAGCAGATCACTGAAAAGTGGTAAAAGTTCAGCAAAAGATTATGGCTTTATCATAACCTGGGTCAGATTAGCAAAGAACAGAAATGGCTGACACGATAGACGGAAAACTTATGTCTTGTAGAAGACAGAACCTTAAAGATCTGCTGAAATAGAATATCCAATCAGCTGTAGAATAACATGACTTTGTATGTTTTGGACAGTTCAAATTTGAAACAAACTTTAGTGAGGCAATTGAAATCTGATTTGAGACATAAATTTCAATTCAGCTATAACAAAATAAAATAAAAAAGTTATTTTTGGAAAGAATGATGGCAAAATCTTAAATTTTACTATGTGGTTGCATAAATTATCGTGGTTTTGGTATTATTTCGATACAATAACTTTTATTAGTGAAAAATATTCGGTTGGTTGCGATTAAAATGTTATTGAAGTTGGTAGGTAGTTCTGGTTTTGTTTTTTGAATGAAATATTGTCGTAATTTCTTCTGTTTGTGTCTCAAAGTTAATAGACTTGCAATGGACTAGAATAACCGTAACTTGGTTTAAATAATGAAACATATAGGCCAGTGTTCATCAAAAATTTAACCAACGATTTGCAGCTCACCAGAGATTTGACAATGTCATTTTCATACATTTTTTTTTGACATTTTGTCTGATTAGCTTCTAACCGCGGTCTAACCGTTGGTTATATTTTTGGTGAACACGGGCCTAAATGTTAGCTAGTAAAAACCAATCATCAGATTTAAAATTGCTATTAGGGGTGTGTCGGGTCATAACATCTTAGTGCTCTAAAATCGTCTTCATCATCCTCAACGTATGAGACCCTGAAGTTTTACAACTCGTAAAGAGTTTCTTTACTTACTTGATATCGTCGAGTTTTCCATTTATTATTTTTATTTTGATTAAAATAATAATCAATAAATTATACGGTATTTTACTGCCACAAAATTAGTTTTCCGTACATAATAATGCTAACGGACCGCAAAAATAATTGTTTCAGTCATAAATGATTGATTGTAATGACATTAAGACTGGTTTTGTATGGAAAATATATTTTTTGACGGAATATCGCCTTAGTAACCGATGAAAAGTTGGTTTGGCATATGATCTCAGATTAACAATGCAGTGAATTTTTCGAAAACACTGATGCTGCGGCAATGATAATAAATACTATCCACCTTACTCAGCAACTGTTTTTATTTTTATTCGTGAGGATCTTTCTAAACTGTTTAGTTTAAAGCTGTTGAAGCTGTTGTTGTGGTTATAAGCTGTTAAAAAAAGGTCTATATTCTGGACACTTTACGACTGGTTAAATTTATCTACCCCTAAAAGTGTATAGGGTGAATAAGTAGAACTGTTAATAGTTTCCCTCATTTGCACTGTTAACAGTTGCAATTGGTACATCAAAGGTCTGTGAATTTTTTTTGTGTTGTGTTGATTGGTGTAGATTTTTTTCTAAGTATAATATTATTTTTTATGTTGAACTACAAAAAAAGTACTTACAATGTAGCGCAAAGGGGGCACATAGCCGAGAGCGCACGAGTTGTCGCCCGCGCCCCGGCCGCGCCGCCGCGCTATCGCCGCATGGCAGTCCAGCTACGACCCCCGCACCGCCGCCGCCCGCGCCGACCACCGGCCCACGTGCAACAGTCCAATCGCCACCAACAGTCCGACTGCAGACAATATCAACCACTTTACACCACAAGACATAACCCCAAAACCGCGCGAGCCTACAACTTACACTCTTCAATAATGTATTTGCAATGACGCATTGCAGGAAAACGGTTCACGATTTTTAAGATTACAGGGCTTTCCAGGCTGCGGCTCGCGCGGTTTCACAGCCAGGATGCGTTGCGATACTCACATTAGCATGCCAGCGCCGGACGGTCAGTTATCAACTAGCGTTAACGTAAACAATCGAACACACGATCATGTTGGTGGGTGGCGTGACATGCCGGCGGGCGCCCGGCCGGCCGCGGGGCCTCAGCAGCCGCAACCACCACACTATGCGGCGCTTGCTGCTAAATGAGCGGATTAGGTGTGCGCGGGGCGGAAGTGTCGGAGGCGACACGCGCGTTCGTGCCACTGCAGGCCGCCACTGAGGCAGGCGGGGCGGCCCGGGCTCGCCCCGCCGCCCGCGACCACCGCCCCACCCCCGCCACGTGCCGCGCGCAAGCCGCCGAAAGCCTCTCGCGCCCAAAGGGTTGTCGGCGAACGAAAATTGCTACTCTCCTCTTTTTATCGTGACAATTGGCTGTGCTTCACTCGCCTTTGAGCTCGCCGCTTCTTTGACCGAGCTTAAAAATCGTTCTTGCCTTTTGAGTTTTACTTTTGCTTTGCGCGTCTAAGTTTTGGTAAAGCATTTCATAAGATGAAGTTGGTATGTGTAAGTTAGAAGATATAAAGATGGTATTAGTTTGGGTATGATGGGTTTTGGTTTGAGCATTGGGGTTGGGAGTTATATAACGCTGTGCGGGTGCCATAGCTGTTCCGCAGACGCAGAGCGCCTGTCGGAAAACCCCTAACGCAGCCCTTAAATTTCCAGTGTAGGAGGCGAGGGTGGCCGAACGAAGACGATGTTAGCCGAGCGCCGCCGCCGAGCGCGGCCGAGCGAGCGCGAGTGGTGCCGCCCAGTCGATAAGGCCGTCTCCACTCGCCGAACAAAGACACTAACCTATAATAATTACATTTAATTAAGGATAACTGGACTATTTGGTTTAATAAGCATATCGCGCTGCAGTGTTAATGGCCGGATTTCGCGCATGAACAGCGCGCAGATTTCTAGAAATACCGCCATTAGTTAGCTGGTGAAGAATTCGCTTAGTTTACGATGGGAATTTTTAAAATATGCTGAACACACGCGGTAAAATATGGAACCCGGATTTAAATTGGATTTAAAAAAGTTGTGGGATTCAATGTCAGTTTTTTTAGATATTCGCTTTTTTGGCAGGTATTTTCAGTGAGTTTAGTAGCCGGCGCTGCATCAGCTGGTGTTGAAATAATTTAAACGAAAAGTTAAGAAACAAAATAACATCACAAAAAAATCTCTAAATACTATGTATAATTTAAGACACCTATCTCAGTACACTACAGTTCCAATTCGATTCATTTCCTTTAAAATAAGGTTGCAAATCGCTTGCAAAAGTATTTTTTGCAAAAGAAACAACATTTTGCGGGGAGCGGCAGTGAATATTGCTCGTCAAAGTTTTGGCAGATGAGGATTACTTCGTGAGCTGTCAAGCGCTCAACTTTTATAGAAGCTAGATAAAAATAGGAACAAAATACTGAACATTAAATGGGAAAGTAATATTGCTTTCGCTAACCACCGTACAACTGAGAGCACTTTAAGTTTTATATTTTTTATTTTTTATATAATAAGAGTTGAAATGTTGAGCTATTTGTATTTACAAATAATTTCAGGTAAAGAAAAATGTTCAGCGCGAATGGGACTTGAACTCCTTGGACTTGATTAGATCTCCTGGTGCTCTAACCAACTAAGCTGACGTGTCGTGTTATGCGTATTTAATTGTTAAGATTGTTCTATATGTGGTCGTTCCTAAATTATAAATGTGAAAGTTTGTTTGTCTACCCTCACTTCTTGTTGTAACAGAGCAACATATTTTTTAACCACCGACAAAAAAATTAAGGTGTTATAACTTTGGCATGTGTATCTTTATGTGGCATCATAGCTCCTAAACGAATGGACCGAAAATAAGAAAATTTACCTGAAATGTACCTCTAAGAAAATGAAAAATGTACCTACGCGTTTAAAAAATAAATAAAAGAAAGTGTTAACACCAACATGTCCTATAATATTATAAACCTACAAACAAAATCAGGGCAGTTGTCTAGTACAGCGGTTCCCGAATTCTTTTGGCTACGGAACTCTTTTTGGTTCACCGTTTTTGGGCGGAACTCAAGCTCAAGTAAGAAATAAACTAACTGTAACATTGTTTTTTTACGTGAAATCACATCACACATAGGCTTTTTGGCTTGATGTTCGCGTCTTATAAGTATAGTTTGACTTTAAACGAAAGACCTTTTAAGAGAAATAACTAAATATATCAAAGGAGAAGCGATTTACAATATCCTAGTAGGTAGACTAGAAAAAAACATCGAAATCTTTTGCTTTTTTTTATTTATTTTTATTATAAGATGGGTTAACTCTTGACCTCAATCTTGACCAAGGTCATAGATGAGGTCGACGATGGAGCGAGTTAACCCAGAAAATGCCTATTAGGCTCTGGTACTCCTACGCACCGACGGAACACAGCAAGTTGTTTGGCGTCGGACTTCGGTAGGGTGGTCGCTGAACCCCTAAGAGCCTCTTATAGATCTCCAGGGTTCCGCGGAACACTATTCGGGAACCGCTGTCTAGTCTAAAAGTAAAACAAAACTTCCCGTTACAACTTTTCTGTAAACACGTTAATCTGTTTACATTTTCTCTTAAACGAAAAATAAACCATTTAATGGCTTCTTTGTTTACAAAACAATTAAGTAATGTCAAAATAACAAAACCTGTAGATATATTTGTATTGTACCCAACTTAAATTTTATTTTTGTTTCACTTTTTCTTCTATACTAATATTATATAGAGGGAAGATGTGATTGTTTGTTTGTTTGCATTGAATAGGCTCCGAAAACACTGGACCGATTTGAAAAATTATTTCACCATAAGAATCCTACATTATCCGTGATGAACATAAAGAACACGATTTTCCCAAGTTCCCACAGGAACGAAGACCCGGGCGGAAAGCTAGTTTGTAAATAAAGATGTAAATAATTATGAATAATAAATACTTCACACTTAGAGTACCACACTAAGGCTTTCTTTTGGGTCTTGGGTCCTTGAAACATACACAAAGAGTAAATGTTTCAACCCCCGGCTAAAAAAGAGGAGTGTTATAAGTTTTACGTGTGTATTTGTGTAATGTATGTCTGTCTGGCATCGTATGTCCATACAGTCATTTTAAAACACACAAATCTTCCTCTTGAACCACTCCGTCTATTGATGAAAACCTTATGAATATCCATTCTTCTTCTTATCGTGTAGGTATAGTCAAATATTTGGCGAACTTGGCTAACCCTGGTGTCAGATTTTCAAACCGCACAATGGCCTCTGACTTGGTTTTAGCGACTGTAGTCAATCGACAACAGCCGGGACCGACAGCTTAACGTGCCCTCCGAAGCACGGAAACGCTCGTGATAAATTGCCACTTTGGTCACCCATCAGGTTCCCTGCCCCTGTGTGCGTTGCTTAATCTCACTGATCGGTTGAGATCAGCGAGAGCCACTGGAATACAAGCGCTTTTGTTTAGACGATTTGAGTCTTTAACGGACATAGTTAAGTAGAAACACTTTAGAGTTTTAAACAAGAAAAAAACTTATTTTTTTTCTGAATGTGAGGTGTCGTCCTATGGTCTCATGCGGTGTGGTAGGCTCTGTAAAGGGCCATCTGGTTCGCGACCACCCTCCTACCGAAGTCCGACGCCAAACAGCTTGATGTGTTCCATCGATGCGTGGGAGTACCAGTGCCTTTATAGGCATTTTCTGGGTTAACTCGCTCCATCGTCGACCTCATCTATGACCTTGGTCAAGATTGAGGTAAAGAGTTAACTCTTCTTATATTAAAAAAAAACATAATCGTATCTACAGATACAAGACGTAAATAAAAAATCATGAACAATATGATGCTCTGCCGACCCCTAAATGGATTTAATGATAGGCGTGAAGATTAAAGTAGATCTAATATACATTTCTTGAGCGAAAATAATAAATAGAAAATTAGTTACTTGTCCTCCGTAAGCCAACTGCCTTTTTTTTTACTAGCCTATTAGTTCCCACTGCTGGGCAAAGGCCTCCCCTGCTTTACTCCATTTATCGCACTCCCGTTCCAACTCCGACCAGTTCTTAATACAAGGTGTAACAGAAAGGTGTAGTTATATTTCAGGATGGTGACCAGCCAATAAAACTGAACAATTCTCCCCAAGGAACCTATTTAAAATCTCAAAAAAAAAACTTTCGTCTCTCCATACAACTTGTGCGATCAGCTGATAGGCTTAGTATGAAAGGCCGGATTTTTTTTAAAAATTTCAATTAGTTTCTTTGGGGAAAGTTGTTCAGTTTTATTGACTGGTCACCATCCTGAAAAATGACTACACCTTTCTGTTACACCCTGTATAGGAATTCAGATCATCACGCTATCGTTTTCGGGGTTTATCAACTGCCTAAAGGTTCAAATACAGAGGTCAATGGAGGCTGTAATACCAAATTCTCGATACTAAATTAATTGCAAATCAAATTGTCATCGACTACGGGCACTTGAATTTAAATTGTTATTTATTAAGAGTGCTAGAGATGGGATCCATTTTGAAAAGTAAATTGTTACTTTAGTTACTGATCGTTTTTAGAAACTGTTACGGAGTGACATAAGATAACGAACTAATGTAAGTAACTCAAAAAGTTTAAATAAATATATCACTCCAACATTCATCGCTTAGAACTTTTATATGGCTGAACCAATTTTGATAAAATATAGCTAAAACCGCATCGAATTCAGTCAATTCATTTAGGAATACGATGCCACAGACAGACACACAGATACTCACATACAAAGACACTTAGATACACAACACACATCCATACATATATAGAGATACCAATACAACAAATATAAGCAGGCCGAGTACGATAGTGACAGCGCTGCGACAACATCGCGGTCCTGTGTCAAAATGTCAACATTGACAACGCCATAGGGCGAACAAGCCTTTGCGCGGGACCCTCGCGTAATCAAAGTGAAGTTTCAGCGTGAGCCTAGTGCGAATTTGTCGTTATCGTGCTAGAGCTGCTGTGTACACATGTCAAACTTATAATATGACCACCCTTCTTTTTTGTCAGAGTACCTTAGTATATTAGGTAGTGGCAAAAAATAACAGTATCTCTTAAATACCTTAAAAATGCAGCACTATAGAGGTCTAATTAAATTGGTTTCAAGGCGTCTCCATCAAAATTATTGTTTCGCATTCTTGATTGAATTACGAAGGAATTCATTCTCTAAATTTCAAACTTCGCTCTATATTCGATTAAGATTATAGAGATGCCTATCAATTGATAAATAAATAGACAGAGAAAAAATGGCTTAGTTATCATGTAGTTATCTTAATATAGAACTAAGTCGGGTTTGTTCGAACACTTGTAACTCGAGAACGGCGGGTCCGATTTTCTTGGTTTTTGATTTGTTGTATTTGTCTCCGTCCCAAATAGCAGAATAACTATTAAAAACATTGAAAAATTGAAAATAAAGTGCCCACGGGAATGAAGTTCCGGGCGATAAGCTAGTTTAAAATATATTTTCTAAAAAAATAAACGCTACACACTCAAAGGCCTGCATTAAGGATTCCACTTGTATCGTGTGTCTCATGGAACAGACAGACACAAACATGTGCTTTCTACAAAAACATTTTCCCTGACCGAAAAACGATTCGTCGATCGTCACTGCCACGTAGACATTAATAGTTGTAGGTAATCGTAGCTAGGAGCTACAACGTAGCACTTTTCTACGAATTTGTGAGCTACATTTTTATTAAAAAGTTACCTGAATACAAGTTTAAATAAAAGTCAAAAACACCTAGTCTAACAGAGCTTTTGCTTCTAGAAACATTTTGAAATAAAGTTTCATTTGTTTACACGTCCCTGGGTGGGGGGCGTGACGACAAGTTGACCTATTCACTTTAAAATAGCTTAAAGATTTTTTAGCCTAATGAAACTAAAGATTTTTGAGAACAAAGTATGGGGTAGCTTTAAATTAGTAAGAAAAACTTTAGGTGTTGATTCTCATCATGTATCTCAACAACTTTCTTTAAGAAACCTATTTAAAATTCTCAAAAAAGGCAAGCCAGGTGATCACACCTGTCGTATGGCGAGGCGCCAATTATCTGTACTAATCTAAATATATAAAAGGAGAAACTGACTGACTGACTGACATATCAACGCACAGCCTAAACGGCTAAACGTAGGCACTTGTTTGGAAGGGACGTAGCTTAGGTACCGTAGAGGTGCACTAAGAAAGGAATTCCCAAAATTCCCACGGGAACGGGCATTAGTGGGAAAATCCTTTTGTATGAAAAATCTAAACCGCTTAAGTTAGACGCTTGAAATTTGGCATGCAGGTACCTTAGTAAACTTAAAGCTTAGTCGCAACAGGATATTGCAAAATTCTCACGGGAACGGGAGTGAGCGGGAAAAAACTTTTGTATGTAAAAATCTAAATCTTAAACTAAATCAATGGACCTTCAATAAACTATAATCTGTTCAAAAGAAAAAATTAACACGCAAACGAAGTTGCAGGCATCAGCTAGTAATATTATGAAGAGGAAAGATTTGATTGTTTGTTTGTTTGCATTGAATAGGCTCCGAAACTACTAGACCGATTCGAAAAATTCTTTCACCATTAGAAAGCTACATTATCCCCGATGAACATAGGCTACATAATTTTCCCAAATTCCCACGGAAACGAAGTCCCGGGCAGAAATCTAGTTTGTTATAATTCGCCCTATGTTCCTTGGGAAAAGTTGCTCCATTTTACCGATTGATTCACATCTTTAATTTTCGCTAACTCTTCTAAAGTAAACCATTATGTATTTAAATTGATTTCAAATGTTTAGCCTCTGACAAAAAATACGGGTGAGCTCATTCCGCCTGCCCCATTCTTCTATCGGACGTCCAGACGCACCGCTGGGTACCATCCCTATCTTGTTGAAATCCCGCGGATTCGCACTGAGCGCTTTTCATCATCTTTTATATTGCGCACTGCTAGGGAATTGAATTACCTGCCTACGTTTGTATTTCCGAGTTTATATAACCCGATTCTCTTTAAAGTTCGAATGAATAAGCTTCTTCTGGGTGAGCTTGCTACATCCTCGACCGCATCTTTGCCCTTGGGCTAGATTGTGGTCAAGAACAAACCCATTATTAATAAAAAAAGGGGTGTTATAAGTTGGACGTGGGTATCTTTGTGTCTATCTGAGGTATCGTAGGTATCTAACGAATGTACAAACTTCTATGCGTTTTTTTGTTTGAAAGCTGATGTGATCAAGATGGTTCTAGCCATTTAATCAAAATTTGTTAAGCTTGACTATCGGGGGTGATAGTTTTGTTTAATTGTTTTAATTTTTTCATAGACGCAAAGTAGCTTGCGTATGTGTTTTTTATAGGATGTACTTCGGAGAGTGTGCTCAGAGGCTACATGAGCTAATTCCGCCTTCCCCTTTTTTCCATCGGACGTCCAGA
The DNA here is from genome assembly GCA_949987775.1 of Aproaerema taeniolella. NCBI lineage: Eukaryota > Metazoa > Arthropoda > Insecta > Lepidoptera > Gelechiidae > Aproaerema > Aproaerema taeniolella. The sequence goes on from OX465260.1 coordinate 14,402,125, forward strand.
TGTACTGCGGGGTACCACCCTTATCTTGTCGAGATCCCTCGGATACGTAATGAGCGCTATTCTTCATCTTTTATATTGCGCACTGCCAGGGAGTGGAATTCCCTGCCTGCGTCTGTATTTCCGAGTTCATACAACCCAAATTTCTTTAAAGTACGAGTGAATAGGCTTCTTCTGGGTGAGCTCGCTACATCCTCGACCATATCTTTGCCCTAAGCTAGATTGTGGTCAAGAGCGAACCCATTTTTAATAATAATAAGTTATATTAGTTACAGAGACAGTGAATTCATAAACTTAAACCTGTTTCAGTATTACATAAACCAGTGATTTGAATGAAACAATGTGACAGATGTAGATTAGACCTTGGCGAAGTTGGTTTCTCGCTCCAGATTCTTGGAAAGTAATTTTAATCTTAAATCAATAACTCTCGAGGAGTCGGTTAAATTTTATGATAATTGATGTAAAATTGTAAAACAGAGTCCAAAGAAACTTTGAATTTAGGCTTTGCATAATAAGCTTCCATCAAAATGTTTTCCGATAAAAATTTTATTGTTCAAGATTGTATAAAAAAAGTGTACATTCAGTATAAATTATATAAAGTACTAGCATCCCGCTTGGGACTTCATTCCCGTGAGAATTCGGGAAAATTATGTAGCTTATGTTACTCAGAGATAATGTAGCATCCTAATAGTGAAAAAAATTTTGCAATCGGTCCAGTAGTTTTTAAGTTTATTCGTTACATACAAATATTTCCTCTTTATAATATTAGTATTATTGTTAGGGATCATTTCGGACTTTGGTTTTTTTATAAATGCTAGATTTTCTTGTTGGCGTCTCAATGTAAATTTTCCATTAACGCTTTTTACTTTAAAATTAAAAACTTTTTATAACCCGTATGACATTGAAATTCCAAAAAGTAAATCAAAAAGTATAAAGTGCGTAAGTTCAGTATTTAAATATTAAATAATTCCATTATTATATTTAAATAACTAAATCAGGGCACTGTGAGCCATTACCAATAATTAACTTACCTCCCTTGTGCGGAAACCATATTTTTCATACGGAATAGTTGCCAATCTTGTCAGTGTCAACATCGCATAAGCTGAAACTTGGATGAAACATTACCGGGTTTAAAGTAGTATTACATCCATGATTTACTTTACAAAATGGGATGTCAGCTTTTCTATGATTAAAAAATTCGTAATTTTGCCAATATTAGAGTATATTAATGAGATAGAGCATGGCAAAGTCGACAATATTAAGTACAAAAACCCTCGAATAGTTTTAAAATGACAGAGTCTCGTCTGTTGATCAGTATGGTGCACCGCTGATGAGGATGATGATTTTGAAGCACTAAAATGATATGACCTCATACTTCCTCTGTAACATTTGTAACTGCCTGTTGCTGTCATTAACTTCTTTTTAATTTTTTTATTTAAGGACTTTTATACTCTACGAAAATATCGGTACTTTAATAGCTTTATACTATGTATAAGTCTAGCTTTTGGCTTAAGACCGTGGTTAGTCAAAAACTTTAGCTTAAGTGTTAGTCTGATGTCTAAGCTGTATCACTGTCAACTTTCATTAAAATCCGTCTAGCATTAAATTATTATATTGGATGGATCCATCTTTAAAAACTGCTAGACGGATTTTATATTATTAGGAGCGTGGGAATATCTTAGCTCAAAAAGAGATCTATGTATTGACATCAATGTCTTTAATATCGGACTGAGACAAGCAGCAGTGCAATTCTGTAAAGCTAAATGTCAAAACCCGAATCTGAATCCTACGTGAGTTTCCAAATCGGCATTCTATAAATTCGGAGATCAATCGAAGGTACACTAGCGACACCCCTGTGAGAGCGGCGGCGAGTTGAACTAAATCAGTTCCGAGATTTTGACGTTTAATGTATGAGATGACATATGAATCGGTATTCGGTAAGGGAATTCCACCATCACTTCGCAGGTCACTTCGCATTCGAACACGAATTCATCTGTCAAATTTAAAGTTGGGCTGCATTGTGTGAAAACCAAGTGAAAGCGGAGTCGAAACACTATTTATTCCATTAAAAACTTTACTATTAAGATTACAATACATCAATTCCTTGCCTCACACGTGTGAGGCAAGGTATGAGTTCGACTCATGAACCTTCGTATGAGAGTCGAACTCATACCTTGCCTCACACTTTAATACCCACTTGAAGATCCAGCATCACTGACAACTCTGACGGTAGCTCCGCGACGGGAAGGAGAAGGCATAGATGTTGGGCTTGGTGTGTGTGATAATGTAATTGGTGGTGGACTAGAATCATGTTGTACGTGCATGTTCTGAAATAAATATACAATTTAAAATAGATACACACTTTAAAAAAAATTAATGAGTTTATGCTTAGCAGTTGTAATTTATAGGTATACTTACAAGCAAAATACTCTGGCTTTGCTCCGTGTTAAAAACATCTTCTGAGCTATCAAACAGCCTCCTGTTAGTTCGTCTAGCTTGTCCTGGAACCTGAAATGAATTAAATAAGTAAAACTAAAATAGTAGGTAGGTATTTTAAAAGTGTCCAAATACAAATAATTGTTTTAGAATATCTAATCTGCACTTAAAAACCACAAAACTCTGCATGTTATATCTGCCTAATAATATGCTAGGTCTGCTGTAAAATGTATACCTACCGACCTAATTACCTTTATAAGATGTCAATTTTGTGTTGTTGTTTTTTATGTTATATTTTATTTCATGTGTGCAATAAACTGTTACTTAAATCAATGATAAATTAATAAAAATTGAAAATAAACTTACATTCAAAGTTTCAAAAACCTCTAATTCTTCTGAGTCTGAGGGCAAAGTTCGTGGTAAGCGGTCAGATGTTTCATTTTCCTGAAATTCAAATTAATAAGGAATTAATTATTTGTAAATTGTCTTAGTATTCTAGGTATTTAGGACATAAGGTTTCATAATCTTACTGGAAAAATCGGAAAATCGAAAAATCGCTAAATGTGCATCTCCAGTCCCAAACCCTTCACCACCAAATAAAGCCACAATTCTTTCCTCCACCTCCGACAATTCAACTACACCGTCCAACCCACCACCGGTTTTACGCCTAGCAGCTGCACGCGCTGCTACTTTCTTTTTTATGGCACTTTTTTTGTCGGACCAATACTATAAAAGAAATAAAATATAATGTTATTGACTTTAAAAAAAAAGACGGCCGCAACTCCGGTTACCACACGCGTGCACTCTGTGCTGTTGTGATAAGAGCGGTTTTGCAATGAAAATGGAGTAACCTGATGCACTGGCCTCTGTACATTCCTAACCATAAAATAATTTATGATTATGACTCTTTTGAGACTATAATAATACCTATGTCATTTTGTAAATTATACAGAATTACATTTCAGCACAAATATTCTCATTTAGATTACAAAATTATGAAACAAGACTACCAGAGCTTTTTCAACTAAACTTATCAACTGATCTAGTTTTTTTTTATTTGAATTGTTTTATGGCCTCTTCATAGGGCCTCTGTTAGGAATGTTAAGTACTTACATCTGATGAATAATAATAACAGGCATACTTACTTTTGTCCACTGTTTTGATGTTTTAATTGTTCCTCCCAAACTGTTTAGCGTTAGGCTTAATTTTTCCCACTGGCGTCTACTTCTTTCTTTGGCTTGTTGACACTTTGAATAACCCTTTGCCAAGTCAAGGTTTCTCTCGAGAAAGTCTAACAAAGCCTCTATTTGAGCTGATGAAGGATGAGAGGAACGTTCGCTGGAAATGTAACAATGTTGTTTTATGACAAAATAAACAAAAGCACGAATATCTATGTTAGGTAGCCAACTTACCTCATATTCACTTTTTAATAAGATATTTGTATTATTCGGCGTAATACACAGCAAAATGTAACAAAACACAAAACCACTTATGAACCACTTGAAAAGTTTTTGAAAGTTTGAAAACAAACTTTTTTATTAGACGAAGACGAAAGCTTCTCTGCTCATACTGCCAAACTATTCATTTTGATTAAAACATTATTTAAAGTTTTAAACACATAATTTAAACAACTATTATTTAGAATTAAGTACTCTTATATATAATAAACCATTTACCGGGTAGTTGTTGCACAGAAACTTACAAATTACACCAAAAACAAAATCTCGATTAAGATCGACTGACTTAGTCATAAATGTGGCCAACACTATGAGACGAAAGAGCGTTCGAAGCTCACTTCACTTCGCATTTGTTTATGTTCCGAGAATCGATGTTTACAGAATACAGATTCAAGGTCATTGTTGTTCGAATGCGAAGTGAATGTGAAGATCGAAGTGAGATGCGAGTTAATGTTCGGATTTTACAGAATCGACGTGCTGAATAGCTGACCTAAGAATCGCTTGCTATTTACATTTAACTTTGTCACCCTACCACTAACTGGCACGCTCACAGATTGGATTCTGTCACAGAGTAGGCTTTAGTTCCCTTTCCCAAAAACGGTTTCGACGTAAAATACTGATATTGACAGCCTTTAACCAAACAGAGAATGACAATGACACCTTTTAGTTGCAAAAGCCTGCTAGCCACGTAAAAGAGTTAGTAAAAAATATTGATAGTTTTAAAAGCTGGCTGGGAAGTTTGTGAAATTGTGTCCTTACTCGATTTTTTCAGTTTATTGTTCGAAATGGTTTACAACGTTTCAAAGAGCGATAAGTCCAACTACATCCACTTACAACATATAAAATGCAGTTAAACTTATTATAAGATGCTAGTCTTAAAAGTCTGCACTTACATTGATTTGTATTTAATTGAATTTTAAGTATACTATTGTTATATTTGTCTTACTGGCTTATTCTTTGTATGAACTCGCTATCCACAAAATTTTTCGGCTTGTCTCAGTAAAAAAAAGGTCCAATGTTCTTAAAAAATCATAGCAATCAAGAAATCCAACATACATTGAGGATTTATCTTACAAACAGAATGTTTGCATCGAACAAAATTAGTCACATTTATAACTTGATCACATGTCCAAGATAAATCTGCTATCACATATGAGCTGTTGACTGTATCTTTACTGAACATATTAGAATCATTGTTCCGTCATACTCTGTCTGAATGTTTGTTGTTCGTTGCCCTGTGAATAGAAGCTAAACTGGATTGATCGGATTATTACTCCGGCTTTTGAAAGTCTGCATAGTTGTGCTATAGTGACAGCTACTTCGTCGTTCCATCATGTCTAAAAAACTTGTAATTCAGTTTTTCTGGTCATATTCAGTTTTTAACCCCCGACAAAAAAGAGAGGTACTATAAGTTTGACGTGTGTATATGTGCGTGTGTGTCTGTCTGTGTCCTGGACAGATTTGAATTAATATCGGAGGTGATACAATTTTTTTAATTTTTAGAGTTATTAGAGTTATTCTCAATCTCAACAAACACATATACAACTGCGCGCACGCGCGTGATTTGGTTTTAAAATTAGTAGGTATAAACGTGGTCAAACTAACACTTACAGGTGCTAAAATATTATTTTTAAACCCGTAACTGACATATTAAGTATGTTTCTCTTACAAAATAAATGTATATTGTGCTATAATTCAAAATATACACTAATTTTAAGAGTATTATTTTCCTTAATTTACTTTTCCCTGAATAAAATATAATCCGCAGCTCAACACTGTCTCTCAAGATACAGGTTTTAATATTAAACCAATGTAATTAGAGGTGATAGCCCAGTTGGTAATGAGCCAGACTTGTAATCCGAAGGTCGCGGGTTCAAATCCTGGTGCAGGCCTGTACCACTAAATTCGTCTTATCGGATTTATGTACGGATTTCTAATTATAACTTGCTCGACGGTGAAGGAAAACATCGTGATGAAACGCGCCCAAGAAAATTCATATTTGAAAGACGAGCGGTCCACCAACCCGATTTGGGCCCGCGTGGTGGACTATGTCCTAAATCCCCTCCGTGTTTCGAAGGGAGGCCTGTGCCCCTCGGTGGGGACGTATATGGGCTGGTAAAAAAAATCAGCTTTTAGATGAAAAATTATTGATTGTTATTTAACAAAGACAAAAAAATCTTAATCTTTATAAAATTGCAAGCCCCGACTCACTGTCTCAGTAACGCACAGCCAAAACTCTCGGACCTAGAAAGCTGAAATTTGACAAAAAGATTCCTTTTATAATGAAGGCAAGGAATAAAGTAGGATTTAACAAAGTTCCGGGCATCCTTTAGTACAACATATCTATCTTCTATTCTATATCTATTCTATCTATCTTTTATATCTTCTATACACATATTATAAAGAGGAAAGATTTGATTGTTTGTTTGTGTGTAATAGGCTCCGAAACTACAGGACCGATTTGAAAAATTCTTTCACCATTAGAAAGCTACATTATCCCCGATGGACATAGGCTACATAATTTTCCCAAATTCCCACGGGAACAAAGTCCCGGGCGGAATGCAAGTAAAACATATAAAAAAAATTCAAATAGTAGTTATCAATAATATGGTTCATTTTGTTTGGTGTAATACATACATACACATACTCGCACGCTCACGCCTGCAATCCCCAACAGGGTAGGCAGAGCATCAGTGGTTCCAGAAGACTACCCAATGCCACGCTTGACACAAATGGTGAGGGTTATTAGATGGAACATGTTGTGTAATGGTGAGAGGTGGTCAGCCTTTCGCCCATGATACAGCAAGACCCTCACGTCCCATTTACTGATTTTTACAGTATGCCTGGGAAGAGTAGGCAGCTGGCACATTCTAAGTTTTTCTTTCACTCCTAGTCCAGCGTGGAAGGAATTTGAACGCTGTTTGGTGTAATGCGACATCAAAAATTATCCATCTCATCGGATTAATAGGAAATCTCAAAATTTTGTGCTTACGTTGCGTATACTTTCACACTGGACTGGAGGGGAAAGAAAAACTTGAAAAATTGCAGCTACCAAATCTTCACAGGCATACTATAAAAATCAATAAGTTGAATACGAGAGTTTTTCTGTATTTTGGGTAAAAGGCTGACCATAAACTATCACCACTACACTCACATTCCATTTAATTATCCTCAAAATAAATGCCAAATATAGGTGGTTCTAAAAACACGTAACGTTCTGCCTACCCCGAAAGGTATTATAAACGCGAATTTACAAATGAATGGTAAAATCAAAAAAACCACAACTACCAATGAAATATAATAGAAAAATGTAATCGACAAAAACAAACAAAACTTTTATTGGTAGTAGGAATTTATGATCCACAGTTGCAACCCTAGAGCGTCAACTCTCATTCAATTTGCGAAATCAATTTGTCTCGCTTGCAGCCGGTAACCTAATATTCCCATTTCCGATCACAGCTAGATTTTTAGATTTTTTCACTACCCAGGTAAGTGGGATTGACGTTTTTCTTTTTTTCTTCGCGTTTCTGAGAGAGCATCTTTTTATGAATGCTGAGTAGGTATTTCCTTACCGCTACTTGCCGTGGAAATATCAAGAAACTTTGCACCTTTTGTATTTTTCTGAATGAAATAGCTTTTTAGCGTTTAAACCCCGACAAAAAAGAGGGATGATACACAGATAAACTGTGTATCTATTTATCTGTGTATCTATATGTATCTGACTGTGGCATAGGATCTCATAAAGTAATGGACCGATTTTGATGGGTTTTTTTTTGTTTGAAAGCTGATGTAATCGGAATGGTTTTTAGCTTTGTTTTTTTAAAATTAGTTGAGTGGTTTTAAAGATACACAGACATACAGATACACAGATACGCTCGTCAAACTTATAATACCCTTCTTTTAGTCGAGAGTTAAAAGAGTAAACCATAAATCTCATATCAGTTTGACTCTAAATAATAAAACTCTGTGAACTACAATTTCACTCAAAATATTCCCATAATAAACGTTGGATATCTCTTTTTTATGGCAAGTAGTCACATTAAAAACCTCATAAAACTGAAACTTTGAAATACATTCAACTTGAAAAGATACCATATTGTAAAAGTAGATTTAGTTGCTCTTTCTTGTTGTACATGGTAGATATTAAGTAGCGTAGGTAACTACGATTTTTTGGCCTTTTCTAGTATTTCTCTGTATTCTTTTCCTACTACTTTACACATCAACACTATCTAAGGATATTGCACGATTTTTCATACAAAAGAGGTCTCTTTAAGAAGCTATACAAGCATACTCGAGACATATGGAGGTATACAAATTTCAGATGAGCAAGTGCTAAACTAAATTTTAATTTTTAATAAAATTTTGAGATTCAATGCGTGTTTTTTAAGTTACAGTCTTCATCCAAGAAGAACAGATTAAACCCGACGTTATAGTGTTACACCATTTTATTTTAAGTACTTGTCATATTTCGTGAAGTTGTAAGTTCTTGTACATATTTCATTTTTAAGTGGAGGTAAATGAACTGTGAAGTTATAACTTGCCTTTATTCAGGGCAGGAAAAACGACTTCGTAAAATATTTTACTAGTGGCGTCAGCACAACCTGCGAGTCACACTACCTAGATAATGGTCTTCTTCTTATCGTGTAGATATAGTCAAGTGTGTGACGAACTTGGCCAACCCTGGTGTGAGAGTTTTCAAACCACACAATGGCATCTGATTTAGTTTTAACGTCTGTAGTTAATCGACAACAGCCGAGACAGACAGCAACGTGCCCTCTGAAGCACAGAAATGCTCGTAATATAAAATGCCACTTTGGTCATCCATCAGGTTCCCTGCCTCTGTGTACGTTTCTTAACCTCACTGATCGGTTGAGATCAGCGAGCACCACTGGGCTACGAGCGCTACGATGATGATGATGATGATGAAACTCTTTAAAACTGACAGTGATCGAAAGTGAAGATCACCGCCATCTTGAAAAGTGCTACTCGCGGGTTGTGCTCAGGATGCAGAAAACAATGTTAAAGCACAAATAGCATTATGAAGGAAAGCTACAAATCGAAACCAAGTCGCCTATAACTAAATTTCTTAATTCCCGGTCGACGGCAATTTTATAAAAAGTAATAAATATAATAGCACCGGTTCCGTTCGACCTCCGATCCAGATATAGGGCACAGATTAAAGATATTGACGTCTTTTGTTCTTTTGATATTATAAACTATTTATTTTTTCCTACAACGGCGACAACGAGGGGCTGCACGGAGAGTCTCCACCGGTTCGAGTCTCCACCGGCACGTTTGAGAAAATTCATTTTTCGAAAGATCTACCAACCCGCATGGACCAGCGTGGTGGACTATGGGCTAAACCCTCTTTACAGTTTTAAAGGGACGCCTGTGCCTTATTAGTGAAGTCAAACACGGGCTGATGACGAATGCAATAAACTAGGTTTACCCCCGCGACATCGTTTCCGTGGCTCTTTAACCCGTCCAAATTTGTGAACGAGGGACGAAAACACTTTTACATTTATAACGCTACATCTTACTAATAAAAAATTATGCGTTTCTATAAAATGCGCAAACAAAATTTTTCTTTTGTCATAATTAATAAGAAAAATACATTTATCAAACATTTTCTCACAAGATCTTTTTTTGCAGGCCGGTTTGGTTGAGTGGTAGTGATGCTGCCTCTTGATCGGCGGGTCCTGGGTTCGATTCCCAGTCGTGGCAAATATTTGTGTAAAAAGCAGATGTTTGTTCTCGGGCAATCTGGGTAGTTCTCAATTTTGTCACCTGAACAAATAAAGCCTCCATTCCATCGACACACAACTGAAGTTACAGAATCGGGGCCCTGATATTTTGACTCTTTTGCAAGCATCCCGGTCACAGCCGCTTAAAAATATATCAAAAAATTTCATAATGACACGTCTACACTAATGTGATCTGGTCCCTACGATCCGACTCTGAAAGGCAATCGAGCGATCCCATCCGATATTTCGTTACGGATATGTAATAGAAAGCGAGATTTCGTGGAGCTAAGTAAAGAATGTGCTTATTATTGCTGTCCCCGTTTCATTTCGCTCTATTTAGGATGACTTTGCTGAATTGAAAATACTGGAGAATGTCGTATTTTTACTTAAATTACTAGTAAGAATATACGTCACTTGACATATGAAATTAAAAGAAGTTTGGGCAAGAAAGACTTTCAGAACTCCTGAAAATTGTAAGCTACAAATCTTAATTCATATCAATTTCTTCCACGCTGGACTGGGAGTGAATGAAAATGTGCTAGCTGCCTACTTTTCTCTGGCATGATGTAGAATTTAGTTTTTCTGCATCGTGGGCCAACGGAAGATACGCTATCAACTCATATTCCATCTAATAACCCCACAACCCTCAGAATGTATGTCAAATGTGATGCAACCTTAATTACATGATTCTCTGCCTATCCCGATTCTACGCGAAAAAAGTCTACTTTTCACTATAATATAAAAAAAAGTTCCCCGCCGCTTCTGTCTGTCTGTTTGTCTGAACGCGATAAACTCGAAAACTCCTGAACGGATTTTCATACGGTTTCCACCAATGAACGGAGTAGTATAAGGAAGGTTTATATGTATATTATTCATTCCTGAAATTCCCATAAGAGCGAAGTCCCGGGCGGGATGCTAGTATTAAATAAATTAGAGATTGCATCTATATATATATAACATAGTCACATCTGTTTCTCTCTTACCATCTCTAAGGCAGAATGGAAGAGATCCTTTCAGGGATAGTTCCACCTTTGCACATATCTTTTTTTACACAGTTTTATTTCCATTAGTCTGTAAGAGTTTGCAATAAATAGTTGACATACAACATACAAACATACTTGCTAAGGATTTATAAATTACACAGGCATACGGGCAACTTTGCAAGAAGTGACCGACAGAAAGATAACCGGGCAATACCCTTAGCAGTCTGGAACACCAAGGCAATGTCCCAACAGGGCCCTGATTCTGTAATATAAGTTGTGTCGATGGAATGGTCGCCATTTTATTCGTTCCGGTGGCGAAATTGAGAACTATCAAAATTTCGAACATCTCATGACGGCTGCTTTGAATGGTGGCGCCACCGCCAACTGAATTTTCAGTTGTTAGGTAGAATGCAACTTTACGTTCGATTGGCGGTGGCGCTGCTGGTCGGGGTGGTTGTCAGCAAGTATATGAAAATTAAATAGTTCTCAGTTTTGCCACTTGAACAGATAAAATGGCCTCCGTTCCATCGACACACAACTTAAGTTACAGAATCGGGCCCAGTTCTGAGAAGTGCTTTAATTCACAGTGACTTTGCTCAAAGCTGTCGCGTCTCTTGAATAACTTCAACAACTTAGCGTTGAGCGTAAATTTCCAACTAACAACTATATCTTAGCTTTCAGAGCGGAAAATATGAGGTATTTCAATCTCAAATTACTTGGTATATTAGACTTATTCCAATAACTTGAAATTGAAAAATAAATTTAAGAAAAAACTAAATTCTCTTTTACTTTTGTGTTATGTCGAAAAAAAAAATAACATAAAACTAAACAACGTTCCCTAAATGAACCGCTCCCAACCCGTGAACAACTGCGGTGGACCATGAATTTTGTTAATAGTATCCGCCAATTTTACAAGCTGCAAGAAGAAGAGTTTTCTTTTATTTTCCCGCTATGTTTCTCAAAGAAAAAGTTTTCAGTTTAGGAAGCCGATTTACATCTGTAATATTTGCAAAAAATATTAAAGTCACTCTAAATACCTTGGCGAAACATTATATTTCTATGAAATTTGAAGACAAGGGCGCGGACATGAAGTCTGGGTGGCTATTCCACTAACCAATGGCGTCTCAATAGCAGTAAATGATAATTTAGACATTGCAATAGATAAACTAACCTAATTATGCTTATCAGTAAGTTGCAAACGTTAGGTTAACCACCTCAATCATCTCTTTTTAATAAAGCGATAGAAAAAGAACAAGGTAAATACACTGGGCGTCAAAAATAAGTAGTACAGTTTTAAAATTGCGATTTCTCCCAAACTATAAAACTTAGACCTTTGAAACAAAAAAGGTTAAAAAGAAAATTTAATCTTATTCAATAAAAACTTCATGCATTATAAGAACTTATAATGCTTGACTTTAAAAAAAACGAATAAATAAAAACACTTTTTTTAAACTGTTGAAAGGTGTTGTCTTACTTAGGATTTTTGTGTTTGACACATTCGCTGCTGATAAAGCAATTGTAATTGAAAAGCATAGGTATCTTCAGAGAGTAAATTTGACTAATCATGCCTCTTTCACCAGAAGAATGTGCAAGAATCTTAGCTTTTCTCGAAGTGGGCATCAGTATGCGTCGTACTGCAAGGAGGGTGGGTGTAACTTTAAGAACGGTTCAGCGAGTAAAGCAAAGGTACGAAGAGACTGGAAACCATCTAAGGAGACGAGGTAATGGCAGACCCAGGTGCACAAGTACCCGAGAAGATCGCTTTATTGTTTCCACTGTGTTAAGAAATCGACACCTTAATGCAGTTGAGGTTCAGCAACAGCTTCTTCGGACCCGAACAGACTACATCAGTGAGAGTACAGTGAGAAGAAGACTTGCTGAAGCTAACCTGAAGCCTCTAAGACCAGCAAATGGCCCCAAACTTGAGACAGAGCATCGCGTAGCAAGACTACGCTACGCCCGTCAACACGTACAATGGGGCGAAGAAGAATGGGCTAGAGTTTTATTCACAGATGAGTCTCGATTCTCTTTATACACTTCAGATGGACGGCGGAGAGTCTACAGACGACCCGGTGAGCGATACATTCAAGCTTGTATCTCGGAAAGAGTCCAATATGGCGGGGGCTCTGTACACGTATGGGCTGGTATCTCTTCAGAGAGTCGCACAGAGCTTGTGGTAATAGAAAATGGGACTTTGACTGGTGAAAGATATGCCTCGGAGATCCTCAACGAGTATGCAGGGCCATATTTAATAAATATGGGTGATGGAGCCATCCTAATGCATGATAACGCCCGGCCACACACTGCTCACCACGTACAAGAGTACATTCAGGAGGTTGGCATCAACTTGATGGCTTGGCCATCGAGAAGCCCAGATCTCAACCCGATTGAACACGCCTGGGATGAGCTTGGGAGGCTAGTCAGAAGGCGCAGTCCACCTCCTGCCACACTCAGGGCTCTAAAACATGCGCTGATAGAAGAATGGGAAAATATTCCCCAACACCGCCTCCGAAACTTAGTGTTCAGCATGCCAAACCGGATCCAAGCTGTAATTAGAGCCCGAGGCGACAACACAAGTTATTAAATTGTGAAAAAGTTCCAAAACGTGAAAATTAAGTGGTTGACATATCGTTAAAAATTGATACTTTTTAGTATTTATCTTAATTTTAAGTTTGAAACTTTATTCATGCCAAATAAAATATAACTTTAATAAACTTCGTTAAGTTTACTATAAACTGCTTTTTATTTCATAAGTGTAACTACTATAGTTTAGGAGTAATTGCAATTTGAAAAGTGTACTACTTATTTTTGACGCCCAGTGTAGTTTGCGAAACAGCTTATTTTCTATAGATTGTCTTTGTTAATTTTTAAAAACGTTTTGACTTCTTTTGTTATGTATGAAATCACGATTGACATCCTTTTTTATTATGAAACCACAAATTGCTAAAGCGTGGTGTATACAGTTGTTACATTTGAAATAACTTGACACTTTTCTTCCGGACAATCAACAAATCAGAATTTGACCGTAGTGGTCATTTTGGTAGGCATTTTTTGGGTGGTGCATAGCGGAACTGGTGAATACCGGAACGAACCTGGAATTTAAGACTATCTGAATCTCGAAAGGTCACGCGGACTGCCTAAGATGAAAGTTTCAACAGACTGTCACACCTTAAGTTTTAATTTTCGTCAAAGTACACAGGTAACAGGTAACTGAAAACTTTGCATGCACTTTAGCAAACGTATTTCGCAAGTTTCTAGCTCGACGATGCCGATGGCTAACTCAATTTGGGGCCAGCATTTCTGCCCTAACGTTAAGTAAGTTATCGGCACTTAATGTTTATATGACATGTTTCAATGCGACGGTTTTTGGGAACGGGTTTTCTTTTGGATACACGACAGAATATCAAGCTGAGGCGTCAAGATCTTAACCTATTTGTCATTTGACTTTATTGCTATACATGATGTAAGATAGAGAGAGAAAGATTAACCCTCAATACAGACCATCACTTTAAAAGATTTTGCAGTGATATTTTCCTCAGGAAATTATTCAAAATATTATAAAGTTTTTCAATATTTAATGCTTTAAAATTAAATAATTTAAAAAAAAATTAGATACCACTCCATTATGCAATAAAAAAAGATAATTAACTGCGTAAAACACAAAAACTGGCAATATACACCGTATTCTGATAGCGAAACGACAAGGGGCCAAAGTAGATAAATAATAAAAACTCATTAACCAGACGTTGATCTTAGTTGAGGGAAAATTCCACCATTTAACTACTTACTAAGCTGCTCTTACACCTTTTATATTTAACCGCTTTGTTTAGTATAGTATGGTATCGTTTGATACGACAAGACCTTAGTTTAAATACAATAATCCCAGAATATCAGCTACCTAAAAAGAAGCCATCAAATTCCAACCTACCTACGCCTAAGCAACGTTAGCTCTTGTCTTTACAACAAATATTTCCTGTCGGGGTTCTCTCCGCCAGTCGCTTTGCCGCTTTGTAAAGTGACAACATCAAAGTGGAAAGATAAACTGATTAACACCGTCTCCTAGTTTGAATACTTAGAAGTGCTGTAAGCTAAGGACAACGACGTCTTGTATGAAAATTGGGAAGTGAGTTTAGTGTGAAATTTTCAACTCAAAGGTGTACCTATCTAAAATTTTGCCGTGTGGTAATCGGTTGAGAATAACACCACGCCATTTCTTTCCGTGGGTGTCGTAAGAGGCGACTAAGGAAACACAAATGAGACGCTGCCTCATATTAATACACCCCAGGCAACGATACCTCAATTTATTCTGATTCTGAGGTGTCGTCCTATGGTCTCATGCGGTGTGGTAGGATCTGTGAAGGGCCGTCTTGTTCGCGACCACCCTCTTACCGAAGTCTGACGCCAAACAGCTTGCTGTGTTCAGTCGGTGCGTAGGAGTACCAGTGCCTTATAGGCATTTTCTGGGTTAACTCGCTCCATTGTGTATCTATGACCGTGGTCAAGGCTGAGGTCAAAAGTTAACCCATCTTATAATAAATAAATAAAATCTAGCCTGAGCTCTTATGAGAAGGATAATCATGAAGTTTTCATTGCGTCAAATGTTTTAAACCTTTTGTGCGCTACTGGACCAATTCGTTAACTAATGGTGCATAATCGATTACTTACTATATGCAACAAGCTTTCTTACCTTGATTCTGATCTACATAGATATCTTGAGTGACTTTAAATTAGTTTGCGAAAATTAAGGATATCTTCTTATTCTTATCGTGTAGGTATAGTCAAGCATGTGGCAAACTCGGCTAACCCTGGTGTCAGAGTTTTCAAACCGCACAATGGCCTCTGACTT